>CM043724.1:20614760-20829429 GCA_023969325.1 Oryzias curvinotus
AATGTTGATGAAATGCTGAATTCTGTTACTTCTAGGATCTTGAATGTTCTGGATGCCATTGCCCCTACTAAGGTTAAATTGAGAAAACATAGACAGAAAGCTCCCTGGAGGAACAATGATCTAGTCAGGGCACAGAAACAACAGTACCGGAGAGCTGAGCGAATGTGGCGCAAGTCAAAACTCCAGGTTCATTATGGAATGTATAAGGGGGAGTTGTATGCTTACAACCAGATCTTATGCAGAACAAGGGAAAGGTACTTCTCTTAAATAATTGGAAGTTGCAGCAGCAACTCTCGTATCCTGTTCACAACAGTAAACAGATTAACTAACCCTCCAACCCAGCTACCAATAGAACTGGCTTGCACACCTAAATGTAATGAGTTTGCTGTATTTTTTAATGACAAGGTCATGGCATTAAAAAGGCCATCAACTCCACAACACAACTATTCAACGGTCACCTAGTCACTCTAAGCTGACTCATTTTGTCAGTGTCACTGACCAAACTGTCCAAGAGAACATCACCTGTCTGAGCTCGTCTACATGCTGCCTTGATGTGTTACTCACTAGATTTCTAAAGTCTGTCCTGAACAGTGTGTTGCCACCAATTACTCAAATAGTTAACATTTCTCTTCAATCTGGAATATTTCCAGAGGCCTTAAAAACTGCAGTCATTAAACCCCTCCTGAAGAAGAGCGGTCTTGATCCCACTGTACCCTGTACCGAATAATAACAGACGTATCTCTAATCTGCCATTTTTAGGAAAAGTCCTCGAAAAAGTTGTCTACCAAGAGCTCACTGACTTTCTCCTATTAAACAATTCATTTGATGTTTTCCAGTCAGGTTTTAGACCCCATCATAGCACAGAAACTGCTCTTATCAAGGTAACCAACGACATCCGCCTGAACATTGATGATGGCAAAGTCTCTGTCTTAATCCTGCTAGACCTGAGCGCTGCCTTTGATACTGTTGATCATGGGATCCTGTTGCACATGTCATGATTTTCAGGCGAAGCGAACCCAGGCGCTGGAACCCAGAGTAATGACAGGTGAGTTGTAGGTGAGTAAAGATTTATTGTTTCTCCATGGATGATGATGATGGCTTGGCTTAGATGAGGTCCGGACTTGATTTTGGGCTGTTGGCGTGGCTGGAGGTGCTAACGCGGTTAGCAACAGATGCAGAGGCTGCAGGTTTCCTGATATTGTTAAGCAGATGGTCCACACTGGCATCACTCATGAATTGGTTTCCTGAGGCATGAGAACAAGAGTTAGATTCAGGACAAGAGCAAGGCAGAGCAAAACAGAGCATGACAGAGACCAGGCGAGTCACCGTTGAAGGGCAACGAACTGGCACCGGCTTGAAGGTTTGCAGCTCCTTAAGAGGAGGTGAGGTGACGAGGATGAGTGACTGCAGCTGGTGGTAATCAGGAGTGGAGTGGAGCAAAGCTGGAGGGGGAGGAGTCTGACAGAGGCACCATGACAGCACAGACTCCAAGACTGGGTTGGCATCTCTGGATCTGCCCTAAGTTGGTTCAAGTCTTATCTAGAAGACAGGAAATACTTTTTTGAAATTGGGAGTTGTGTCTCAGACCACATGGGCTTGAATTTGGTGTGCCCCAGGGATCGATCCTGGGACCCCTTAAAAATAAATAAAATATCTTATCACAATTATGCAGATGATACTCAGATCTATGTGTCACTGACAACAGGTGAATATGGGCCGGTGGATTCACTCAGCCACTGCCTCCAACAGATCAGTGCGTGGATGCAGAAGAACTTTCTCCAGCTAAACTCAGACAAGACCGAAGGTATTGTTTTTGGCCCACAGAAACAAAGAGAAAGTGTCAGCAGCTACCTTCACTCTCTGTCTCTTCAACCCTCAAATCAAGTCAGAAATCTAGGGGTAATCATGGACTCTGACCTGAACTTTAACAGCCATATCAAGTCAGTAACATCAGCTGCATTTTACCATCTTGAAAAACCATTGCCAAAATCAAATACATAATGTCAAAGCGAGACCTGGAGATACTTATTCATGCATTTGTCTCCAGTAGGTTAGACTACTGTAAAAGCGTGCTCACTGGCCTCTCCAAACGAGCTGTAAAACAGCTTCAGTGCATCCAGAATGCTGCTGCTTGAGTCCTGACCAAAACCAGGAAGTATGATCACATTAGTCCTGTGCTCAGGTCTCTGCACTGGCTCCCTGTACCTCAAAGAATAGACTTCAAAGCAGCCCTGCTTGTGTACAAAGCTCTCCATGGCCATGCACCAAAGTACATCTCTGACATGTTAGTGCCATATGAACCATCTCGTACTCTGAGAACCTCAGGGACCGGCCTCCTGTTGATTCCCAGAGTCAGAACTAAACAAGGGGAATCAGCGTTTCAATATTCTGCAGCTAAAATCTGGAACAGCCTCCCTGAAGTCGTAAGACAGGCCTCTTCTGTGTTCATGTTCAAATCTAGACTTAAAACATTTCTGTTTGGCCCTGTATATGACTGAAAGGTCCTATCTGCACTTTTCTGTCCTTCCTTTCTTTTTAAATCAATTTTCTACTTTTTTTTTTAATTTATTAATTTATTTTTTTTCTTTTAAAGTAAATTTTATGTTGATTTTTTCCATGATGTATTGTGATTTTAAAGTGTTTTTCTGTTTTGTGAAGCATCTTGAATTACATTGTGTACGAATTGTGCTATACAAATAAACTTGCCTTGCCTTACACCGGTTTTAAAATCGCTGCATTGGCTCCCTGTGCATTTCAGGATTGATTTTAAAATTCTTTTAAAGGTTCATAAGTGTTTTTATGATCTTGGGCCTTCTTATTTAAATGATATTATTTTAAAATACGAACCCTCGCAGACCCTGAGGTCCTCTGGCACTGGCCTCTTAGGCCGGCTTTACACTGCAGGTCTTGATGCTCATATCCGCTTTTCTGACTATATCCGATTTTTTTGACGACCCGCTTACATCATCTTTTACAAGTGACCCGTATCTGATTTTTGCATTTACACTATACAATGCTGAAACTATCAAACGTAGACGTTCTGAGGACTACGTAGCAGTATTTCCGCCTTCCGCGGACCTACTTCAGACTGTTGTGATTGCGGTTGTCATGGAGGCAAGGCGGCGACGGAAGGAGGCGTGGCCTTGAGCGCTCCAGAGGGGATGCGCGGAGGAGAAGAAAAAGGAGGGCTGCTCTGCCGTCTTATTTGCTCTCTCTTAGTTTTGAATGAGGAAGTGTTTGCAGACGTGCTGTACTAACAGTTTGATCCAAGTGTTGAACCTTTCCTGCGCGATGACTTCTCTTTTCGACCGTGGTCAGAAACGCACGGGAGATGTCCTCGGGGTTCTCTTCTCCGTTCTGAACCCTCAGCCTCCAGAGTGGGCTAAGAAAGACTCCAAAACTTTTGGGCGATACACCTTATTTTTAATTTTCGGTTCTCCGACAGTCCCCCGCTCCGCGCTCACACCCGCTTTCCTCTCCTTAAGTTACACGCACACACACGCAAGCACGCGCGCGCGCACACACAAACACACACACACAGACTGTGCCCATCATACACGCCCCCCAAAGACATAAACGGCTTCTAGCCTGTTCCATAGCAACGGTGTCCCGCTTCATTAGTTACCGTTTGCGTCCGGACCGGACATAACAGCGGTTTCCAACTACGCTCTGAAGCCTGAGGCTGAAAGGTAACACGCTGACAGCAAAATCAGCGCACAAAAAGCACCTCAATAAGTCATGTGATCTCAGTTGGTGGTGTCCTGAGTCAATGTCACTGAGGTACGACTCGCATTTCATGGGGAATATCCGATCTGTCTGCTTACATGGCACACGCAAATGCACGTATCCGATTCGTTTCCGATTTATTTCCACATATGAGAGAGGCCTGTATCCGATCTGAGAAAAACGGAATCCACGCGCTTTTGTCCTGCTTACACGTTCACCGATCATATCCGATCTGTGCCACGTGAGACGAAAAAAACGGAATTGGGTCACTTGAACCAGGCAGTGTAAAGGCGGCCTTAGTTGTCCCTAAGGTGAGGACCAAGACACACGGTGAGGCTTCGTTCTGCCATTACGGTCCTCGCCTGTGGAACAGTCTGCCAGAGAACCTCAGGGCCACAGAGACTGTAGACATTTTTTAAGAACAGGCTCAAGACCCACCTTTTTAGTCTGGCTTTTACATGACTTTGATCATTCCTTATGTCTTTTATTATTCATCTATTTAGTAATTAATGTGTTTATTTACGTATTTATTTATTTGTTTATTTATTTATTTGTAAGGACTATTATTATATCTGTTTATAAGATGGTATTCTTTTTATTGTTATTTTACCAATGATATTTAGGTTATGTTTTAATCACTGACGTATTTTATTTTTTAATTACTAACATTCTTATATCTTATTTTATTTTTTATCTTTTTATCTTTTTATTGTTATTATTTTATGATCATTTTTATTCTGATCTTTTTTACTCCAGTGTTTCCTCTTGGGGATCCATTGTTCTTGGGCACCACCAGCTTGACCTGTAGGGGGTGCTGTTGCTGTGGTGCCCGTTCTCATTGGGCGGGCTGGGGTCCCGCTCTGTGGTCTAATAGCCATGGAGGGGGCCCTAGGCTGCCCTGTGTTGGGCGGGCGCTGCGGTAATGGCCCCTGCGGTCCGGCTGGGCCTTGGAATGAATGGATCCCCATGATATTGTTTCCTCACAGCAGTACCAAGCCAGACCTTCTTTAAGCTGCAGTTCTTTGTTTCTATTCAGGGTTCTACTGGGGTAACTGGGTGGGTGGGGGTTAGGGTTAAAATGTAAAAGTGATAAAGAGAAAACTTAAAACATAAAAACAGCTAAAATATAAAAAATTAAAATAAGTTAATGCATAAAAAGCCTAAAACACCTGAAATATAAAAAGAATAAGTTAAGATGTTAAAACAAAGAATAAATAGATAGATAGATAGATAGATAGATAGATAGATAGATAGATAGATAGATAGATAGATAGATAGATAGATAGATAGATAGATAGATAGATAATAATAAAAAACACACATTAAACAAATAAAAATGTAGTAAAATATCATAAAAAATAACAGTAAAATATTTTTGATCCCCCATAGGAGATCTAATTAAAAGCTGAATTAAATAGATGGGTCTTTAATTTGTTTTTAAAAACCTCAACAGTAGATGAGCCCTTACATCTTCAGGTAGGCTGTTCCACAGACGAGGCCCGTAGTATCTAAATGAGGCCTCGCTGTAGTTTTTTGTCCTGATCCTAGGGACCTTCAGCAGGCCTGCGCCTGAGGATCTAAGGCAGGGGTCGGGAACCTATGGCTTGCGAGCCATATATGGCTCTTTCGATGGTCACATATGGCTCGCGGACAAATCTTGTCCGTTTGTTGCGGCCTGCAGTAACCAGAATAAAGAACCTTAAAAGAGGTTAAGTCTCCGTGCCTCAGTGTGGGAAAGGGACGCTACATTATTGTATGGTTCTTTGGAAATTACATTTAAAAATATGTAGCATTTATGGCTCTCTCTGCCAAAAAGGTTCCCGACCCCTGATCTAAGGGCTTTACAAGGTTCATAAGTTAAAAGCAAATCTGATATAAACGAAGGGCCAATACCATGAACATTCCTGTAAACTATTAAAAGAATATTAAAATCAGGGAGCCAGTGCAGAGATTTTAAGATTGGTATAATGTGCTCCCTCTTTGTGGTTCTCGTTAAAAGGTGAGCAGCAGGGTTCTGGACTAGCTGCAGGCGATTAAGAGTGGTTTTCTTTACCCCTGAAAGGAGGGCATTACAATAATCTAACCTTGATGGAACAAAAGCATGAATTAAGATTTCAGCACTGACTCTAGAGAGAAAGGGTCTCACTCGGGCAATATTCCTCAGATGGTAAAATGCAGTTTTTAGTTACTTGGTTCACATGTTGGTCAAAGCTAAGATCTGCATCTAGAACCACATTGAGGTTCCCTACTGTATCACATATAAGTTTGGTTGACAGATAGAATTTGACCTCATCTCTCTCAGCTTCAGAACCGAGTTTTGTCTTGGTTGAGCTGCAAAACATTATCTCCCATTCACATTTTAATATCTAAAATACAGTTTAAAAGGCTATCCATGGGTCCAGTGTCATCAGGAGACACAGCAACATACAGTTGAGTGTCATCAGCATAGTTATGAAAGTCAATGCCGTGTGTCCTGATGACATCACCAAGTGGAAGCATGTAAAGATTAAAAAGTGTGGGACCCAGGATGGAGCCTTGGGGCACCCCACATGTCAGTTTGTGCCTTTCAGATGAAAAATAATTTAAATTAACAATAGAATCTCTATCTGTGAGGTAGGATTTAAACCAAATAAAAGCTGTCCCAGTAATTCCAACCATGTCGTGAAGTCTGTTTAAAAGGATAGAGTGGTCAACTGTATCAAAGGCTGAACTCAGGTCCAGTAAGACTAAAACAGATACTTTCTTCATGTCAGCATTGGACCTGAGATCATTTAAGACCCTGACAAGTGCCATTTCTGTTGAGTGATGAGATCTAAAACCAGACTGAAACTTTTCTAAAATGTTATTTTCATTAATAAAACCATTTAGTCGGGTAAAAACAAGCTTTTCTAAGATTTTACTTAAAAATGACAGGTTGGATACCGGCCGGTAGTTATTTAAATTGGACATGTCTAGACCACTCTTTTTCAGAATGGGTCTCACCAGAGCAGTCTTTGGGGATGCAGGGAAGACTCCAGTCTGATGACAGCAGTTCAAGATGTTTAGTAGCTCTTCCTCCCAGGACTGACTTAAAACTGACTTACAAAGTGAGGTGGGGATGGGATCAAGAGAACAGGTCTTGGCATTCATTTGGGACATCACTTGTCGGAGTGCTGCAGCATCAATCAAGACAAAACTATCGAGTGTTTTCTCACTGATAGGAGGACAGCAGTGGAAAGGTCAACAAGGGATTGTTGATCCCTCCCGTGTAAGATAGATGATCTAATGTCATCTATCTTGGCGGTAAAGTGGACTGCAAACTCCTCACAGGTTTTACTGCTAAAGGTGGAGGGCGGGCCAGAGATTGGGTTTTTTATTTTATCAATTGTAGCAAAGAGGATTTTTGGCTTTGACTGATTTGCTGCGATTAAATAGTCTTGTCTTGCCTTTTTTTTGTAATATTGTTATTATTTTAATTTTTGGTACATTATCAAAAAAAATTACAAGCTTTACACCCAATTTGTACATGTGAGATAAAATAGAATAAATAAAATAAAACAGAGAAAAAAACAACTAAACAATAACAAGAAGAACAAAAAACTGATCAACCTCTACTAATCAGGAAATCAAAGGAAAGCAATCTTTTGATACATTTTTCAAATACAACTGCATTTTTTCATTTTATTTTAAACAGTGAAGGTTACAGAGTATTCTTAGTCTTGGTCATCCACAGATCCATTTTCCAAATTAAGACTCCTCACACATCTTTTTAGAGAACCCCACATGTCTTTGAACAGTTCCAACTTTCCTTTCCTAATACATGTAATCCTTTTTAATGGAAAAACTATGAGCATCTGTTTCTCCCAGTGAGTCAACTTGGGCCTGCAGGTTCTTCTCCAAAAACATTGCAATGGTTCTTTTTGCTTGTAAAAAATGCATGTCAATCACAATTTGTTCGCTTTTAGTAAACTTGGGTTTTTAAGGATATACAGTAAACCCTTGTTTTTCGCGGGGGTTACGTTCCAAAAAGAACCCGTGATAGGCAAAATCCGTGAAGTAGAAACCTCTCTTTTTTTCCAATTATTATAAAATTAAATACTCTATTATACATTGAAAAGAATGAACAAACTATATTACAGGCTCAAGCATTTGTTTTGCGAATAAAAGTACTTTAGAAACTTTTTTTTAACAAATAACTTCTGTACTGTACTGTCACGTAATAATTTTAATCATGTAAACAGAAGGCTTCAAATCGCGGCGATTAGCCCCGCCCACCGCGACCCGAGTAATTGGATTTAACGGGAGAAAATTTAAAATGATTATGAAAAAGATACAATGTACAGTGGGACAACTAGTGACTGAGGTGTATTTCACTGCTCTTCAGACTGAGCCGCTGCATCCTGACTCCCCTCTGCAGTGTTTTCTTCTTTTGAAGCCCGCGGTGCAGGTGTCTTGGTTTGGGAGAAGAGCACAGTGATAGGCAGTTGTTGTCGCTCTTTTTTTAATGGGTTTTAGAGAAACTCGATATTGCAAGATGATTTGCATGTACGTAATGTAAATTTGGCAAGCTGTTTTACGTATGTGTACATATTAAACTGCAACGTTATTGACACACAGGTAGAGAAGAGGCGGAGTGAATTTTTTAGCCAGTCAGAATGCAGAACACAATGCATGATGCAAATCCATGAAGTAGCGAAACCGTGAAAAATAAACCGTGTTATAGCGAGGGATCACTGTATACCTAGAATAAACATAGCAGGATTTGTTGGAACAGCTTTTGAAACAATCATCTCCACTGCTTTTCTAACCTCCTCCCAAAAAAGTCTTATCTCAGGGCATTGCCACATGCAGTGGAAGAGAGTCCCTTTACCCTCAGCACACTTACAACAGATATCGGGGATATTCCTGTTGTATCGGTTCAGTTGAGCTGGTGTTATATATGTTCTCATAAGCCACTTGTATTGCAGAACCCTAAACGTGTACGAGTACTGATTATCTGTTTGTGAACTTTGCTACAAGCTAACTCCCAATCTTCCTTTGACAAGGTTGTTTTGAGATCCTCATTCCAGGCCTTAAGTTTTCCTTAGAGTTGGACAACAAAAGATCATAAAATTCTGAGATGGCACCTTTATTCCAGCTATTTTTAGAAAGCATTCTTTCAAGTGATGTTTTTTTGGCTTAGTTAATTGATTACCCTGCCTTTCTCTAATAAAACTCCTTAATTGAAGGAATTTAAACAAACATTTCCTATTAATGTTATACTTGCATGTCAGTTCTTCAAAGGACATTAGTGGTTCTGAATTTGGTAGATATAGATCCTGTATTGATTTTAATCCTCTCGAAGACCAGACAATATCTGCCCTCCCTGGGATAAAATACTGGTTTCCCCAAATTGGGGTGTACACAGTTAAGTTATAAGTCTCATTAGTATGTTTGCATGCCCTATACCAGATTTTTATCATGTATTTAACAATTGGATTTGTAGTTTTCTTAATCAAGTTGAAAAGCGTATCTGAGTAAAGATAATATGGCAGTGCTAAATTTAGACCAACAGATGCCATTTCTTTCCACTGGGGGGCCTCAACATTTTCAAAATAACATTTTATTGATCTTAATTGTGTAGCTCAATGATACCAAATTATATTTGGACATTTTAACCCACCCTGGTTATATGGCAGTTGCATTATGGATAACCGAATTCGTGCTTTATCATTTTTCCCTTTATCATTTTTCCAAATAAATGCAAGTAATTGTTTTTTTATTTTTGAAAAAAAAAATCATCAGACGGGGGCAATGGCAAATTCTGAAACAAGTACAACATTTTGGGGAGAATATTCATTTTTATAACATTGATTCTTCCAATCAAGGACAGAGGTAAGGACATCCACCTATCAACAGACACTGTAGTATCATTTATCAAAGATTCATATTTAACCCTAACAACATCGTTTAGTTTACGTCTAATTTCTATACCTAAATATGTAAATGAACCACGGGTTTAAATGATAAAGCCTGCGAGTTAGGATTGTTCGCTTGTTTTTCATCAAGTACTAGAATGGATGATTTTGTATTATTGACTGTATAACCAGGGATCTTGCCAAAGTCTTCTATCAATTGTAAGATAATTTGAATTATTTTACTCATGTTTGAGATGAATAGGATAACATCATCTGCATACAATGCAATTTTGTGTTCTTCGTGCCTGATTGTTATTCCTGCTATATCCTTATTTTTTCTCATGGCAATTGCAAAAGGTTCTATTGCCAATGTGAAAAGGAGGGGTGACAAAGGGCACCCTTTTCTACATCCTCTCTTTATCGTAATCGGCTGCGAGACGTTTTTGTTTGTCACCACCTCAGCAGTAGCATTTAAGTATAGCAAGCGCACCCATTTTAGGACGTTTTCGCCATACCAAAATCGTTGTAAAACATTAAAAAGATAAGGCCATTCAACCTTGTCAAACACTTTTTCGGCATCCAAAGATAAGAAGGCTTTATCTGTGGTGTTATCTAAACCATGAATAAGATAAAGAACCCTCCTAACGTTATGAAACCCCTGCCCCCCTAAAATGAAGCCGTTTTGATCCCTATGGATTACATAGGGTAAAGTTTCTTGTAGCCGTTTGGCTAAAATTTTACATAGACTTTTTAAATCAGCATTCAAAAGGCTTATTGGTCTCATGTTTTCGCAACAGTTGTTTTGGCAACCAGGTTTAGGTAGTAGTGGTATAGTGGCTGCTGTCAGTGATTTTGGTAAACTTCCACATTAAAATGCTTCTAAAAACATATCCAAAAGTGGTTTAAGTGGTTTAGATTTGAATTTTTCATAAAAGTCAATTGGAAGTCCATCAAGGCCAGGTGTTTTACCTACATTCATATCATCAATAGCCTTACTGATATCTTTTTCCTTCAAACTAGCTTCAAGTCTTTCTGTAAATTTGTCTGGAATTTGAGAAATTTCTACAGAGTCTAAAAATATATTTTGACTATCACAGTTTTCTCCTGAGTTGTATAATTTCCCATAATATTCTTTGAATTATTTGTTGATTTCTACAGGATTGCTTATTGTAATACCCTGGCTATTTATGATTGAAGTTATTGCTTTTTTTTTGTTTCTAATTGTTTAATTTGCCATGCCAATAAAGACCCCACTTTCTGTCCTTGTTCATAAAAGTTCTGATTAAGCCTGATAGTGTCAGAAATTGCTCTATCTGCTGACATTTTGTTATATTCTGCTTTTTTTTTTTTGAACTCTTTATTTTTGTTTTCTCATCACAACACAAAACAAACATAACAACTCCCTGAAACAAGTTTGATCGTAAGTCCACATTCAGTATAGCGTAAAGCAGGTAAAACATAAAGATTACAATTAAAAAAAAACATTAATGTAAGATGTGACAAGCAGTTCAATTAAACATATATTCATACAACCACAATCAAAGGTACCAGGAACAGTCACAACCCCAAATAGATTTTAACTGCATGCCATCGACTTTCAAAGATATCTGATTTTAGTTGTAGCAATGCTGTCATTTTTTCCATCAAATAAACATGTTTGATCCTTTGTTTCCATTCAGTTACAGAAGGTGATATTACATTTTTCCAAATACCTGTTATGGTTTTATTTGCGACCAGTAATAAAATGCGCATTATATATTTTTGATCAGCATCAAAGTCTTTTGGGAATACACCAAGCAGATTCGACAGAGTATTTAAAGGAATGTCATGATTTACAAGAGTTTCAATCTCCACGCTCGATAGTCATGAGAAGAGGCTAACTGAGACTGAGCAAAGAATCTCAGCGCTAGAAGACACCGCGACTCCCGTAAACCGTAAACTTGAAGACATGGAAAGGAAAGTGGATTACCTGAATGGTCGTGTGGACGACCTGGAGAACAGAGGGCGAAGAAAGAACATCCGCATCCTCAGATTTCCCGAGGGCGTCGAGGGAGACGATCCAACACGCTTTTTCTCGTCCTGGCTCCCTAAAGCGCTACATCTTGAAACGAAGATGGGCCGGGTGAAGTTGGAAAGAGTAAACCGTGCGCTAGGCCCAAAGCCCCCCACTACACAGAGACCCAGGCCAGTGCTTGTGCGTTTTCATAACTACCAAGACAAACAACGCGTGATGAATGCCTCCTGGGAGCTGGGCAGGAAAAATCAAGCGGTGAAATACAGCGACTCCACAATAATGTTCTTCCAGGATCTGTCTGCTGCTGTTCTGCGCCGGAGGAAGGCATATGACGCGGTGAAAAAATGGCTCAAGCTGCTTGGCGCTGAGTACCGACAAATCTACCCAGCCCTACTAAAGGTAACATTTCGAGGATCATCTACGGTGTTTAAAGACCCTGTAGAGGCAGAAAACTATGCTGATTCACTTGAGGAGGCGCCCGCCACTAATAACTAAGGCGGCATCACTGCTCTGCTGATCAAGGGATCATGGTTTGTTTTTGTTTTTTTTTGTGACCTTTATCGATGGCTGAGAACATAAATGTATGTGAACTTTACCTAACCTGGAGTTTTGATTTTACAATGAGGCTAAGTATGGACATCTATAGGCACGGCCTCCCAGCGCCCCGGACAGACTGGTTATCTTCCTTTTTCCGTCGGAGTTCCCCTTCACTCGATCTCCTCCATGATAGGAGAAGGACAGTGTTTACGTTTTATGCCAATATTAGGCGAAGTGTACTTCATGTGCACAGTTTTTAGTTATTATGGTTTAGTTTGTGTTTTTCTTTGGCCCCATGTTCAATTTGATATCTTTCTTTTTTTTTATTTTTTTTTTTTTTAACTTGTCCTGTCCAACAGCTGGGCAGACAGATGAGAGCTGAAGGCCTCTTGTGTTGGACATATTTTGCTTTAACAACAGGGGTTATTAATCTTCAGACAAACCAGAGGAATGTCTGAATAAACCCCTTTTGTAGTTGAGGCCAAACTTTATTAAATTAAATTATTAAATTTATCATATTAGAAAATCTTTGGTGCTGGACCGGACGGAAAAGGAAAGGAGGGAAGAAGAGAGAGGGATGTTAGAGAGGAGGGGGGAGAGGAGGGTGATAATAGGAGGGGGGGGGGGGGGGTAGAACCATGAAGCAGCCTAAAGCAACAACTTTACTGGATGTTTATCATTACGGTAAGGTTCAAGTGTAATACAAATCTCAAAGGGCGGGGCCTGTCCACACACACATTCAGATGTTATAAACACACCTGTTAACTGTAAAGATGTCTACATGTCAACATGTACACAAAACATGCACACAATACAGATATTGCTCACACACGCATACTTATGCCCCTAAACCAACCAGTGTGAAACATTTAATTCATTCAATCCTGCAAATTATTAGTACAAAGGTGAGCTAACTCCTGTGCTTAGGTGAGTGTTTAAGTTCTTCTAAATGAATGGTGGAATGTGAAAAGAAGGAGGGAGGGGCGACCAGCCATCCCCACACCAAGACCCCCGCCGCAGCAGCAGCGGCAGCCGGAACCCCCAACGCCGCACGGCAGCAGGCAGAGAACAACCACCCCCCGGGCGATCACATCCATCACCCAGGCCAGGGCCAGCAGGACCGCCACGAGGCCCCAGAGCCAGAGAGCAGGGAGGCATGGGGGGAAGAGAGCGCCGCCCCAGCCCAACCAGGGGAGCAGCCCCCCCGCCGCGCCGGGAGGGCCCAACGCAGGCCCCCACCCGAGAAGAGCGCCCACAGCCCCAGACGAGCACCTCGTCACCACCCAGGAGTTCTGGGTATCCCCCCGCCCCAACCCCAGGTACGAGCCAGGACCCCCCAAGGGAGACCCGCTCTGCACTCCAGGCAGCCACCCACCCGGCCTACGGTTGGTCCAGGAAGGAGCAAGGCAGGGGACAGCCGGCCTCGCCCCGGAGAGAAGAGGGGCCCACAAGGGGTGTTGTTAACATGGCCCGACCAGGCTCGGCCACAGTTGGAATGTGGGCGGGGGGCCAGCGCCCAGGGGCAAAAACCCGAACCCACCCCACAAGGAAACGGACACCCCTGGCTCAGGTGTAATGTGAACCCCCTCCCTGC
This sequence comes from Oryzias curvinotus, assembly GCA_023969325.1. NCBI lineage: Eukaryota > Metazoa > Chordata > Actinopteri > Beloniformes > Adrianichthyidae > Oryzias > Oryzias curvinotus. Next base: position 20,628,508 of record CM043724.1, read on the forward strand.
GCGGAGAGAGCCCCGCCGGGCCCAGGAAACCGGCACCCAGGGGACACGGCCGCCGCTGCCAAGGGCCCAGTACCCCCCACCAGGGATGGGGTAAGGGACAGATGGACCTTGGACCCACCTTCCTTGTATAATGTGTGTGCTTGTGTTTGTAAGGGTGTATGTGTGCAATTTGATATCTTTCTTTACCATTGTATTATGCTGTTGTCTTGGAATAATACCGTTTGTAGTTAATTATGTCTGGTCTGAAATTTTGCACTTGGAATGTTCATGGATTACATACACCTGTAAAGCGGAAAAAGGTTTTAAATTACCTTAGGAGAGAATCAGTTCAAATCGCACTGCTGCAAGAAACTCATTTAAATGACAGTGAACATTTGAAGTTGCGGCAAGAGGGCTTTGGACAAGTTTATTGTTCATCTTTCACTTCAAAAAGTCGAGGTATTGCTATTTTGATTAATAAAAATGTACCATTCAAACTCTTGGACTGTATGAAGGACACATCAGGATGTTATGTTATGATAAAGGGTTTGCTTTTTGGAGAAGAAATTGCATTATTGAATGTTTACAACCCACCCGGTTACCCAACCAACCTCTTAACTACAGCTTTTTCTAAAGTTATAAATCTTAATGTTGAACAGACACTCATAGGTGGAGACTTCAACTGCCACTTGAACCCTGTCATGGACAAGTCTCCGCCTGGTAAATTATCATTTTCCTCTCATGCTAAGATTGTCAATGCACTCTGCGAAGACATGGATTATGCTGACGTCTGGAGGGCTCAACATTTAATTGATGAACAATACACATTCTTTTCGAATGCCTCACGATCATTTACAAGGATTGATTATTTTCTGCTTCCTAAAGTTCTATTGGGATCAGTTAATTCTAGCTCAATTGGCACAATCGTTGTTTCTGACCATGCTCCCGTTTTTATTCAGTATACTGTGGCACACCCAGTGACACAACCCAGGTATTGGAGATTGACTCCCTCTTTGCTTAAAGACCAAAAATTTGTGTCTTACTTTAAAGACGAATTTGAGGTATTTATGTCTGTTAATTTGGCCTCGACAAATGACTCATCATTATTATGGGAGACCTCTAAAGCCTTTTCTCGGGGGATTATTATGTCCTACACGTTTACTAAAAAACGAAGACAGTTTGAACAAAGGAAGATCCTGGAGATTAAACTGGGACGTGCCGAGAGAAAATATGTAAAGCATCCATCTGTACATAAAAGTAAGGAAATGTCTGCACTTCGAGCTGCCCTTGATACACTTTTAACGGGGGAAGCTGAAAATCAGATTAGATTTACAAAACAAAAACTGTATGAACATGGAGATGAAGCAGGAAGATATTTGGCATATTTAACAAAGAAAAAGGCTGATTCACAGACTATCCCTTCTGTTATAGACAGACATGGGAAGCAAATATTTAATAGTTTAGGTATTAACAACGTATTTAAGGATTTCTATGAGAATTTATATAAATCTGATCAACAGCCTGATTCATTTGAGAATGTGGAAAGTTTCTTTTCTAACCTGAATCTTCCCTGCCTGTCAGAGGAACAAAGAACATGTCTAGATGCCCCCATATCTGAAAAGGAAGTACTTGTTGCAATTAAAGGGCTGCAATCTGGCAAATCCCCTGGACCTGATGGGCTCAGTTTGGAATTTTATAAAGAATTCCATAAGTTATTAATTCTCCTCTTTTAAATATATTTAATGACTCTTTTGTTAAAGGGCTGCTACCACGGTCCTTAAGAGAAGCGAATATCTCCTTGATTTTAAAAAAGGGAAAAGCACCTGGGGACTGTGCATCATACAGGCCGATTTCACTTTTGAATGTGGACCTAAAAATACTGTCAAAAATCTTAGCAATGCGAATGGAGCGTCTACTACCTATATTAATTAACAATGACCAAACTGGGTTTATTAAGGGTCGTAATTCTCACAATAACATGCGTCGATTATTAAACATCATTCAGTATTTTCATCAACACTCTAGAAGTGGTCTTGTGCTTTCTCTCGATGCAGAAAAAGCTTTTGACCGGGTAGAATTGCCATATCTATTCCATATACTGCGCAAATTTGGCCTGGGAATGAATTTCATAAACTGGATAAAACTTTTGTACACAGACCCTCTCTCGGCAGTACTTACAAATGGCTTGCAATCTTCTTATTTTGGTATTTTCAAAGGAACAAGACAGGGCTGTCCCCTACCACCGCTGCTTTTCGCACTTGTGATCGAGCCTTTGGCTGAGGCCATCAGGACAAATAACAGTATATCTGGTCTCTGTATTGAGAATAAAGAACATAAGATTACACTTTATGCCGACGACATCCTGATAGTGGTGACAAAACCAAACGTATCAATTCCTTGCCTCATTGAGACAATAAAGTTGTTCAGTAGTTTCTCAGGCTATAAAATAAATTTTAGTAAATCCGTGGCCATGCCCTTGGGCATCTTGAAACAGGTGCCTGCGCAACCTTTTCCTTTTAAATGGTCACCGGAAGGTTTTGTGTATTTAGGCATCAATGTTACACCTGTATTTGATGGAATGTATAAAGCCAACCTCCCCCCACTGCTTGAGCGCATTCGACTGGACCTGGAGAGATGGAGCAATCTTCCAATTTCTTGGGTTGGACGAGCCGCCTTAATAAAAATGAGCATTCTTCCTAGATTGCTCTATCCACTACAAATGGTACCTGTAATGTTACCACACAAAACCATCAAACAATTAAATAGCTGGCTCAGTTCCTTTATATGGTCTAAAAGAAAACCACGCCTAAAATTGTCCACACTATGTTGCTCATCTTTGGATGGAGGTCTGGACCTCCCAGACATTAGAAACTATCAACTTAGTGTTCACTTGCGTGGTATATCTGAATGGGTGAGCAATAGTCCTGCATGTCTTTGGATTGACATAGAGAGTTCCTTGCCTAACTGTCCCTTAACAACAAAAGATAAATCACTAAAGTCGTTCTGCAGGAATCCTATTACAATTTCTACTGTTAAAGCATGGTGAACAATAAGAAAGTTGGAAGGCAGGTCCCAGGTAACTTCTGTTCTTACACCATTATGTAATAATCCAGATTTTCTACCTGGGATGATGGATAGTAGATCCTGTGTCTGGGCAAACAAAGGGTTGTCCAGATTGCAAGATCTGTTAGAGGGGCATACAATGATGTCGTTTAATCAGTTAGTCAGAAAATACAATGTCCCTAACACTGACTTTTATCAATATTTACAGGTGAGGGACTTTGTCAGCAAGAATATAAGACATCCACTTTCATATGATATATCAGATGTTGAGAGACAGGTCTTTTTGACAAAACCAGCAAGTTCCATCAGTACATTCTATCATATTCTTAAATGTAAAACTTCAACTAACACGCTACATTTGAAAAAATTATGGGACAAAGAACTTGGTTTAGAGATTACTGAGGAGGAGTGGAAAGATGTCTGGGAAGGTGTAAAAACATTGTGCGTTTGTAATAGAGTCAAAGCAACCCAGCTCATGATTCTCCATAGAGCCCACATCTCCCCCTATCAGCGGCAGAAATTTAAACCTGGCTCCTCTTCCTTGTGCTTGAAGTGTAAAACTGAGATCGGTACCCTGACACATTGCTTCTGGTCGTGTTCAAAAGTCCAGCAGTTCTGGCGTGTTATTAGTCTGGAAATGAATAAAGTTCTGTCGGCTAACTTGAACAAAAATCCCTTGTTCTTGCTGTTGGGATTACCTGACCCTGTTATCAGTGATACATATAATAAGAAACTTTACAGAATGCTCACTTTTTGTGCTAGAAAGTGTATCCTTACAAACTGGATCTCTGATAAAATCCCCTCTAAAGGACAATGGCAAAAAACTGTATTTAGTTACATGTCTCTCGACTACCTAACTTGTCAGCTACATCACAAAAATGATTTTGGAAAGATATGGGAACCTTTCTTGTTGTATGTCGGACTAAACATTTCCACAATTATAAAAAGAGCACTTGTATTTTGATCTCAAACACGTATGTACAATACCGGCTCTACTGTTATTTGATCTTTCCTCTTTGTTGTATGGTTTGGATATGACTCCAGCACATATAATAATTTTTGTATCTGTGGGCCTTTTTTTTTTTTTTTTTTTTTTTTGTTGTTCTGCTTTGTTTTGTCTTGTCTTGTTCTGTTAATATGCTGAAAAATAATAAATATATATATTTAAAAAAAAAAAGAGTTTCAATCTCCCTCTTAATATCTTTCCAAAATTCACAGATAGCTGGGTGTGAAGGAAATTGTTTTAGTATTATCATTGTATAAATGTATTGGGTTTAAATGTATGTTTAAATCTGAACTCAGATTGACCTTTTTACCTCTTCTGAAAACAGTTGTGTGTTTGATCATCTGCTTCTCATCCCCAGCCAGGAAGAGGGGGTTTTACGACACACTGTCCTCAGCTGATAAGGGAGACTGTTTGAAGTTAGAATGCACCAAATGGGTCATTGTATGAAACCCCCAATGAACTTTTCTCTTTGTCTTGAATTGTTACCTCCTTCTTGTGTTCTTAATAAAAGCAGCACAGGGAGAGGCAGAACCTTTGAGAAGAGAAGCGTGGTAGACGTTTTCTGTCACTCTTGCTCCTCTCCCTCGTGCATGAGAAACTTGATTCTTGTTGTGGTCTGTTGTTTATAATTGTGTCTTTCTTTAATGTCTAGATGCATTTATCTGACATTCTTTGGTCCTTCGAGCCGGATGACAACATATCTGCGTCCTTGGGGGAGGACCATGCCGATTGAAGTCTGTGCACAGCCCGTGAGACTAGGTCTCCGGAGGAAAGTCCGTCGTAGTGAATTCTACGCCGGCCAATCGACTGGTCTGATCCCTGGATCCAGGATTGACGTCATTCGTGAACCAGTCAGACCACAATGACAAGGCAAGTAAAGCGCTTATTTAGGGGTTCGAGTCCCCGAAGTGGCCCAGAATTCAGGAGCGCTTCAACAGTTTATGAATTTGCTGTAAATGCAGAAAAAGTGATGGTGAATAAGAAGAAATTTAGAAATCAAAGTGCAGATACATTTTGGCAGGAGGAAGGTAGTGATGTATTTTTTAAAAAAGGAATGTGAAGAGAGGAAGAATCGTGGTCGTGGAAAAGGAAATTTTAGAGGAAGGTTTAGACTAAGTTGTAACAGAGGGTCAGAGCAAGTTGATGATGGATGTTGGATTTGTGGACAGAAAGATCATCGGACAAGAGATTGTCCTGAAAGGAAGAAATCAGATTGACTAGATGGTAGAAAAAATGACAGTATAAAAGATGAATCTGAACTAGAAATTCAACCAATAAGTGATGAATTTTTAGATCTCTCTGAAGTTTGTCTTATGGAAAAGCCAGAAATAACTCTTTATGTTCAGGGACAACCATTTGTTTTCTTTGTGATTCAGGGGTTTGTAGAACTGTGATAGGAAGTCATTACCAGGATTTTCCTAAGTCAAATAAAACAATACAAATGAGATGGTCAGATTGAGACTTGAGTAAACCAGTTTGTTTTGAAAATCCTGACACTAATGAAACAACAAGCATTAGCCAGAACAACAGTGTTAGCTCTTCCAGACTACAGCAAACCTTTCAGTCAAACTGTAGACTGTAGAGATGGGTTTATGACATCTGTTTTGTTACAAAAATATGGAGATAAACAGAGACCTGTGGCATTTTATTCTTCAAAGTTAGATCCTGTAGCAAGAGCAACACCTCCTTGTGTTCAAGCAGTGATAGCAGCAGCAATGGCAGTGGAAAGCTCATCTGAAGTAGTGCTTTTTCACAAGCTTACTCTGTATGTGCTGCATGCAGTTTCAATGTTACTATTAGAAACTAAAATGACATTTTTATCACCAGCAAGACACTTATCATGTTTAGCTACATTAGTTTCACAGCCTCACCTGACTGTTGAAAGGTGTACTACATTGAATCTAGCTATGCTTATGCCAACACTAGAAGATGGGAAACCTCATAATTGCTTACAAGAAACAACTTTAGTTTACAAGCCGAGATCAGACTTATCAGATGTACCACTCACTGAGGGGGAAATAGATTTGTTGATGGGTCAGCAAAGAAAGATGAAACAGGCAGGAACAAAGTGGGTTTTGCTGTTGTAACTCAAGATAAGGTTTTGAAGGCAGGACCCCTGCCTGGACATTCCTCAGCTCAATCAGCAGAATTGACAGCCTTAACTGAAGCATGCAAACTGTTTAAAGATAAGCCAGTTACCATCTACACTGATAACCAATATGCGTTTGCTTAGAGGGTTTAAAACATCAACAGGAAAACCAGTAACGCATGAAGACTTACTGAAAGAATTATTGCCTGCTGTAATGTTACCATCTAAAGTGGCAATATGTAAATGTGAGGTACACACAGGAAAAACAGATCCTATTTCTAAAGGAAATGCTTTTGCAGATGCAACATAAAGCAAGCTGCAACAAAAGATGCAGAAATATGCACAAATGAGGATGTGACTGCATATGCAACCGCTGATGTTTTAAAAGAAATATAACAGTGCACCAAAACAAGAAAAAGATCTATGGTTGAAAAAGGAGCAAAGTTTAAACAAGGTCTTTATGCCAGTACAGAAGGAAAACCTATTTTGCTAAAAACAATGTACAAATGGGCAGTAATTTTGAGTCATGGGCTTTGCCATGATTCAACAGGGGGGAATGATGAACTTATTAGAGAAATATTATACAACTTATGAATTTATTCTCTATTCAAAAAATTTTTGTAAACAATGTGTTACATGTATGCATCATAATTCCCAAGGCAATGTTAGACCTAAGAGAGGAACATTTCTTGAACCAACTTTTCCTTTCCATACAATCCATATGGACTTTATTGAATTAAATAAAAGCAAAGGATTAAAATATTGTTTAGTGATTATTGATGCATTTTCCAAATGGGTTGAAATTTTTCAATGTGCAACAGAGGATGTTAATACAGTAGCTAAAGTTATTTGTAAAAGAATAATCCCAACTTTTGGCATACCACAAGTGATAAGGAGTGATAATGGTACCAACAAATCAAAGTTAAAGAAATGCATGGAAGAGACTGCATAGACTTAGTTCAACTAAGGATGCGTATCACACGCACAGCAGGTCAACCTTTAACGCCTTTTGCAATGTTGTATGGATGTTCTTATAGGTTACCAGACCTTGATCCTACACAGCAACATTCTCCAGATGATGATGCAAATTTAGTGGATTATTTGAGAAAAATGTTTACCACTAAAGATGTGCAAAGGACAAATCAAGTGCCAGATTCCTTCTTATCTCCACAGGACACCTCACCAGTGCAGGTCGGGGATTGGGTGTTTGTGAAGGCCATAAAAAGGAAGTGTTGGTCCAGCCCACGGGGGGAAGGGCCATTCCAAGTCCTGCTGACTACACCAACAGCTGTAAAGATTGCTGAAAGGACATCTTGGATCCACCTGTCACACTGCAAGAAAAAGCATCTGGGTGAGGCTAATTCCAACTGCTAGGTGGGGAAGTCTGACTACAAAGGGAGGCAGCTGTATAGAAGCTGCTTGTCTCAATGTCAGTGAAACCGGGAGATCCACCTAGTCCTAGGGAAGAAAGCACACCAGATCTGTTTTGCACTTCACGGATCCTACGCTGTTAGTGGACTTGAGGAGGTAATGTGCTAGTAACCTCTCCCTCCCGAAGATAGGCACAACTCCACCATGGCGTGTCCAACTGGGCTAAGAGACAGTTTATTTTGTTTACTGTTCCTGCTACTCCTGACAGGAGCCACCACTTGGATTTTTGTCACGGTGCCTGTCAGTTCACCTCCCCCCACACAGCTCTCCTACTCTACTGATTGGAACCAGCTGATCTTCATCTCCTCATCACCCTGCCAGCCTTCATAAGGGAGCTTCTCACCAGTATCCAGCGCCAGTCCGTTATACTCACTCCGGTGGTTATGCCTGGCCTTTTAGTCTTTGCTCTAGTTACCAATTTCATGTTACTTACCGTGTCTTGTACTCACCTTCAGGTTTCATCCATTGGTCACACTGGTTCCTCGCTCCATGCAGATTACGCCGTCCTCGGCGTCCACGCCTCGCCTCAAACTGGTCCCGCTGTCCTCAGCGCCCACGCCTCGCTCCCTCTGGTTCCGAGGTCCGACGCGTCCTCGCGTCTCCTCTCTCTGGCTTCGCTGTCCTCAGCTATACCAGCTCTATGGATTTCTGGATCACTCCACGAAGGAACTGACTATCACATTCAAATAACTTTATTTTACTCAAGTAAAATAAACCATTGTCAAACAGTTCCTTGTAGCGAGTTACTTCCGGGTTTCAGCATCTGGGTCTGCTACGTCTACGACGGCATGACAGAACGGACTGGCCAATATCTGGACCCAGCTGACCCGGAAGAACTCCGCTTTGCTGTAAATCAACACGGACTATTTTTAGAACTCCTGTATAGTACCATCTCTCGCGTCACCACCGTTCAAGAAGATCTGCTTTGCCGGCTGAACAGCATTTCCCAAGCTCTGGTTGAGCTAACCAATCAGCAGCTGGCGAATGCTACTCCTCACCCCCCACCTTCCGGAGCTGGGAGTTCTAATGAGACCGCCATCTCAGAAACTCAAGAGAACTTTCGATTACAACCTGAACCATTCCAAGGTGACGTTAACTCATGCGGAGGGTTCCTCTTACAATGCCAATTGATTTTTCATCAGGCCCCGCGGTATTACCAAGCTGACCACTGTAAAATTGCGCTTATTGTCAATTCCCTCAGGGGTAAAGCCCTTCAATGGGCCCAGGCTTATTTGACTGCTAACTCTGTTTTTCAAGTTTCCTTCGAATGCTTCATTGGGGAGTTTCGACTGGTTTTTGACCAACCCCGCAAAACGGAAGAAGCTACTCGCCGCCTTCTGGGATTACATCAACACAGCAGATCCGTAAGTGAACACTTAATTGACTTTCGCATCCTAGCGGTGGAGGCTGGATGGCCGGACGTCGCCCTCAAAGGGGTTTTCTATCAGTCACTGAATGATCGGATTAAAGACCATCTATGTTCTCAGCCGGAGGCTAGTACGTTCGAGGAACTCGTCACTGCAGCCCTACGTTCTGACGTGCGGCTCCATGAACGCCAGGTAGAAAGACCACGAACAGAAAAAGAAAAAACTGTCTCTAACTTTTTCTTTCAACCCCCCACGTCAGACCCTTCTTCTGCCAACCCTCCTGATCACATCAACCGCTACCCTAAGGAACCGATGCAGATCGGACATTCCAAGCTCACTCCGGAGGAGCGCCGTAAACGCAAGGAAGAAGGTACTTGCTTCTATTGTGGACTATCAGGGCATCATGTGCAACAATGCAATCTGCGTTTAAACTCCAGAAGCCCCCCACTAGAGGACAGGCCGCAGGAGGGTCTTCCTACTACGATCCAAGAAAAGAATTTCCTTTATGTTCCTGTCCAACTATGTCACCAGTCTATAACTCATTCATGTCAAGCCCTTATTGACTCCGGAGCCGAACAGAGCTTTATTGACAGTTTTTTGGTTGCTAAACTCAGTCTCCCCACAGAACCGCTGGACCGTCCTGTCAAGGCTTCTGGCCTGGGCGGTCAATTACTCACCCGCATCACTCATCGTACCAAGCCTCTGCAACTGATCACTTCCGGTAACCACCACGAAATCATTAAATTTTACGTTACACAAACTCTTCAGTTCCCTGTCATCCTAGGTTTTCCTTGGCTCCGCAATCACAATCCCCAGTTCGATTGGGCTAATCACCACATAACCAACTGGAGCACTCACTGCCTAGCTAACTGTCTTCGCTCCGCCATTCCATCGCTTTCACCCGATCTCGATCCTGTTCCTGAAGAGATTGACCTTTCCAAGGTACCCCCCTGTTATCATGATGTCAGGAATGTTTTCAGCAAAAATAGGGCTGCTGCCTTGCCTCCCCACAGGCCTTATGATTGCTCAATTGAGTTACTTAAAGGCGCTGCTCTCCCCAAAGGACGTTTATTTAATTTGTCCGGTCCTGAAAGGACCTCTATGGAAAAATACATTCATGAGTCCCTCGCGTCAGGTCACATTCGCCCCTCCTCTTCTCCCGTTGCTGCTGGTTTTTTCTTCGTTCAGAAGAAAGATAAGACCCTACGTCCCTGTATCGACCATAGAGAACTTAACCAGATCACGGTTAAGAACAAATACGCTCTACCACTCATCAATTCTGCTTTAGACTCCGTTCAAGAGGCACGCGTATTTTCGAAAATAAGATCTCCGCAACGCGTACTATCTCGTTCGTATGCGAGAGGGGGACGAATGGAAGACTGCCTTTAATACCCCCTTAGGGCATTTTGAATATCTGGTGATGCCTTTTGGGCTCACCAATGCCCCTGCAGTTTTTCAAAATTTGGTTAATGACGTCCTCCGAGATTTCCTCAATAGGTTTGTTTTTGTTTACTTGGACGACATCCTCATTTACTCTCCTAATCAAGAAATCCACATTCTCCACGTTCGTCAGGTCCTCGAACGCATTCTCGAAAACCAACTTTTTGTTAAAGCCGAGAAGTGCGAGTTTCATGTATCCTCTGTCTCCTTCCTTGGTTTTATTATAGAGGCTGGCAACATCCGCCCCGACCCAGCCAAGGTTTCCGCTGTGTCTAACTGGGAACCTCCCAACTCACGCAAACAGCTTCAGCGTTTTTTAGGGTTCGCTGATTTTTACCGGCGATTCATTCGCAATTACAGTACTCTCGCCGCCCCTCTCACTCAGCTTACGTCCATCAACAAGCCCTTTCATTGGGGTCCTGAGGCTCAAGCCGCGTTCGACAAACTGAAGCGTGTGTTCATCTCCGCTCCCATCCTCATACAACCAGACCCACAACGCCAATTCATTGTTGAGGTCGACGCTTCCGACACGGGGGTCGGAGCCGTTTTATCTCAGCGCGAGGAGTCTTCGGGGAAACTCAAGCCATGCGCCTACTTCTCCCGCAAACTGTCCACTGCGGAACAGAATTATGACGTAGGCAACCGCGAGCTTCTTGCAATCAAACTCGCTTTAGAGGAGTGGCGTCACTGGCTTGAGGGAGCTGATCAACCCTTTGTAGTATGGACAGACCATAAAAATCTCGCGTATCTCCGTTCCGCCAAGCGTCTCAACTCTCGTCAGGCCCGTTGGTGTCTCTTTTTTGATCGGTTTACTTTTACTATCACGTACAGACCCGGTAGCAGAAACGTTAAGCCCGACGCTCTTTCCCGCCTTTATAGTCCCCATGACCAGTAGGAGGTCACTCACATAATTCCTCCCTCCTGTATAATTGGTAACCTCACTTGGGATGTCGAGACGCGGGTCTTGCAAGCCCAAGATGAGGAGCCGGATCATCCTCCTCCTCCGGCCAACACACTCTATGTGCCCACCTCTCTCCGCTCTGAAGTCCTGGTGTGGGGGCACACTTCCCGCATATCATGCCATGGGGGCGCCCATAGAACTTTGAATCTCATCAAACGCAGGTTTTTCTGGCCCAATATGGAACAGGACATCCGGGATTTTGTTGCCGCCTGTGCTATCTGTGCTAGGTCCAAGTCCTCCAATTCACCTCCAGCCGGACTCCTCCATCCTCTGCCCATCGCTGAACGCCCCTGGTCACACGTATCCATGGACTTTGTTACTGGGTTACCCCCATCCGAAGGTAACACAGTCATATTGACTATTGTTGACCGTTTCTCCAAGGCAGCTCAATTCATCCCGCTGGCCAAGCTCCCCACGGCCACTGAAATGGCCGACATCCTGGTCCACCAAGTCTTCCGACATCACGGGATACCTAAAGACATCGTCTCCGACAGGGGCCCGCAGTTTGTATCCCAGGTCTGGAGGTCCTTTTGCTCCGCCCTGGGTGCAACCGTCAGTCTCACCTCGGGTTATCACCCCCAGTCGAACGGCCAAGCCGAACGTGCCAACCAGGAGCTGGAAGCTGCCCTCCGTTGTTTGGCCGCTCAAAATCCCTCCAGCTGGTCTAAATTTCTCGTTTGGATCGAGTACGCTCATAATAATCATCCCTCCTCTGCAACCGGTATGTCACCTTTTGAGGCTTCGCTCGGTTATTCACCTCCTCTGTTCCCCTCTCATGAAATAAATCTGGCTGTCCCCTCGGTACAACATCACCTCCAACGCATCCAACGCATTTGGCGCCAGACCAAAGCCGCTCTTCTTCGCACCCGGGAGGGTAACTGCCGGATGGCCAACCGACGCAGGAGAGCGGGGCCGGACTACCAACCTGGGCAAAAGGTTTGGTTGTCTTCCAAGAATGTTCCCCTCCAGGTCACCTCTCGTAAGCTGGCACCCCGTTTCATAGGCCCTTACATCATTGAGAGGGTCATCAATCCGACCTGTTTTAGGCTACGGCTCCCGGCTGCATTAAAGATCCATCCCTCCTTCCACGTTTCCCAAATCAAGCCCTTCCAGGAAAGCCCCTTGTGCCCGCCGTCCGCTTTCCCACCGCCCGCCCGGCTCATCGACGGCGCCCCTGCCTTTACTGTCAGTCGGGTTCTGGACGTTCGCCGCCGGGGCCGCGGTCACCAGTACCTGGTGGACTGGGTGGGTTACGGTCCGGAGGAGCGCTCTTGGATCTCCCGCTCCATGATTCTGGACCGTTCCCTTCTGAACGATTTCTTCAGGGCTCACCCGGATCGCCGTCCTGGACCGCCTGGAGGTGGTCGTTGAGGGGGGGGGTACTGTCACGGTGCCTGTCAGTTCACCTCCCCCCACACAGCTCTCCTACTCTACTGATTGGAACCAGCTGATCTTCATCTCCTCATCACCCTGCCAGCCTTCATAAGGGAGCTTCTCACCAGTATCCAGCGCCAGTCCGTTATACTCACTCCGGTGGTTATGCCTGGCCTTTTAGTCTTTGCTCTAGTTACCAAGTTCATGTTACTTACCGTGTCTTGTACTCACCTTCAGGTTCCGGCTTCCGGGTTTCAGCATCTGGGTCTGCTACGTCTACGACGGCATGACAGATTTTGTTCTTTTGGAACCAATGTCCACCTGCAAGAGGAACCACCAACGAGGAAAGAAACATTTCTCGACGATGGCTGAGTATCGATGAACATGATGTTTTGAATAGTCCAAAAATGAACATGACTCACCTGTATATGACAAATTCTTGGTACAGTCCAGATAATCAATGACAGAGTTTCCCATGGTTATGCAGTTTCCTGCCCAGGAGGACGTTGTGTTGAATCTAATCCAGATTTAATGCCAGGTAACAATGGTACTTACGTGGTTGATCAAATGTTTGGTTATGTGGGCAGGCCCTCTACCTCAGTCTGCCTAGAGACTGGAGTGGGATTTGTGTTTCTGTAAAGGTCACAGATCACACTTTCATAGTTTCTGCAGTCCATGAGCCTCACCTGCACCACAGACGTAACCTTATTGATGTCAAGCCACATGATTCCATTTGGGGATCAGACGTTCCTGAAGACCATAAACTCTGGAATGCGGGGCAAAAGGTAACTATGGCATTGTTTCCCTGGGTGGGAACAGCTAAAAACGCTCTCAGAATTAAGACCATTGATTATCGTTTAGGTTTATTTTTGAACGCTACAATTAAAGCATTTAAAGGCTATAATGAAGAACTGTCAAGCATGAGACTTATGTTTCTACAGAACAGATTGGGTTTGGACTTATTGGTTGCTCAGGATGAAGGTGTTTGTAAAATGTTAAATGATACTTGTACATTTATTCCTGACAACACCAATGAAGGTCACAGCATCACTGAAGCATTACATCAACTTGAAAAGGTTCAGCAGGCAATGCAGGATGACAGGAAACCCCAATCTTGGGATTTCTTCACCTGGTTTGCTTTTGGTTCTTGGTGGCAACTTTTATTAAAAATAGTGACACCTATTCTTATGGTACTGATCATATGTTGTGTGTTCACTATGTGCATTTTTCCTTGTATTAAATCTATGATTTCCAGAGCAGTGAATGGTGAAGTACAAAGTGTTTTTCTGAGTCAAGAATACAACTTGTTATTAAAGGGAGAACAAGATGACTGTAATGATTTTGAAATTGAAATGACTTGAAAAAAAAAAAAAAAAGAACTTCTCATCTGAGTGTGAATTGACAGTGTCGTGAAAATGAAGATGTCACACAAAACTGAAAAGAGATGTGATTTTTGATGCGAGATTTTAACATTTATCAATGATAAACAGGAGGGAGTATGTGAAGGAAATTGTTTTAGTATTATCATTGTATAAATGTATTGGGTTTAAATGTAGGTTTAAATCTTAACTCAGATTGACCTTTTTACCTCTTCTGAAAACAGTTGTGTGTTTTATCATCTGCTTCTCATCCCCAGCCAGGAAGAGGGGGTTTTACGACACACTGTCCTCAGCTGATAAGGGAGACTGTTTGAAGTTAGAATGCACCAAATGGGTCATTGTATGAAACCCCCAATGAACTTTTCTCTTTGTCTTGAATTGTTACCTCCTTCTTGTGTTCTTAATAAAAGCAGCACAGGGAGAGGCAGAACCTTTGAGAAGAGAAGCGTGGTAGACGTTTTCTGTCACTCTTGCTCCTCTCCCTCGTGCATGAGAAACTTGATTCTTGTTGTGGTCTGTTGTTTATAATTGTGTCTTTCTTTAATGTCTAGATGCATTTATCTGACACTGGGCAATCAAAGAAAATATGTGTATGATCACCAATTTTTCCACATTGCCTCCAACATAAAGCTGTGGATGAGCCCTTGGCTAAATTAGAAATCAACAGGGGTGTGTGAAAAAAACGCATTTTGATTTTCCAGTCAAACTCTTTCCATAGTTGGCTATTAATTCCTATATGGCTGTCCTCACACAGTTTATCCCATTGATCATCTTCTATTATGCAAGTAGATTCCAATTCCCATTTTTCTTTGATATTATATGTATGCTGTCCGGTGGCAGTTGATAGTCTCTTATACAAGTTGGAAACATGTTTATGCGTTGGGAAGCTTTTTTCTGCGATTGTAGTAAAATACTGTTCTATGCAGTTTGTGGTTTTTTGATTCTGTCTCGCTCTTTGTGCTTCATGATGTAATGCCTGATTTGTAGATATTTATAAAAATCATTCGGCAAAAGACCAAATTGTCCTTGAAGCTGTGAAAAGGACTTAAGTTCTGTTCCATCGAACAACTGGTTAAGAGTTATAAGGCCTTTAGTGGCCCATGTCTTAAAGGTGGGATCCCATATTGAAGGCGGAAAGTCTATATTACTGACAATAGGAATTGCTCTGGAAATTGACCCTGTGTCAAGTAGCATTTTTTTTACTACCGTCCATATCTTTAAAGTATGCTTTATCCAGTTGTTTCCAAATTTGATTTTGTTGACAGATTTTAGATCAGTAAATGGAAGAGTAGACAGCCACACCCCTTTAGTTTCACCTTGTTCCACTTTAAACCATTTTACTTCCTCATCCTTCTAATTCAGGCCACGATTGCTGTCAACTGAGGTGCCCAATAGTAAAATTTTAGGTTAGGTAGAGCCAAACCTCCCTTATTTTTAGGCAAGAATAATGTTTTTAATCTAATTCTGGGTCTTTTTCGCTGCCTTATAAATTGGGTAATCATTTTGTTTAACACGTTGAAAGTTGACACCGGAATGTTAACCGGGAGAGATTGAAACAAAAACAAAAGACGAGGAAGCACATTCATCCTCACTGCTTCTACTCTACCCAGTAGAGATAGAGGTAAAATTTCCCAGCAGATCAGGTCATTCTTTATTTGTTTTAGCAGGTTTTTATAATTAGCGTCGTAGAGTTGTATGGGTTGGGGTGTTAAAATAACTCCCAAATATCTGAAACCCTGTTTTGACCAATGGAAAGTTACCTCCTCATCAAGTTGGGTGGTCCACAATCCAGATGTCATCATTGCTTCTGATTTATTTTGGTTGATCTTATATTCTGAAATATTACCATAATAATTTAAACATTGCATAAGTCTTGGAATTGTTGTTTGAGGATTTTTCAAAAACAGTAATATCTCATCCGCAAAAAAGGATATTTTATGATTCATCCCTCCCCCGTCTTCAATTCCCTCAATCTGGTCATCTTGGCGAATTGCCTGTGCCAAAGGCTCAATACTTAGAGCAAACAAAATGGGTGACAGTGAGTCACCCTGTCGAACTCCTCTCTCTATGTTAAAAAAAATCAGAGCAATGCCCGTTCACTCTGACTTTTGATCTAGGATTTTTGTACAGTAATCTGAACCAATTTACCAACTTCTCACCGAAACCCATTTCCATTAGTGTGTGTTCCAGGTATTTCCAATCCACCTGATCGAAAGCTTTCTCTGCATCAAAGCTGAGAAGCATGGATGGTTGGGAACTTTTGGCCATTAGTGATTGTAAGTTTAGAGCTCTCCTTACATTGTTTGTTCCTTGACACCCCAAAATAAATCCCGTCTGGTCTGGATTTATAAATTTCTTAATGTACTTTTGGATCCGGGTGGCTAGGATGGATGTTAATATTTTATAAACCACACACAAGAGGCTAATCGGGCGATAACTCGAACACTGTAGTGGATCTTTTCCCTCCTTATGCAAGACTGTGATAATTGCTTCAGACCATGACTCTGGAGGATGTGCAGAATCTAAAACATAGTTTAAGAGTTTACACAATATGGGAGTCAGCTCATTAACATAAACTTTATAGAATTCTCCTGCAAACCCATCTGTTCCAGGTGACTTGTTCTGTTTTAATTTGCCTAGTGTTGCTCTAACTTCTTCTTCTCCAATAGGTTTTATCAATCTAGAGGCCTCTTCTGGTGTTAATTTGGTCATTGATACTTTGTCAAAAAATTCCTTGGTTTTCTCTTGTTTTCCTTCTAAGACTTGATTTTTTATATAATTGTTTATAGTATTTAGCAAATGTCTCTGATATAGTTCTAGGGATAGTTACAATGTTAGTATTAGATTGTTTAATCTTTGGAACTATGCGGCTTGCCTGTGTTTTTTTTAACTGAAATGATAATAATCGACTGGCTTTATTTCCAAACTCGTAGTACTTATGTTTCATAAATCTAAGGCTACCTTCTGCCTTATATGTTAATATCTCGTCAAGTTTCGTTCTATTTTCTTTAAGTTTGTTAAGAGTAACTTGTTTTCTCTGTTGCTTGTGTTCAAATCTAAATTTTTTATTTCATTTTCGATTTGTACTTGTTTCTGAAGCCTCTCTCTCTTTATTTTGGATGCTATGGAGATTAATCTTCCCCGTATCGTAGCTTTTGCTGCATCCCATAGAACTGAGGGAGAGACCATTCCATTGTCATTTAAATAAAAGTATTCTGCTATAGCTGACCGTATTTCCTCTCTAACTGAAATATCTGCCAACAATGAAACATTTATTCTCCAGTATCTGAAACGTGGTTCCTGCCCCAAATCCAGTGTCATCACTACTGGGCTGTGGTCTGAGATTGTAATAGGTTCTATCACACAGCTTTTAACTTTATGGATGTGCGCTTTGGTTATGAGAAAGTAATCTAGTCGTGAATAACTTCTATGTACTTGTGACATAAAAGTGAAATCTTTATGATTTGGGTGGAGATGTCTCCAACTGTCAACCAACCCAAGTTCTTTTATCATATTTAACACACTTTTAGACATTCTATTTGTCGGCTCGGAAGACATGGGTAATTTATCTAGTTTGTTATTCAGAACACAATTTAGATCTCCACCCATAATCACAATCCCCTCCCCCTTATCAGCTACCAGATGTGCAAGTTTTTTGAAGAAAGATGGGCAGTCTTCATTAGGAGCATAAACATTTAGAATGCTCAGTTTAAGTCCTTCAATAGTTCCTACCACCATAATATACCGTCCCTCTTTGTCTTGAAATATTTTTTCACAGTTAAAATACACAGATCTGTTAAACAAGATGGCCACCCCTCCTTTTTTTATGGTTTCTACAAAAACTGTAATAAACTTGGTCCACCCATTCTCTTTTTAGCTTCAGGTGCTCTGTTTCTGAAAGATGCGTTTCTTGGAGCAACGCTACAGCGCATTGCAACTTCTTAAATTGCTCCAGAATTTTTTTCCTCTTAATAGGGTTGTTAATACCTTTTATATTATAAGTAACTAAGTTCCACACTCCCATTTTTTTAACTGGTGTTTTATGGATTGTTGTCTCTTCTTGGCATCAATATGTCTTTTATTTAAATAAAACAAAATTGTCCTATTTTCTTTTTTGTGGAATGTATTTAGGTTAACAATGTAAGTCAGGGAGAACAACAAAAACAACAAAAAGAAAACATTGAACAAAAACCAAAACTTCCATTTTTTTTCGGTCAGACAATGAACCTGAACTGTATTAGTGTCTGACCCCCGATAACACTAGGACAGGGAGCGGTGACTAAAACTCCCTGTGACATAAAGCACCTGTTGTGCAATAAAGACCAATATTACACATACATGTAAAAAAGGCCTTAGTGAGTGTAACTCACTCATGTAAAACAAAATAGAACAAAACTCTCCCGTCGGGTTTTTTTTTTTTTCTCCATTCAGAAGTCTTTCCAGTGATTCGTGACAACTAAAAATGTTCTCAACAAAGTAGTTACCTTCAATCTTTTCTCCTCATCTTTTGCTTATTATTGTCATACCCGTAAATGTTTTCAGATGATTGTTAATCTTATTCAGATTTCTTCCTCCTCGCCCATGGCTTTCAGATCTGCCATGAACAGTGTGTCATTTTCACTCCTCCTCCTGCTAATCCTCCATTCTTCTGCCAGTTTCTCCTCTATGCGCTCCCGTTCTCTACCGATTACCTGGACCCCCAGTTTCTCCAGGGTGTCAGAGGCGCTGATCAGAGGGGCAAAGGTTTTCTCTCCGGAGTCCAACTTGATTTTTAACCGTGCTGGATACAGACACTTGGCCTGTATGTGCTTCTGTTTCAGCTGCTTCACAACAGTGTGCACCTTGGATCTCTTCTTCTGTAGCTCCGGGGAGTAATCCTGATCGAAAAAGATCCTTCTGTCTTGAAACATAACTTTTCCTTGCCTCCATGCTTGTTGCAGAACCACATCCTTCACCGCTGCATCCAGAAACCTTACAAGAATTGAGCGGGGGGGGGGGGGGGGCAGTTGAGCTCATTGGTCTGGACTGGAGTGAGCGGTGTGCTCTCTGGATGTTAATGTCTAGGCCGGCCGGCAGCGTCAAAACTTTGGTCAACAAGTCTTTCACAAGCACCGCCATATTTCCACCTTCACTGCCCTCTGGTATTTGATAAATACGCAGGTTATTCCTTCTCATCCGGTTCTGTAATTCTTCACATTCGGCGGAGTGTTGCCTTTCACGTTGAAGTAAATACCGGAGCACTCTGTGGTGTTTGGCCCCTCTGTCCTCTGTGGAGTTCACTCGTCCCTCCAACTCTCCAATCTTCTGCTGGTGGTCTGCAATCTGTTCTTTTATGTCCGTCATTGTCTTCTCCAGGCGATTCAGACTCTCTTTTGTGTGATTGTGACCCTGTGTGTTTTCTTGCCGGAGTTTTTTCATTTCTTCCAGCAGAGACATGCTAGCTAGCTTCTCGTTCTCAATGCAGCAGCATCGGGGCTAATGCTAGCTGAGCATGCCGTCGCTCTTTTTTGGTCATCATTTTCTTTTGAAACCCCTTGTTTGTTTGCTAATCGGGTTTTTGGGAGCACGCTCATTTTGGGCTTCTTTAAGTTAGGCGATTAATAGGTATTCTAATATCTGAAATTGTCACTTTTTCTTACTGCTACCCTCATCGTGACGTCACCGGAAGTCCCTGTTATATTCTGCTTTAAGTGTCAACAATTCTTTTCAGTATTAGCAGTATTATTTTTGATCACCTGGTTCTGAAGAGTTTTTATTTTAGTCTCAAGTGATCATCTCTCTTTATGAAAATCTGTAGATTTGGATGAGGTGTAACTAATTATATATCCTCTCACTACAGCCTTAAACGCCTCCCATTTTATTGCTGCAGTTGTTTAATTTGTATTAACCTTAAAGTAGTCATCTATTACCTTTCCAATGTATTTGAGAAAATTATTGTCTAACAACCACTCCATTTGGGTGGATCTCTGACAAGGGCATCCTCTGTGTAAATAATGCCACATGGTGCATGATCTGACAGCAGTATACTATCATAAAAGCAATACTCAATTTTGGATGTTAATAAGGCAGATATTAAGAAATGTGTTCCAGAATAGCATGAGTAAGTAATGTCATTGGGTTTTAAATGTCTCCAGATGTTTATTAAATTTAATTCACTCATAAAATGTTTGATCGTTGTCCTGCTTTTATTGTGGGTATTGTCACATCCAGTAGATCGGCCCTTAGTTGGGTCTAATGTACAATTCCAGTCTCCGGCGATTACATAGAGACCTGGGAAGGTGGAAAGACTAAGAAATAAATTGACAAAGAAATTCTCATCATCGACATTCGGCCCATATGGATTCACTAGATTCAATCTGGTTTCAAGTAGTGAACCTTGGAGAATCAAATATCTTCCTAATTTGTCTTCAATTACATTGGACACTTGAAAAGGAACTGAATTATGTTCAAGGGTCATGACTCCTCTTGCTTGTGAGAAGCTGCATAGACAGTTCTCTGCCATTTCCTTCTAATCTTCACATGGTCCTCTTTGATAGTGTGTGTCTCTTGTAGAAAGACTATTTTTTCGCCTGAGTCATTAATCTTATTCATTACTTTCTTGAGCTTTTTTATTTCCTGCAAACCTCTGCAATTCCAGGATATGAAAATAATTTTCATTTTTTTAGACATTTTAAATAAAAAGTTCTGATGACCAATTGTCTGAGAAGGTTGATCACTGAACAAAACACAGTCTGAACTTCACAAACAAAAGGAAAACCCATCCCACACTTAAGCGGTTACCGCCCCCCCCCTTTCTATATAGCTTCCTCTAACCTGTAAGGATAAATCATTGACCTCGATTGGTCCTCTAAAAAAAAAAAAAGAAATGTCACTAAATTATAAACGCTCCCCTGCTCCGTTTTATTTTTCTCGTTCTCTACCCCTTTTTCATTCCACTTTTTTCTTTTCCCCCTTTTTTTTCTTCTTTTATAATGCTTTTAAATGTTACTGTGCACAGATATAAAGATATCAAACAGAAACGTATATAAGAGGGTCAGTAAATAAGGCATGTGCAGATCTAACTGAATACAATTAATGAGATGTTTATGATATACAAAAAACAACAAAATAGATCAATAAATAAAAACACTCTGCTTTATTATGCAGTATTATCTAGCAGGTTGGATTTCTCTTATTTTCCTACTGTGTACTAATTGTTCAGTAATTTAGAGAACCAAACAAAATATTCAACATGAGTAGCAGACATGGCAAGCACAGATTTAGCCAAATGAAATCAAACAGAATATTTTTAAGATTAAAAATAAATAAATCGAACAGAAATAAAAACGTGCACAGCCTAACCTAGCTGATTAGGTTCCTCTTACTATCCACTAATATGAAAATACAAAAAAAGAAATAAAAGTATTTAACAGAGCCCAGTAAAGGTGGCATACATAGACTTAAACACAAAAGAACGTTTGGGCACCTCAGTTGCCAGATCGTTGTAAAGTCGCACGTTGATATTCTTGTATCGGATGTCCAATTCAGAAACCTCATAATCAGAGGTCTCTTCAACACCTCTAGTAAATATGCACAGTTGAGCAATATCTGTATCTGTGCTTTCATCAACAGTGACCAAAAATGTAATAAATGACTGGATTCCTTCATTTGGCTCCAAGTCTCCTCAGAGATGTTGGATCTGATCGTAATCCTTGACAGACTCATGTTGGCAAAGGTCGACTGCTTTCTGGGGAACAAGACTTCAGCATTTTTCCATAAGTTCATCTGAAAATGGTTTGGATGTTTGCTCCAACTTGTTTTCAATTAGGTGTCTGTCACTGCTCCATCAGTGACGGCTGCAGTAAATGCAGACGGTTGTTCTTCAGTCCAGATAATAGTTGGTAAATCTTCAGATGGTGAAACTTTTCTTCATGGTGAGTCTCATAGTGGTGCTGAATGTTAAATTCTTTGAACGCTGCGACCTGTTGATGACACACCAAGCATGCAGGTTTTGCACTCAGCTCCGTAAACAAATAAACGTTTTACATTTTTCCTGGAAAAAGCGGCACTTCAACCTTTTTTTCCTTCTTGACAACATTTTGGTCATTAGTGTCACTACTGATCATTCTTATAGCAATGCAACAGCAGTGGGGCTCACAGGGAATCAAACTGCATCTTACCCAGATGCAGAGCTTTGCTTTGGGGACATACAGAGATTTGCCGTTTCACCTGTTTTGATTTTCTTTTGCTCCCCCTAGTGGCGGAATTGCGCATTTCGGTTAATCCTTTAAAAGAACATAACTCGCCACAGGAATGGACTAAAAATGTGCTCTATCTTTTTTAAACATCCTTATAATTTTCACTCTTCGTGACTTGGCCGGCTGGGCCGTATGTTTGACAAAAATATTGAATAAAAGGAAAAATATGGCGACCAGACATAGAAGGGATTTGTGTGTGCGTGCATAGGTACATGTGTGTGTTTGTCTGTCTGAAACTTTTCAAGTACTTTTTAATTATCAAAAGCATTGATATTGGATCTATCAGTAATACCGGTTACTTGCAGAATCAGAGGATGCTGGGATTGTTATAAGAAATATGCTGAGCTTTTGCAGCGCTATAAGTTTTTTATACAGCCTTTGATAGAGATGTGATCCATCCTGATGGAAAAATAAAATGAATTATAAAGGCACATGAGGTGTATATAGGTGTATAAAAAGCTTGGATTCATGACCCACGGACATCATGATAATGGACCACAGAGGAGTGTCCCAGTGACCTCCTGATACAGGCACACAGAAGAGGAGTGCCCCATTGACTTTCTTTCACCCCCTCAAACAGATAGAAAGAAGGGGGCGCCTCATCAAACTCAGAACTAATCCTGAAAAGAATTTAAAAGTGGCCCAAAATACAGATTAACTTGAAACTGATTCCTTCTCATTTACTTAGGATGAAAAAACATTTCAATATAAAAATAAAAATGCAGAATCTTATACCACACTTATAACACAAAGAAATAAAGTGACAAGAATAAAAATTATTTTAATGTTTTTAACACAGATGTAAAAAGGGAAAAAAAAAGAATCTCACTGTGCTTGACTTTAGGGCTGTGCATTAACTTCAGGCTAACCTGCAGTCACAGTAACACAAGGAGGAAGAGGTCACCACCACATTCTAATTCTGGCCTTTCAGACGACTGCTTTAGATGAAACAAGACTGAAAAAAGTTTTTCTACTGAATAGAATAGAAATAGAAATAGAATAGAATAATCCGTAAGGAAATTTAAAAGTGTCCCTCTGCTCACGCTCATAACACACACACACATTAAAAACAATAAAAATAGTAAAACTAGCAATATATTAAAAAGATTAATAGATAAAAAAAAAAATTGATTAATCATTTAAAAATCAGTGGGTTAAATAAATAAATAAAAAATAAAAACAAGAATAAATAAAATTACAAGAAATTACTTTTAGGATGTCCTGCCAGTGAGTTGTATTGCCCGATGGCACAAAGAACAAACGATTTACTGGATTAAACTAAGACTAATTATTCTCAATGACTTATTCTCTCAGTGCCATTTCAGAGCGTCCAGTGAAGACAAAACCATACTGCAGTGACGAAAGACTTCAATATTTTCCCATTGGTCACAGCTGATGAACAAATAACAAACAGTAATCTGAAAACGACGGAGTAAATCATGCTCAGAGGCTTTTCCGCGTCTCCATTCAATCCAAATCAATATGCAAGTTGGCTGACTGAGCATAAAGCTGCGCTTCAGGTCGCCCATTTATTTCTCTGATCAAACACTTAGTGAAGGCGTTCCACCTAAAGAAAGCTCTGCATTAATTTGACTGATGTGGCGACTGATAATCGAGCGACGACAAGAAGCTGCTTCTCTTTGGAGTGAAATGAGATGTGAAGCCATGACAGAAAAGCAACAGAATCCCACGCAGTAATGAGATGGTGACCTTTGTCACTCATCAGCAGGCCTGACCCTGACGGGCCTTTCATCTGCCAGCATAAAACACTCGAGGTTTCCAGTCTGTTTCATACGGAAAGAAATTCACTCCCACATTTCTGTTTTCCCTAGAACAATGTTTAAATAGGAAGTACAACATTTTAAATGAACATGTGTATGCTTTAAGCAAAAGTATTTAAAAAAACAGACTTTAAAAAAGACAAAGATCAGCTAATTAAACTCAGATTGGTGTCACCTGCATCCACAGCATCCAAAGCCTAAAAAACCAAAACAGTTCAAATGAGTAGAGAAAAAACTTTTATGAACTGAAATGAAAATAAAACCATAACTATTAACATTTTAGCAAAAAATTACAGTTACCACAATGAAGTCATGTATTGCTGAACACTGTTGGGGACTTTCCCTTCCTGCATAGGTGCTGCTCCCAACGCCACCTTCTGGCTGGAAGGAAAACTGACCAGGGAATCTAAAACAAAACAACTATTGGTGATCAAACAAAAACATATAGATCATCAAGTTAACCAAAGGGAATTGCTTTGAAATGCTGTTTAAAAGAAAAGAATAAGCTCCCAGCTCATGTAAGAGAGGCAGACACAGTTTCTACATTCAAAGTTAGGCTCAAAACATTCCCTTTTGGACAGGCTTATTGCCAGAGTAGCTACTATTTAGAGAATATTTACCTTACTGATATGTTTCCTGCCTGCATCTCAACCTATCTTCGACGTGACTCGACCTGACCTGACTTAACCTGACCCGACCTGACTCTTGCACCACACACACTTCAAGGGCCGATTTGATCCCATTGCAGCCACACGAATATTTTCAAGGGACCTCCAGATCCCTGCTGCACTTCAACCTGTCCACGACCGTACCCTGAGACAACTGACTGTGTTTAAACTGATTGTACATCCACTGACTGTATCTGAGAACTGGAGTGAGTGAGTGTGATTTCACCCATCGAAACTGACTTACTTTTAGATCCACTGAAAGGAAGTGGATTCAGTCACTATGTTTTTGTAATATGGACGCCGCCATGTTGGATCCAGATGTGCAAATTCAAGGGATGCATATTTCCTGGGCCACATTTGTCGGTGTGTTACCTCACAGCGTTACGACTAATGCTTTCTAAATTCAGAACTCCTTCAAATGCGGCCCCCGAATGAGGCCTTCTTTTTCCCGAATTCAAGGTTTGGTCAGGTGTATCTTTCTAAGCAGTCTATATCCCAAGATGCAATTCTGGTAGACCATAGACATTTATGAACATACTGGTGGACTGTGAAGCTTGAAGCGGTGCCGGAGGTGATAAAATGTAAGCGTAAGCTTTAAACTGGTAGGTTTAGAGCTTTGATACTAAATGTAAAGCAAACATAATGACTTAGTAACAGCTGTTGATTTCTCAATAGAAGTTTATGGGATTTTGACTTCTTAGAGCCAGTGGGTACAGGGAGGCATCACTCAGTCCAGTTCTCTTATACAGTCAGTGGATGCATCCCTGAAATTTGGACATGCCGCTAGTAAGCTGTGATTGGCCCAAGTTAGTCTGAGTCAATGTTTCTATGAGAACCAGCATCACCAATCAGTAGTTAGCATGTTAATAAGGCCAACCACAAATAGATTTGGGGGATTTTGGCTTCTTGAAGCCACTTTCTGTTTGGAACACGGGATGGGGGGGGGGGGGGGGCGGTGTTGACAGTCAAATATGAACTGGACTGAACTCCCCCTCCCCCTTGGTTTACCCGCTGGTCCCAAAACGCAGAAATCCCTTAGGTTTCTATAGAGAAGTAAACAGCTATTACTCATTCATTCAATTGGCCTTCTAGCATTCTCAATTCTAATTGGAGAGAGTGGTTGCCATAGAAATGATGACATCTGGTTCCACTATGGTGACTGACGTATCATGAAAAAATGGTTCCTGAATTGACTTCAAATGGCTGGAACCGGAAGCAATGCATTTTCTGAGTGACACCGCACGCGATTGTCCAGTTCTGTTCTATTATCTATGAAGGTAATAATGTTCCAAAATGGACAAACTTGTGAGAACTTGTAAAATCGAATGTGAGAACGTTCACACCAAAAATCTGCATCTGTGTGTAAAATTCTTGTGCTGTAAAGAACTACTGTACACACGTAAAAAAAGTCAAACAATCTCTACAAATGTGTATAAATGTTTCAACAGATAAATCACAACTGACAAATTACCATTTGCATGTGTTCATTTAGAGGTACAACCTCGAATCGACGATTACACTTGCTCGAATCTGCTGCCGTGAATCACAGCTCGCTACAACTGCGCTCGGACATTTGACACATTCCTTGCTAGAAATTTCTGTTAAAACAGATCTGTGTCCGATAATGGAACAGGTGGGGGGGTCAACCAATCAGAGTTCAGAAGAAAAACGCGCTCATACACCTTTTGAAGTTGGACCGGTCCGCTGCATTACCATGGCGCACCAAGCTGGGGTAAGTTGCCTTAGTCTGCCTGACTAATCATTGTGTTTTCACGTTCGTTGTGTGCCTTAAGAGTTTATAAATTCACGCCAACCCAATTTGATTAACTATTACTCTGATCTTCCGTGGTTGGCATGAAAGTCAGCGGCGGCTAGCCAGGTTGAAATCCGGTCGAGTACATCAGAGCTCAGCGGTCAGGCTCTCTGTCCAAATTCCCACTAACCCATAGTTATAGTGTGGGACTATTTTTTAAATCAATTCGGACACCACGCTCACTACTTGTTGTTGTTTAATGGCGAAGGTGACGTCATCGATTTCGCAAAGGGAAAATTTAATTGATGAGCTTTTTGCACCAATCATTATTAATCTACTGTGTTGTGAAGATAAAAACCTCTATGTTTTATTTAAAAATACATGTCAATACATTTTTTGGGGGTCAAAAAGTGTTCAGATGCAATGCACTGTGGTCAGGACATCATGAATATCACAGCTCTATGGCTTTGCTGTTTATGTGCAAACAATGTGAGGGCCGCTCTGGGCTCACAGATGATAACTAATCCAGCCACTTTGCTGTCCCCTTGCCAGTACAAGAAACGAAGCAAAGTTGTAACTAACTGTTTAGTCCTTCAAATAAAAGTAATTAATTGTCAGCACATTAAAAGTTTTTTTTAAGCTCTAAATTGCAGAACGTCAATGCATGTTTCCTCTGTTCATTCCTGTATTCCTGTATTCCTCCAAAGACTTCTGGGAAATTTGTAGGGGACTGGATTTTGGAATTACATTTGGACAGCATTACACAATGGCGTAGGCACTATACAGCGTACTAGGTATTCTGACACAACCTTGATCATGGCATCAACTGTGTTGTGGTGAATAGAGAGCTCTTCAAGGCACTTTATTAAAGGCTGTTGCCCTTGAACTCTATCAAATAGTCAACCTTGAACACAATTAATATACTTATACTTTTATTATAATCATCTAATTATAACGATTATACATTAAATGGTAACGTTTGACATGTTTTATGTCCATCTATCCGTAAGTTGACTTTTGTATGATTTTTTTTAGAGAAATCCAACAGTTTTAGAAATCATGAAACAAGCAATAAAACTGCATCCTGCCGTGATTACCCTACATCGGGTGATGTAGTTCTGACAGAAACTCTCAAACAGTTGTAAGCAACAATTTTCATTTGTGCATCCAACATGATATCAATTGTGAACATGATATCAATTGTGAACATTCATGTATTGCAGCAAAACAAAACCAACATGACGTAGTTATTACACCACCTTATTACTTAACGTAAAAAGCAATTGCTTGAACATAATCAATAAAGGATGAAGGTATTTTGATTAACTACTAATTAACAGCAGAACATCCAGCATTTTATTCCTATATTCCTGTCTTTTTAAGATTGACAGGATGCAGTGATAGAAAATGCTGTGAGAAATCTTCTTAGCAGCGTCAGACAACGTCCAGTACGACAGTCTATTGTTAATGTCGAATGACAAAGCAGTTCATTAGGTGCAAGTGGGCCTGTCGAATCCCAGGCTGGTACCTCTGCAACCATCATGTCAGACAAAACACAGTCCAGCAGGAGATGCAAAGGTGGAGAATAATGACTTAAAAAGTCCATCAACTATCTCAGTCGTGCTGCCCAACATTTTTGAATGCTGGTTTCGCAAGAGTCTTGTTTACATTTTGATTGCACAATTCCATAATAGTTGGTAGTGTAGTTAATCTTCTAAAAGTTGCTCAAAGATTACAGTGATAAACATGTTGATTGACACTGCGATTTGGGCCTTTTATTATTCTAATGATAATGTTACTTTTTTGTACCTAAAATGAGTTTCATAAAAAGCAAAGTTGACACATGTAATTACATGTGGTGTTTCTATTTTAAGGTCTTTTCCAGCCATATTTACTGGAAACCGTGCACGTTTTAAAAGAAAGGCACCTGATGCACCAAGACCAACATGTGCACGTCTATTAGAATTCCAGTTCTGCCTGTTACCTGACAATTCATCCAGAACTCCAAAGGATGAAACTGTCCTTTTGCAAGCGGGATTAGGAAGGAGAACTGTCACTCTTGCAGATGATGCTGACCATGCAGAGATGAAGCAACTATTATAACCTTGCATAGAATTTTTGGAAATTGTTCAAATCTAATTTGTCATAGTTGATAGACCTTTGTGTTTTTCAGTTTTATGTAATTTCTAGATTTCTGGTATTATTTGTTAGATTTACATCTCTGCTTAATTTGCATTGAGACAGGACTTTATAGAATGTTACTTGACAGTCTTTTGATTCCGACTACTTTATAAAAAATGTTTACACTAATTAGCTTTGCTCAGTGAATGCCAGAAATCCCGAAAATGCAATTCACATGTCACTGTTCATGGACTGTGGTATTATTATTAATTCAATGTCTTTATATTCAGATAAGTAGGGTTCTTCTTGAGGAATATTCCAAACTACAAAGTTTGCGCTGTGGTTGGCTTCTTCAAAAAGCCACTGGTACGACAAACAAAACAGTTCTCCACCCATTTCATTTCAGGGCGTAATTCTTTAACGATTTTTGAAAGAATACTTGTCTCGCACAACAATAATGACATTTTTACATCAATGTTCTGTACTTTTCAAGGTGGGAGTGGCCAAAGGAAGATGACCCTACTGCCCCAATCCTCCAGTGGTTACAGTTAAAAAATTCTGAAGTCCTCCTCCAATAATGGAAAAAACACAATATACATTGTTCCTTTACAAGAAAGGCAGAAGAAAGAAAGAAAGAAAGAAAGAAGAAAGGCAGAAGAAAGAAAAATACAGCCCTGCTACCCTATAATGCACCTGGATTTGACAAAATAAATAACTCGATGAACCGGCGGTACATCCGTACCACTGCGACTGCTTCCTTTTCACATCGAGTCCTGTCAATGTGTTGTGAGTGATCCAATTCATTATTGTTATGACTACACTACATATAGTATTTGACATTTATTGTCTTTAGGTTTCTCTTGAATGAAACTTCAGATCTCTTTAGTTGTGTTTTAAGAGTTGTTTTTAAGTTTAATATTTATGACAAATACCTACTCCCACACACTTGCCCTTTTCTTTTCTAGGATTTGGAACCTGGAGCAGGAGAAGAAAGTGATGGAGAGCCAGTTGCAAGTCAGTGAGACAGAAAAAAATAGAATTTTTTTTTTTTGCAATTTATTTATTTATTTTTTACTATAATTTGGGAAAGGTCTGAAAAATATAATAGGGCTAAATTCATAGGGTTTTTTCAACTTTGCTACAACTTTGAAGATCTTCCATTAAATTTGTACAGTTTGTAAAAATAATCATGATTATTGTGGTTCAGTTTATGATGTTAATTTGACTGTTACAGGATTCCTGCCCCACATGTGGAGAGACGTTCTCCACTGATGTGATGCCCCTCCATGAAAGTTCTTGTGAGGAAAGGTTGGTTTCTGTCTGTAACTGTAACTGGTGTAATCAGTTTTTGATTTAACGTAGTCAACAGGCACACCAAACACATATTTGGGGGAGCTATGTTATTTAAAGGTTTATGGTAATTTCAGTTAGACACACTATTTTTCATAATGATGTTGTATTCAAAAGTACTTAAACTATTATAATATGTATCTTGCCATCTTGCCTTCCTCAGATGGATTACATGATACCAATTCCAACAGAGCAAAGTACTTCATGGTACGTTTCCATGAGCAGCAGTATTCCTGAAAGCAGCAGCTCTTCAAACTTCAGCTTGTTGAGCTTGACATTTTCTACACCACAAAGCCGATCATCAGAGCCATCACCTGCTGTAAATGATGGTGTGCTTCATTGGTTGAATATTTTTTTATTTCAACTTATGGAACGTTGTATTGTGTCCTTGGAATTCAAATGCCTTGGATAAAAGTATTTTTGATTAAAGCCTTTTCCAGCTTGAAAAAGAGCTGAAGATCCAGAGAGAGCCTCAGTGCTATACAGGAGGTTTTTACTGGAGCAGAAAGAAGATGAAACAACTCTCAAAGTGAAACTGGATTTGAGAGAGAGTGTTGAGGAACAGGAGGAGAGACTAATCCATAAAGTTGATTGGGCCAGACCACTCCATTGTTAATTGGAAGGTAATCCACATTTTTCCAAAATTGTCTTTTTTTTTCAAATGGCAATTTGTAATTTCAAGAATAGAATACAATACAATAGCTGCCCTGATTAAGTACTACTTGATCTATTATGTTTTTGTCTGTCGGCCGACGTAGCGAGGGGGGAGAGTGTAAAACTGCATTTCTTTAGCCTAGTGATGCAAAAGCTGCAAACTGGATTTTCCCTGGATTTTGGTAAGTCTCAGATGTGCAGAATTTTAGTTGTCATAAAATGACTCATGTAAGTGATGGTAAGAATCAGTGAATGACTTTAAGATCCACCTAAAATGGTTTCAATAGACCTAGTACTGACCAGGAATTTGTCTCTGAAAACTTTTTTAAACTAAGCTACTTATTTAAAACTTTGTTTTAGGCATCATTCTTTTTATTTTTAATATAAATTCTCTGTGTCATCTTGTTACGGCTGTGGCCGTATTTGGTTTTGTTTGGTTCTGTTTGTTCTGTGATTTGTGTATTTCTGTATCAGAGTGGGGCTTCTGTGTTTTTGTGCATCTTTGTGTGTCTGTTTATGTCTGATTATTTTCAGGTGTGCTGGCAAGGGTGTGGCCTCCCATTGGACAAGGTGATGGAGGCAACCTTTAAAACCACCTCATGGACCTCCAGTTTGTGAGAAGGGAGCCTTGCTGCAACCAGTCGCCACTGTACTGTGGCCTGCGTCTCCATTTTGTTTTGTATTTCACCACCTGTTTAGTTGTGTGTTGCACTTTAGTGTTGTGGTTAAGTATTTTGTATTAGTTCTTTGTAGTTTTGTGCCCACTCTGATTACCGTAGTCTTTTGGTTTATAGTTATTAGAGGTAAGATCGGGCCTAAAAAATCCGGCCCGACCCGACACAGGCCCGCGGGCATTAAAGCCGAACTCGGACCGAACCCGACCAATTAACTTGATTTGCAGGACCGAGCCCGAAGCAAACCCGAAATTTCAATTTAACCCATAGGATTTTTGGCAGAAAAAAATCGCCAGATTTCTTTAAGGTAAAATAATCTATATATTTTTATGATCATGAAAGTTATGGTCTTTCAAACAGAGAGTGGTCGCTGCAGCCGCGCGCGTATAAGCTGCTGTTGTGGCATAGAGTTCAGCTGGAAGCTCTGCGCAAAGGTTCCTCCCTACATGACAAATGCATTTGATCAACGAAATAACCCTGGAACACAGAAGAAGAGGCCAGACAGAGAGAGTGACAGAGAGATCTTGATGCGCACTCGCTTCATTACGCGGAGAAATACTGCAGCTGCAGCGGTGCGCGTTTGCCTTTTCAGTTTCCCTGTCTGAAGTTTATCCTTGACTTCCTGCTGCTCCATATCGGGGATACCTAAACAAAATAGATGCGGACTTGGGGAGGGAAGATTACGTTCACGACACGCTCGCAGAGCTGCGGGTGGCCGGCGCCCCCCTCGTTCTGCCAGTTGCTGGACCACAGTGTATGTCAATCAACGGTGGGCTGGTGACTGGTGGGAGGGGGCGGGGTCTACCTGTGTGTGTGTGTGTGGGTGTGTGCGTTAGGGGAACGTTCTCCCTCTGAGTTAGAAGAAGCTGGCTGTGCCTTTCGGTTCGTGCGGTAACCGTTCTGACATGCAGGATTAATAAAGAGCTGTTTGACAACCGCCGCCTAAGGAGCTTCTTTGCAGACATTACAATATATTTATTAAAAAAGTCAGCGAGAGAGAAGCCCGGCCCGACCCGGCCCGAACGTAATGACTGTCATTTAGAACCGGGTCGGGTCGGGTTCTGACTCGGGCTCGGGCCTAAGATCTTACCTCTAATAGTTATGTTAAGTAAAGCTGTAGGGGTGAACTGCCATTTTCTTTCGTACATGTTTTCTCCTGTTTTTGTTAGTCTAGGGAGGTTAGTGTTTGATTTCCCTTTTCTTTAATTTGCAGGTAAGATTACATGATGCAGTTAGTTGGGGTTTTGTTTGTTGTTTTGGCCTGGGTTCACCCTGAAGCCTTTTTGCTTCACTTTTAGTTATTGTTGGTTGTTGTTTATTTGTAAATAAATTTGTTATATTTTCATGGAGACATTTGTTTGGTGTGTGTTAATTTAAATGTGGTAGCAAAAAACATTACTTTTATGTTATGCTTCCAGTCACCCCTAGACTCGGAAGGGGGCGTAACACATCTATTGCCATTTAGTCACTGAACAGAAGCGGAAGCAACTGAAGTTTTGGCTTGGCTGGGAGAAACCCATGCAGGACATGCAAGTGGAGGGGAAACCGGCAGACCATCCAACATCATCCACCTGTTTCCACTTTCTACGTTTGCCGAGTCACTACACAAGTTACCATCAATTCAAGGACAGTTTGGAATGCTGCATTGCAAGTAATGACTATGGTTTTGGACTAATATGGAATCTGAAACAAGAGTAGGGTTACCTTCTGTTATGAAGCCACATTACACACATTTTCTACAGCACTGCTGTTAAGTTTGTTTAAGAAATACCTTTTTTGTTTCATTGTTATTTAGAATTTTTAATGGTGACTGTAATAAACCCTAAACATCTGGTTGTTTCCATGGATCGCTAACTCAGAACCTTTAGAATTTTGGATCTTTAAATATGTACTGGCTGAAACCTCAGTGCAATAAAATGGTTGTTCATTGGCTAGTGTCAAGTAGTGTCAAGTCGTGCGCAGAATTTGGTTTTTGTTCATTTTTGTGAGATTTGTTCCTCAGCCACATAATTTCTGATGATTTTCCTTCACTGATCTTTTAAGACCATTAAAAGAGGTCTTTTGAGAGAAAATCTTATAGCACAGAAAGTTTAGCATTCAAGCTCTTAACATTCCTCTCTTGTGTTGTCTTGGTAATACGGAGGGTGTTTATATCAGCCCCTCAGGTTTTCTATAATTTTCACAAAGTGATCAGATTGCTACATCTCTAACTAGACCCGTTTCATTTAATCTTTTTTTTTATCTGAAACATCTGATTCACTGTTTTAAAATTCTGCCTGGAGATTTTTGCCTTAAGACCTGCTCAGGTAGTGTTGTTGCTATGTTTCATTAAACATCTGAACCTGTAGTTTCAAACTGTTATTAAAGCCCTGATCTTCTGCACTGAACGTGATTTCTCTTTGCAAGGACTCAATTTCATCTAATACCTCAGATAACACATTTCTCCTAGGAAGATTACTGCATATAAACTCACTGCCTGCTTGGAAGCCACCTCCTCTTTTACGTTATTGATTTTACAGCCATTTAACTGTTTAATTGAACTTTTCAAACAGTATGTGTTGCAAGTACGTTTCATTTAATGTTTAGATTATTCTTTTTAAATGTATCTTTTAGTAAGGCTGTACAAAGTGTCATGTTTTGTGACCTGTATCCAACTTACCATTTTTAGGAAAACTTATTGAAAAACTTGTTTTTATTCAATTACATGATTTTTTAAGTGAACATAATGTTCTTGAAAAGTGTCAGTCTGGTTTTAGGACTAATCACAGTACTGAGACGGCCCTTTTAAAAATTTTAAATGATCTCAGACATAATTATGACTCACAGAAACTTTCTGTTCTGGTGCTGCTAGATCTTAGTGCCGCTTTTGATACAGTGGATCACCAGATTTTAATTGACAGACTTAGGAGTCGGGTCAGCCTCTCAGGAACTGCTCTTAACTGGTTTCACTCCTATCTCACATATAGACACTTTTTTGTAAGTATGGATACTCGTTCCTCAGGAGTCCATGAAATAGGTTGTGGGGTTCCCCAGGGTTCAATCTTGGGACCAATACTTTTTAACTTGTATATGTTGCCTCTTGGGGATGTCATCAGGAGACATGGCGTTGACTTTCACAGCTATGCTGATGATACACAGCTTTACATCGCCGTGTCTCCTGATGACCTTGAACCTGTCAACACTCTTTTAAACTGCATTTTAGATATAAAGCTATGGATGGCAGAAAACTTCTTGCAGCTCAACCAGGACAAAACTGAAGTTTTAATCATTGGTCCTGAAGACAAGAGAGAGATGATTTTACCCAAACTTAGGAATTTTAAATCTTCTCAGTGTGTGAGAAATCTGGGCGTTCTTTTTGACTCTGAGCTGAATTTTATTCCTCACATCAGAAACGTTGTGAAAACAGGATTTTATCATCTTAAAAACATTGCCAGAGTCCGCCCGTTCCTCTCTCTTGCCAGCACAGAGGTGCTAATGCATGCTTTTATTTTTAGTCGTTTAGATTATTGTAATGCCCTGCTCTCTGGTTTACCCAAAAAGTCGATCTCAAATCTACAACTTCTACAGAACTCAGCAGCACGAGTTCTGACGAGGACCAGAGGGCGGGAACACATTACACCGGTTTTAAAATCGCTGCATTGGCTACCTGTGCGTTTCAGGATTGATTTTAAAGTTCTCTTAATGGTTTACAAATGTTTTTATGGTCTTGGGCCCTCTTATTTAAATGATATTATTTTAAAATACGAACCCTCGCGGACCTTGAGGTCCTCTGGCACTGGCCTCTTAGTTGTCCCTAAGGTGAGGACCAAGACACACGGTGAGGCTTCGTTCCACCATTATGGTCCTCGCCTGTGGAACAGCCTGCCGGAGAGCCTCAGGGCCGCAGAGACTGTGGACATTTTTAAGAAGAGGCTCAAGACCCACTTTTTTAGTCTGGCTTTTATATGATTTTGATCGTTCCTTATGTCTTTTATTATTCATCTATTTATTAATTGAGGTATTTATTTACATATTTATTTGTTTATCTATTTTCTTGTAAGGACTATTATTATCTCTGTTTCTAATATGCAATACTTTTTATTGTTATTTTACAAATGATACTTAGGTTATGTTTTAATCACTGACGTATTTTATTTTTTAATTACTAAGATACTTATATCTTATTTTATTTTTTATCTTTTTCTATTTCTATTGTTGTTATTTTATGATCATTTTATTCTGATGTTTTTAACTCCAGTGTTTCCTCTTGGGGATCCATTGTTCTGGGGTACCACCAGCTTGACCTGTAGGGCGTGCCGTTGCTGTGGTGCCCGTTCTCATTGGGCGGGCTGGGGTCCCGCTCTGTGGTCTAATAGCCATGGAGTGGGCCCTGGGCTGCCCTGTGTTGGGCGGGCGCTGCGGTAATGGCCCCTGTGGTCGGGCTGGGCCTTGGAATGAATGGATCCCCATGATATCGTTTCCTCACAGTAGTACCAGGCCAGACCTTCTTTAAGCTGCAGTTTTTTGTTTCTGTTCACGGTTCTACTGGGGGAACTGGGTCGGTGGGGTGGGTGGTGGTGAGGGAGGGGTACCTTCTTTGTGTGATTGTCCTTTGTTTTCTGTTTTTAACAACTTTCATTTTTTTATGACTGTTTTATCTGTTTTTATGTTAAGCGCTTTGTGTTTTTAACCAAAATGAAAGGCGCTATATAAATAAATAAAGTTTGAGTTTGAGTTTATGTCTGTGAGCTCAAAACATAACTTAAGAACACTGGTTAATCTAAACCACATTTTCTGCAGTCCTGATCATTAAGACGATACATCCAAGACATAGTCAAGTAAGAAAATCTAAGATCAGAAACAGCACCAACTGTTTGATGTCCCTCTTAAAACATGCCAGACAGTGGGTCCTACAGCTTAGAGAGAGAAGAGGGGATTGTAGACTCAACAATTCAGCATGGATAATTACTTGACCTTTCAATTTCAGTTAAACGTGTTTTACAGCTTTAGTTTTCTACAGCAAATGACTTTAAAAAATAAAGTGCCGGGAAGATAGGGTTATGTTTTGGTTTATTTTTTTTACAATTTTGAAACTTAGGTTAGATGTAAGCAATGCTCTGCATGTACTGCAAAGTGGCTAAATAAACATCAACACCAAGATTTGTTGATCCCAGTGGGTCAACTGCAGCAGTCAAGCCAGCCAGTTCCTGCTGGCTCAGTGGGCATCCAATCTCGGGTACAAAGATGCCAGAGTTGGGGTCACTGCACACAAGGCCACTGCTTTCCAAGTCAATTTGTGGAAAATGCAGGTTCTGTAAGAAAATTGACAAGCTATTTTAAAGAAATGTCAATTTTTGACTTTTAAACATGAAAATCTACCAGCTTTAATATCTACCCAGTAGTAAAGCCAACCTCTTCACACTCCTGTGAATGAAGCTGCTGCCCCAAATGCCACAGCTGATTGGGAGAAAGGTTCCCCTCCGTTAAAAGAGGATGCTCATCCCGGCAGTCTCTGAATATGTTTAGGTGCTGTTGAATTAGAGGAGTGAACACATAATGGCAGCAAAAAAGGTAGAGGTTGCTGGACAGATCAAGATGGTCCTCCTCTTCCAGCTGATGTAGAACGTGATAGAAGCAACCGGTGACAGCAGTGAAGACATCTCACCACAATCGTTCAATTCTGTTTTTAAAAAATATAGTGTGTTAGTGTATTTTTCATGATAGAACATGCTAAAAAAATAAGTTTCAAGTATGAGTATCAAGATCTTTTCTGCATGGTAACACACCACTTTGATGATAAACTTAGCAGAAGGGGTGTCACGGCTGGAGGGACGGAAACCCAAGCGCAGAGAGGAATGAGGCTGAGATTCAGGAATGTGCTTAGGAGCGATTTAATACTAACAAAAAGCGCCACAAGGTGGGATCACAAAAACACAAAACTCCTCATGAGAGGAGGGGGAAAAAAGCTAAGCTAAGCTAAGCTAAGCTAAGCAAAAGGCCAAAGGACAAGCAGACCTCAGTGTGGGCTGAGTATGAAAACCACTGACCTAACAGGGGCACACCAACACTGAGGACTGAGTAACATCAACTTAAATAAGCATGATTGCAAAGTGCAGGCAACTGTGCACTCCTCCACCAAGAGGACCAGACAGGAAAGAGAGGGACCATCCAGGAGGAGCAACAGCTGACCTGCAAAACACAGAGACAGTCAGGAAACAGAGCAGAAAAAACACCACACTGTGTCATGGGGTTATTTTGGAGTCATTTTGAGATGATGTATTTTGCAGAGCAAGACTCACCTCTGGTTGTGAACACTTTTGCCTGCAATGAAACTGCTCCTTCCTGTTCCTTGAACAGAAAACATGAAGCGAGCCACATCGACATTCTCCACACCATGATCACCCCCAACCCTGATGAGACACAGTTAAGCAAAAGCATAGTCCATGGTAGTGACTGTAGATACTCTACAATACACTACTATGCACAATCTATATTATGTCTCAACTGCACAGATAAAGGTGGTATATTAAACAGTTTGTGTAGAACCCAAAGCAACTGAAAACTTGACATGGGCAAAACCAGATTTTGGTGTGTGGCAAGACAAATTCTCAACAGCTTCATGGAAGAAGGCCAGGTTTGTTGATGCTAGATTACTATTGGAGACCCGTAGATACATCTATGTGTGCGAAAATACAAGGAATAAGTTCTTTAATGAATACTTAAAAATGTTAACATTAAGATCAAAAGATCACCAAATACATCTATGTGTAGGAGTGGGTATCGTTAAGGTTTTAACAGTACTACTACTCTTATGGATACTTCTTATCGATCCGGTGTTTTAACGGTACTCTTATCGATTCTTTTTGAGGACAAAAAATAAATAAATAACAAATTCAGAACATAAAGTGTTTTATTTTCTCATTATGCAACAATGTTTTTTAACAAAACATTTTACTTTATACATTTTCCAACTGGAAGAGTGAAATACATGAAAAAAGAAGTTATTTAAAAAAATAAACAGTAATGTTTTGACATATTGCTGTCATGATGTAAATACAAAACAAATTAAATACATGTTTGAGTTCATAAGATCATCCTAGATAAAGTCTCTGCTTCAACTCCCGCGGTGAATGCTGCGTCTAAATCTGACGCCCGTGTTTCCATCTCTGTGAAGCCAAAGCCCCTCCTCCGCCTCTCTACCTGCTTTTCCTCTCTACCTGTTCACATCCTCTGCAGCTGAGTCGTTTTTTCCCGCACCCCTCCAGTGTGTCCCACACAGAGAGCGCTAAATAAAATTCAACTCTAAATCTTAAGATGCAATGACTAATGAAAAAAAAAAGATTTTAAATGCCAACAAATATGGCAAATTATATAGACTAAACTGTAAATAATAAATATTGGATTGATAGAGTTATTCCATGACAAACCAGTTATACATTCCACACTTTGTAGACAGTCAAATGTGTGTCTGTCACAACAACAGGCAGACAGCTGGATCCAAATGCAGCTGGTTTATTTACTCTGCTAAAAGTCCACAAAGCTAAATCATGGCTAGGTAGGCAGGAGTCGATAACAGGCATAAGATCATCAGAGAAGAGACCGGTTGGTCAAAATTCAGGCGAGGGTTGGAGCAAGAGGCAGGCAAACAGAGTCAGGGTTAGCAGACAGAAGATCAGGTCCAGCTATGGGTCCAAACTACACTTGGTAATGAAGGCAGAGTGACACAAACAAAACTTCACAATGGCCTCAGCTCAGTGCAGAGCTTAAGAAGACTGTGGTTGGTTGATTGTGTGAATGAGTCAGGTGCGCAGCATTCAGGAAGTGGGGTTTGAAATCTGGAGATGGTTCCCACTGGTGACCAGAGGGGAAGACAGAGTTCTGACTTCTGAAAGTGCTACAGGTCATATGTTAATGAAAAACATTGTTTATTACCTTTCTGGGAAAGCCATCTATGCCTCCAAAAATGACAATGTTGTACCTCTGTAGATAAAAACAAAAACAAAGCATGCATCAGAAAACACATATACACAAAAAATAAAGACACAATCAATCAATTTGAACTTTACTCACTGTATTAGTTTGTGATTTCTGTCAATATGCATCAACGATCTGGGGCAGAATATCTTCTTCTGACCACAAACGAAGCTGGGTCATCCTGGAGATGATGCTTGTGGTGTCTACTCTGAGCATACAGGCTCTGACTCTTTCCCACTGCAATGTATGACCCCGAGCTCTCAGAAAACCCAGCATCATCGGATACCCTGCGTTGGGGTTGCTATGGTGGATCTCTGACACAAGGCGGTCCAGTTCCTCATCAGTTATGTTACTTTACCTTTCTCTGACTGTTAAACCCCATTCTGTCATGTTCCTATGTAATGTGCTGAAGTTGAGCAATACATGATAATGGTAGACCTAAACCAAGAAGGTGGGAGGTGTACTTTTCAGAAATTAATATCCTAGGTCGACCAAGAATTCCGGGTGTCTGTGCAACAACAATGTGTCTATCATTGTTATTTTGACTGCAGACTATTTGATGCATGTGAGCAAGAGCATCAAAAATGTCCTGAGGAATCTCTATTTGGATTGAAATAGCACTGAGGATTACAAACTCCTGAAAACATTTGAGAAGATCAAAATCTAATGGAACACGACTTAGCCAGCTTGACAGTCGGGTCTCTAGTCTTTGAAGTAGATTATTGAGCAGAGATTCCTAAAGAAAAGAGAAAATAAAGAAGTTATTTTCAAATTTTAGTCATATGGAAGAACAGATAACTATTCCCACTGATTAAAAGTTAAGCTGATATTGATGTTATTAAAGGCTAGCCAACAAGTTATGTCAGTGAGTGGGTGCAATTAACAGCAGCAGCTCTTTCAATCAATATCCATTTTGTTTGTTCAAAAAGCCAAACTCACAAATATTAATACATAAACAGTGGATTTGTCACCCTGTTGTACTTCAAC
Organism: Oryzias curvinotus; assembly: GCA_023969325.1. Lineage (NCBI taxonomy): Eukaryota > Metazoa > Chordata > Actinopteri > Beloniformes > Adrianichthyidae > Oryzias > Oryzias curvinotus. The sequence goes on from CM043724.1 coordinate 20,668,775, forward strand.
AGAAGCACCATATTCATCCTAAAACAGCTTTATTTAATACAGGAATGAACATGCATTGACGTTCTGCAATTTAGAGCTTAAAAAAAACTTTTAATGTGCTGACAATTAATTACTTTTATTTGAAGGACTAAACAGTTAGTTACAACTTTGCTTCGTTTCTTGTACTGGCAAGGGGACAGCAAAGTGGCTGGATTAGTTATCATCTGTGAGCCCAGAGCGGCCCTCACATTGTTTGCACATAAACAGCAAAGCCATAGAGCTGTGATATTCATGAGTTCCTGACCACAGTGCATTGCATCTGAACACTTTTTGACCCCCACAAAATGTATTGACATGTATTTTTAAATAAAACATAGAGGTTTTTATCTTCACAACACAGTAGATTAATAATGATTGGTGCAAAAAGCTCATCAATTAAATTTTCCCTTCGCGAAATCGATGACGTCACTTTCGCCATTAAAAAACAACAAGTAGTGAGCGTGGTGTCCGAATTGATTTTAAAAATAGTCCCACACTATAACTATGGGTTAGTGGGAATTTGGACAGAGAGCCTGACCGCTGAGCTCTGATGTACTCGACCGGATTTCAACCTGGCTAGCCGCCGCTGACTTTCATGCCAACCACGGAAGATCAGAGTAATAGTTAATCAAATTGGGTTGGCGTGAATTTATAAACTCTTAAGGCACACAACGAACGTGAAAACACAATGATTAGTCAGGCAGATTAAGGCAACTTACCCCAGCTTGGTGCGCCATGGTAATGCAGCGGACCGGTCCAACTTCAAAAGGTGTATGAGCGCGTTTTTCTTCTGAACTCTGATTGGTTGACCCCCCCACCCGTTCCATTATCGGACACAGATCTGTTTTAACAGAAATTTCTAGCAAGGAATGTGTCAAATGTCCGAGCGCAGTTGTAGCGAGCTGTGATTCACGGCAGCAGATTCAAGCAAGTGTAATCGTCGATTCGAGGTTGTACCTCTAAATCAGGGGTGCTCACACTTTTTTGGCGTGTGAGCTACTTTTGAATCGACAATGTCTTGAAGATCTACCTATAAAAAAAAATATATATATATATATATATATATATATATATATATATATATATATATAAACTATTAGTAAATCTTTGTTAGTTATGTTTATTAGTAACATTATTGTTTATGTACTGATGATTAAAAACTACTGAGTGAGATTACACAAAGATGCTTTAGTATTACCAGATGAGGCGTTTTATTACAAAGACAGAAAGAAGCATGTATGTATGTCCTGCTCTGCTGTAAACCGTGCAATGGGGGGAGCATCGTGGCATCTCAAAGGCGCTGCTGGCTCCGTACGAAGCGCGTGCCACGGGAAAAAACAGCTTCCTTATGAGCTGGCATTTATCGGGCGAGAACTGCAGAGCTGATAGCAGGAGGAGACACGCGGGCGGCTTCAATAAGCACCCTGCTTGAGCGAAGCGGTCTGCTGCCGGGAACTTGACGTGCCGCGGGGCGGAATACGACTTTTTGATGACAGAGTTTGCGCTGAGTGAATTTAAACACGCGTCTGCAGTGACCTATGCATCAGAGGATGTCCGATTGGCCGTTCTGCATGTCAATCAAGTCCCGTACTTCTCGGCGAGGATTTTGATTGGCTGGTGGATTTTTCAGAAGTACTATTTTTCTTTTTTTTTTCTTTTTTAATCTTCTTTGTCCCGCGATCTACACTCATGTCCTTGAAGATCGACCTGTAGATCGCGATTGACGTAATGAGCACCCCTGCTCTAAATGAACACATGCAAATGGTAATTTGTCAGTTGTGATTTATCTGTTGAAACATTTATATACACATTTGTAGAAATTGTTTGACTTTTTTTTTTTTACGCGTGTACAGTAGTTCTTTACAGCACGAGATTTTTACACACAGATGCAGATTTTTGGTGTGAACGTTCTCACATTGGATTTTACAAGTTCTCACATCAAATCTACAAGTTCGTCCATTTTGGAACATTATTACCTTCATAATTATCCAGTCAATGAGAAGATGAGCAGGAGTCTTCAGTGAGTGTACTGTCTCTTTAAACATCTTCAGCTGTCAGAGCTGTGCGCATGTGCAGTCCGCCTCATCGAGAAGTGCGTTGTTTTGAAGAAGTTTAGTTTCTGGTGTTTGTGGTGGTTCAGAATATGGTAAGTGGGAAAATGAAGACTTTTTTGGGTTCTTTTGTCTTGTATTTAAGATGTTTTATGTTAAAAACGCAACGAATGAGGCGAAAACGAAAACTACTCATAGACGAGCTTCTGAAAGAAAAGAAAAAGAAATGTGAGAAAAATAACGGTAAAATGCAGTCTTTCCCGCCGCTGCATTGTCTATTTTCATGTTTCGTGAGTGTTGGATGGTCTGGATCTGGGTTTTTTTGTGTGTCTGTCCTCATGGAGGCGGTTGTTTGCTGTTCCTCCAGCATATCCGTTTATTGTTTGCCTGCGTCCACAGTCAATTGCAGGCGGAACATTTACTCGAGTAATCCAACCCGAGTACTTGAGTAATTGAGGGAGCGCAGATTTTTTCGGGCGCTCCCCGGAGATCTCCCGAATCTGACGGGCTTTTACCGCGAGGAGCAGGCGCGCGCTCAGGTCCCACGCGGAAATGAAATGTGTCAAAGGTCACAGATGTTTTCATGAATCAAGTCAAGACCATCTGGACGCAGGGAACGCTCCTCAGGTGGAGCTGGGCACCCACGAACGTGTCACGTGACTGGTGACCACGGTCAGGCAGGTGTGCAGTGCAGGAGGTTCGCGTTGAAAACGTTGGGAAGAGCCTCCCAGATGTAGTGGAGAACCTCCTGCAGGCTCCAGCTCTAGGCTAAGCCCTTCCACCTGCATCCAGCTGCTGCTGCAGCTTGTGAGGATGGAAGTTCTTTAGGGTTTAATGAGGATCTTCATGAAAGCTGAAACATGCTTCGTGTTCTGCAGCAGCTGGAACATGATTGCAGCTGGAACATGATTGCAGCTGGAACATGCTTGCCTTCATGTTCTGCAGCAGCTGGAACATGCTTGCAGCTGGAACATGATTGCAGCTGGAACATGATTGCAGCTGGAACATGCTTGCCTTCATGTTCTGCAGCAGCTGGAACATGCTTGCAGCTGGAACATGATTGCAGCTGGAACATGCTTACAGCTGGAACATGCTTGCCTCCGTGTTCTGCAGCAGCTGGAACATGCTTGCCTCCGTGTTCTGCAGCAGCTGGAACATGCTTGCCTCCCATCTGTCATCTCAGCTGTGAGGATCATGGCAGCTTCCTCTAAATCTCTGTCCCTCTCAGGGATCAGCGGCTTCTTCCTCCTCCCTGAAGTTTCTGGGGTTTGTCACTTCCTTCCAGGTTTTGTGTTTTTTTTTTTTTTTTTTTTCCATCTTATGGTAAACTCTGTCTGGTGTCTTTCAGTGAGCAGCTTCAGCACTCACACATGCATTATCGCAGGTAATACACATATGTGCTATCTACCTGTTTAAATCATTCTGTGAATGAAAATGTCATCAATTTAGTCTGTGGGGAAATAATTCATTCTGATTGGTTTGGATCATTGACTGTATATGGGAACTGGACTGGGTGACCCCCCCCCCCCCCCCCCCCCCCCCGGCATTCCAAACAGGAAGCATCTGTTATAAGCTGACCGATCAGATGTCTAAAAAAAAAAGTAGGTGGAGCCTGCGGGGCCTCGTTCATACCTGCGGGTTCTTGGACACGCGTCTGGCATAAGGGTCACAATGGACCGTCGCTACCCGATACAAGCGCGTGGACCTGCAGTTGGAAGAGGCTCAAAGCGGCGTCAGTCCTGTGAGTCTCGCTCCAGCCTTTTTCTTTCACACCTCTATTCTGATATGAATGACCTGAAACTATGTTGGTAAGGGATGGAAATCTGATAAAAAGTTAGGAACCGATAAAGATAAATCATGTAATGAAAGTGGTTACGGTAGAACAGAGTGGGATTATGTAACTTCACTTCCTTCCACTTCCTTTCAAGCAATCTTAGATTTAATATCAGATTATCCTAATTTTGATACGTCTTTGTATGGATGTTAAACTGCTGATTGTATTGTTTTGTGCATTATCCTTGCTTTGATTTCTTGCAATAAACCATTTCAAATAGGCCTTCACAATAAAGTGCAAATTTAGCGTTATCGCAAAATCAAGCTGGGCAGTTTGAAGCATTTAACGAATCAAACAAATCCATTTATGCATTTGACCAATCAGATGGACCTCTTGACGTTGTTGACTAATTGGATGGAGGTCTTTATGTTAGATGTTTGCCTCCTAGTCATTTGGTGTATAATTTTTAAACTGTTGCAGTAAAATAGAAATGATGTTTTTGGTTGTTTTGCTATTTGTTTATTTATATCGTCATTGCAATATTGATCACTAATTTCCAGTTTTCCTCATATCGTGCAGCCCTAATTTCAAATAAGGAATAAATAAATACTATGAAAGACTTGGCGTCATAGAATCCCGGCCGGGCCACACCACCTGGTTTACGTTGAGCCCGAAAACGGTCAATGAAACTTGTGTAGCAACACATGAACTCACGATTAGTGAGGGCGAAGCCCCAAACGCTTGTTTATGTGCGTTTACGTAGACTTGTCATTGAATGCGTTGCCAGAGCCGGTGTGCACAAAGGTGACTTAGACCAACCACTAAGTACTGACATCGTCAGGTTCCAGCATGGGGGCCTCCATTTCATGAAAAAATGGTGACTGAATTGGCTTATTTAGTTGGAGCCGTTAGTCAGCCAATGTCTCTGGGTGACGTCACACTCGCTCAGTCCAGTTCTCTGATACAGACAATGGTTGGATGTGGTGGTGGTGGGTGAATGTGAAACGAAGCGACTGTTGAATCCCTCGAGTCAAACTGCAGTAACCGAAGCAAAGGATTCCCCGGGTCCTCTGAGGACATGAAGGTTTTTCAGACGGACATCCTGTGAGCCCGAATCTGATGTTTCAGAGTGAAGATGGATGAGGAGGGCTTCGAGGTACCGCGGAGGACAGAGTACCGCTACCTGGTGCAGGACGAGGAGGAGGAGGAGGAGGTGCAGTACGCCCGGCGCCGACACTACATCAGCCCCTTCCTGGTGCTGTCCAAACGCTGCATCTTCCTCATCTGCCTGGGCGTGCTCGCTCTGCTGGCTCTCGCCGTCTACCTGGGCTACATGGCCCAAACTCTGCCGCCGGGACTGGCCCAGGTTCTGACCCAGTGTGGGGAGTTCCGAGGAAGACACGTGAGTGTGAGCTTGCAGAGGGACGCCAGAGCAGAAGCTGCTGTGTCTCTGCTGCATGTGGAGACTTTGACTGCAGGAGAACCTCCACATACGTGAAGGATTTGGAGACAGAGAACAGTTAGAGCAGGAAATTACAAGAACCAAAGTCTTCAAGCTGCTGTGAAGCTGCTCCTGACACACCTTCACCTCCCTGTACCGGGAACAGTTGTGGCTACATAGTTAGGTAGTTGTGGGAAGAGTCTATTCAGACAGATGAAGATCTGCTTTGTGTATGTTTTGGGTTAAATAAGAAGTAAAAGATAGTACAGTGGAGGGAATTAGTATTTGATCCCTTGCTGAAGGTTTTTCCACCTAAAAAGAGATTGACCGTCTGTCATCCTAATAGAAGCTTCATTTAAACAGTGAAATAGAAAATAACAAAGACAATTTAGAAATCCACTTTAAAGAGATGATAGAAATTTATTTGTATTTCTTTGAAGAAAATAGACATTTGATCCCTTTTGCCAAACTTGATGAGCAAAAGGGAGGAATTCTGGTCCACTCTTCTTTACAAAGAACTCTAAATCATTCAGATTTGGCAGCTGTTGCTTAGCAACTCTGAGCTTCAGATCTCTCTCTTCTATAGGATGGAGGTCCAGAGACTGGCTGGACCACTGCATGACCTTCATCTGCTTCTTCTGCAGCTGTTCCTTGGTTGTCTTGGCTGAATATTTTGGGTCATTGTCCTGTTGGAAGACCCACCCACCACCCATTTTCAGTTTCCTGGCTTAAGGAGGGATGGTGGTTGTAACTCAGGATTTGAGAGTACATAGGTCCATTGGTCCATCTCCACCAGGTCAGATCTGGTTTGGACCTCAGGCCTAAAGGTGGGTTGATGGTTATGTTCTTGTATTTTGTCGTCCACTTCACCTCCAGCTTGTTGCTGATGGTCCTGCAGTCTAGTCCGGTCCGGTCCGGTCTGGTGCAGGTCTACAATCTTCTGCCTTAAATCCACTGAAAGCTCTTTAGTCTTTCCGTGTTGGAGAGTTTGGAGTCTGACTGATGGACTGATTCTGGGGACAGGTGTCTTTTCTACAGGTGATCCGTTCAACAGGTGTCTTCAGTTCAGATGACTGGTTGATAACTGATCTGTATGAACCAGAACCCTTACTGGTTACTAGAGGATCAAATACTTGTTTCTCTCAATGAAATGCAAATAACTGTATATAAAGTCTTTAAAGTCAATTTCTTGATTTTCTTTGTGATTTTCTATCTCTAAGTAGCTGCGGTTCCGTGTGCAAAATGTCTTTGATTGGATCAAAGATCAGATTAGAACTGAACTGTGTAGACGGGCCCAGAAAACCCGATTATAACAAACGTTTACATACGCCCCACTTTCAATGGGGATAAATCATTTTGACATGAGCAGAACTCTCTGAAATACCGGAAACAGCCGTAGATAAAGAAATTGGGAGTTTGTTATTATGATTATTATTAGGTGCCTGTTTGCTCATAATTTTATAAATCCGTGCAGCAGTGCTTTATACTTGGTCGGACAGAGCCAGAAGAAGGGTGAGGATGAGGCTAATGCGTGCTAACGACATTTAGCTTTTGATGTGTTTAAATCCATGCGGTCAATGCTGCCATCTGCATCTTGGCTGCATGTTAACATGTGGGAAAAACGTCAGCCTTTATTTTGTCGGGACACGAAACATGAATTCATGCGATTGTTGACATGGTTTCCCAGGACTGTGCGGAGCAGCATTTCTGCATTTTTGCATCCTCCGTTAGCTCACACCCATCCCAGAGCCGCTGCTCTGCTTGCAGACCCGGTTCTCCCAGGAGTCTCGGTTCTCCCGAGCCCAGGTCACTCATGCAGACTGCGGTCCTTTTAGAGCGCACATTGTAACAAAGCCCCCTCCCCTGCCCACAAACACGAAGCTACGAGTCTGGCTGCTCCGTTCAGAGACATGCTTCACACGGGTGGAGCGGACGACCGGTCCTGTTCGCACTCTAAGTCTTCTGGAGCGCCAAGCCGTCTATGCATGACGCAAAGCCAGAGCAGCGGTGACCCACGATCGGTTTAACGGTTTATATGCACCACGATCTGATCACAATCGGCAAAACCCACCTATCTCCATTGGAAAGAAATGTTGATCGGAACGAGTCTCTGATCAGGGCAGAGTATTCTGAACGGCGTGTTGACATGACGCATTTTTATCCTGATGAGGCGTTCATTCCCATCACTTTTGTCCAGGTAAACGCAGCTTCTGTTACCGTGAACAGACCATTGAGATGGCAGACAGTCAGATTCTTTTTAAGTAGGCAAACCTACAAAATCGGCAAAGGGATCAAATACTTATTTCTTCCTGTGTCCATTCATCCCCACGAAGCATCCGTGATCCCAGAGAGGAGGTGATCCTGCAGGGCAGTGACCCCAGAGGGGGTGTGGGACCTCCTGTCCGCAGCTCCAGAAGGAGCTGTTGAAGGTTTTTTTAGCCAAGTGTTGTCTGTGAGATCCAAACATAATCAGCAGATTTGAATGATCCATTTAGAATATTTCTAGTGAGGGTTTTTTAAAAGTAGCTTAGTGTAAACGTGTCTCCATTTGTCTGGAATAAACCCGACATTTACGGTTCTGTGACCTGAACCCATTTGCTGGACTTCAGAACCAAACTTCGTCATTATTCATTCCTTCTTTTGCTTTATGCCGTCTTCAGAAAAACGGCGCCTACTCCTTCAAGGGAATCCCGTACGCCGCTCCACCCGTGGGCGCCCTGCGCTGGGCTCCTCCAGCCGAGCCGGTGTGTCGCAGCGGGGTGGCAGAGGCCGGACGCTTCCGCAGCGTTTGCCCTCAGGTGATGCCCATGTCCAGTGAGGGGAAGGTGACGGGCCAGGAGGACTGCCTCTTCATCAACGTGTGGACCCCCACGCTGCGGCCCGACGCCCAGCTGCCCGTCATGGTCTGGATCCACGGAGGGTACCTGCAGGCGCTGAGCGGGGGGGAGCAGGGATACTCGCCCACGGAGGAGCTGGCTGCCGCCACGGGGGTCGTCTACGTCAGCTTCAACTACCGACTGAACGCCTTCGGCTTCATGGCTCTGGAGCTGCTGAGAGAAGGTTCTCCAAGGAACACCTCAGGTCAGGGAAACCATTCAGCCGTGAACGCCGGAGATGCCACAGACAGCAACACGCCCCCCCTTCCACACACCGAAACCCTTTGACCGTTTCCAACATGAATCGGCTGATTTTCATTTCTGCAGCCATCATTGAGAGAGCGTTTGACCTAATCTATCGAGGGAATTTAAGTAAGGAAGTGATATAGCTGTTACGGCCCAGACAGGCAAACCTGTCCCAGTCTAGGGGCAATCACAAAGGGGCCAGAACATGGGAAAAATGGACACCAACAAGTTAAGGAACACAGTTCAAGTGGAAGAAAGAACCTGTGTCCTGTAAAACAAAAATAATCATTACTGTGCTGGTCCCAACAAAAGACAAAACAGAGGGATTGGAGCCTTGGCCAAACAGAAAATAACTGACCGTCAGAGTCAGCAGCTCCCTGCTAAGGCTGCCTGACAAAATCTAATGATGACAAGAAATAAACAACTGAAGACCACCAAGGTCCAACCCCACACTAAAATAACAAAATCCAACAGAGACTGCTGAGGACCAAGAGGGGATTAAATAACAATCAAACCAGTCAGACGAAAGCATTTATGAATAAAAGTGTCTCTAGTTGACTTTTAAAAGAATCGACAAGGAGGGACAGAGGGGGGGTATTCCAGAGTCTGGGGGCTGTTGCCTGGTGATCGGTGGCACCTCTGGTTTTATATTTGCTCTTATAAATCTTTAAAAGATTTTGATCGGAGGGCACGGCCAGAGGCGTAGGGAGAGAGCAAGTCTGGTAGTATTGTGGGGTCTGTCCATGTAAAGCTCTGTAGGTTCAAACTCATCTTTGAACGTCAATACGCCACTTGATCACGGCCAGTGCCAGAAGGATAACATGGGGGTGATGTGTGCCCTTTACCCTTAACTTAGTCTAGTTAGTGATGAGCATGGAGACATGCTGAAATCATACAGGAGCAGCTACTGTGGGCTGAAGGCGGGGCTCACCCTGGATGGGTCACCCGTCCAATGCCGGGCTGGGACAGACATCAGGATAACTCGCCAGCTTTTTACTGACCAAAACCCAACGAGAGCCTCAAGGTTCCACTTCACCGTTTGGAAAAATAAGCTTTGTTTTTGTGGCCATTGCTTTATAAAATATAGTTTTTAAGAATTTACAACCTTTAGTATGTGACCCTGTTGTACTTTTCTATCTAGAACTATTTTACCTACTTTTACTTCAACAGCAGCACATGCAAGTTCTTTTCCAAATAAAATACAGCTTGTATTAAATAAGATCCTCCTGCTGCTGCAGATCTACTGGAATGAAAAGTGTAAGAAAAGTCAAACATGACATTTTCTATCATTAGGACTTTTTACATTACAACTATGGGGTGGAATTCCATCTTTAAGCATCTACTCGTGTAAATGCAAGTCTAAACCTTGTGAGTTTTGTGTCTGAACAGCCACTTGACACTATTGTGGAGCAGAAAAAAAGAATATTATCTGACAGGTTCAAATCTAAACATCATTGACAAAAACAAATGACCCAAAACAGTAAACTCCTTGTTTATTCAAATCATTAGCATTTTTCTTCGCAGCCAAAGAGCTTCCATGGAGCTGCATGTGGCTGCAGAACATTAGGTGGCAGGCCCCTGCACTGGATGGAGGCCATAAGAACCACGGCTCAAGATCCCCGTTTGACTTTCTAGTTAAGATCAAAATGTCTTTTCATCAAGTCAGGCAGAAATGTTGGAAATAAAACTCCAAATCTTTCAAAAAAAACTATTCCAGCCCATTGAAAGTGTGACCAGCAATGTGGAAAGGTTAGCCTTCTCTTGGTAATTAGTTTATAGTGGAAGATAGGCTCTCCCAGAAACATGCAAGGCCAGCAAATGCAGGTCTGGTTTATTGATTGATTGATGATTTATACTTATTGAAATTGATTTTTCACAACCCATTTAAAGTGCATCACATGAATATCTGAAAAACTCCAGGATGAACTCATGACCTGTCAAACTGCAGTTATCTTAAGAGGTTTCGCAACCTGGTGAAATATTGTTTTTGACCAACAAGAACCAAACCAGAAAAAACCCCACTGAACAGAAAGAAGCAAATCCAGCGCAAACAGCAGCTTCAGGTGTGAAGACAGGCTGTTCCTTCAGCGTCTCCTCCCCCCAGAGGATCTGTTTCAAACCTGGAAATCTTCCTTCAGAAACGCCTTTCATGTTCTGTAACAGACGTCTGCTCCGGAGAGTCGGTTAATGATCACAGCAGAACCTTCTGAGCTTCTGTAACTTTGCGTCTCTGCTTCTATTTCACATCCATTTCCATTTACTTCAGAAGGTTCGGTGCGTCTTGTTGTGGCTTGTTTCTCCACTGTTCTCACTGGTTCTTCTGTCTGGACTCTGCTCTAGATTTTAGAACCTGAGACTTTTCCGTTTTTGTGTCTGTAGTTTCTGTCAAAGTGAATCTGCTCTAAAGTGGGACAGAGGAAATCTTTTACACACGAGGTGTGAAACTGTTAACAGTTTGTCCTCGTGGCCTTTAAATGTTCTGCTCAGTTGTTTAAAACCCAATCTGTCAAAGCCAACATTAAACTAGCATGGATGCTTTTCAGATGTCTCTGTCTGAACATCTGAGATGTTTTTCAGCTGGTTTCAGTCCAAAAGGGCAGAGAAGGACATCTCCATATAATAACAAAGGTCAACTGTGATAAAGGCTTCAGGTAACAGAGGCCTCTGTCACCGTAATCAATGACGGCTCATATGAACTGTATTAGACTGAATAAAAACCATCTGCTTCGGTTTGAGGCTGTGGAGCTCCTCCTACGGAGAAAAGAGTCAAAAGTCAGCAGGTGTGGAATAAACAGCATGTGTGTCCATTTCAAAATGTGACGACAGTTTAAGGAGTTTCTCCTCTCAGCAGCTCGGCTCGGTGTTGATGGAGGCCTTTTAGTAAGGAACTGTTTGCCTTTGACAGAGCCCCCGTTTATATTTATGTTGTTTACAATGTGCTCTGGTTCCAAATGAATGCAGAAATGTCTGCGTTCTCCATTTAGATGTAAATACGTAATGACTGTTAATGTGAAATGGATGCATGGAGCTCATTTCCTGCCTAATGTTGGTAATTGCTGCTGCACAGTCCTGAAGCAGCCGTGTCCTTGATGTAAAATGACCTGCTAAGTGATGATGAGCGCCTCATTTCCATCTTCTCCTGCCCTCTCCTCACTCCTGAAGAACCCTCGCTCAGGGCGTGAGCCACTTTTGTTTCTATCAGAGGAAACGGGACACGTGAAATGAAGCGATATCGAAGCATCTTCTGTGGCTAATTGAATTTTTGCTGCCTTCTCGTCCACAGGGAACTACGGCTTTCTGGATCAGATTGCTGCTCTGAAGTGGGTCCAGAGGAACATCTGTGCCTTTGGAGGGGACCCTGCAAAAGTCACCATATTTGGACAGAGCTCTGGTACAAAAACAGCATCTGAAACGCATGTCTGGGCCAGAGTGTGACACACACAGCAAGACCTTTGAACCTTTACACAGTAGAGGCCGGTCTCACAACCTCAGGGAGACGCTTCCATCTTTTAGCTGCATAAGTCTGAAATGCTGTTTCCCCTCGTTTAGTCCCGCAGGAGGCCGGTCCCTGAGGTCCTCAGAGTCCCAGATGGTTCATGTGGCGCTAACATGTCAGAGATGTACTTTAGTTCAAGGCCATGGAGAGACTTGGAAACACGCAGAGCTGCTCTAAAGTCTATTGTTTGAGCTACAGGAAGCCAGAGCAGAGACCTAATGTGATGGCACTTCCTGGTTCTAGTCAGGACTCCAGCAGACTTAATACTGTACCTGACAGTAACACGTGGAAGGAGCCCCAACCCCAGGCCTGGCTCCAGGGTGGGGCCCCAGTGACACCAACGCGGGCGACGTTGTGAAATCTTCGATTGTAGGTCTCATAGTGTAGCAGGTTCTTCTTGACTGAGGGGAAAGGCTCCAACAGTGCATGTCAAGAAAAAATACGAAGTGTGATGGTTGTGATGGGTGGAGCATGTGTACGTTAATTCTCCATGAGAAGCGCCTTAGCTCCACCCACTTCTATTGTCAAAGAGGAAGTAAAGAGCTGCCGTCGGAGACCAAAGAAATGTGTCGGTGAGGGAAGTCGCCTTTTCCGCCAAACGTACATAAACGAGAATACATTCTTGTGAAAGTGATGCAACACGTTCACAAGTTTTATACCACAGTCCGGGTGAACGCTCGATTCTGATTGGCTGCTGGGTGTGCATTAAGAAGTGATATACTACCAGGATAACCACACGGTGAAAAAAAAGAAGTCCCGGTCAGCTAGCTTAAATGTTTTGCTTCTGTAAAAGAACCTTTAGCTTCATCATTTGGACAAAAACAAGCGGTAAGAGGAGAACTTTCTCTCTGAACTGATGCTTTATTCAACCCATCGGGACGATCAGCGTAGATATTTGCAGCAGTGGTGCACCACGTAACAAATAGTCTGCTTTTTGTGAGAAAAGCGATCCAAATCGGGGAAAAAAGCAAGAATTAAGGACTAAAAACTGGTAAATATTTATTTATTTTGTAAGTGACCACGGTATAAGCGGGTTAATGGCCTTGGAAGTGTGCATTATGACCTTTTAACGCACGCCGTGGAAGGCGTGCGTTAAAAGGTCATAATGCACACTTCGTCGCCCATTAACTTTTACTTAAAGTCTGGAGTTCTGCTGTCAGGAGCTGCAGTTTTCTGCTGCCTTTGGTTCAAGGTGAAAAAGACGCCACCGTCTCCCGTTTGCTCGCCGTCTACAGGTGGGACGTCCGTCTGGACCCTGATGATGTCCCCGCTGGCCAAAGGACTCTTCCGCGGCGCCGTGGACTTGAGCGGCTCGTACGTCTACAACGCCAGCCTGGAACGGGCCGAGGCCGACAACCTGGTGTTCCTGAAAAAGACGGGCTGTGCGGACGCGGCCTGCCTGCGCGCCCTCAGCATCAAACAGGTCCTGCAGGTATGATGAACGTCTGAGCTCTTTAGGGTGTAATAAAAAAAAAAATTATTATGGGATGGCCACAGGACCTGCTGCTTGGTGGCCATTTTGTGGCAACGTGTAACTACAACAGTACAGGTAAAAAACTTTAGTGTGAGTGATCTTTACAAAATAGCCGACAGGGCTTGTTAAAGTTATGTGAGAAAAACGTCTTTGTTTGAGCGATCTTCACAAAAATTCACACACGGGCCACAAGGTAAGTCTACAACCACAACGGAACTTTTGTTGACCTTTGACCTCGGGATGAAGCTGCCCTGTTGAAATCTTCTACAAATGTAAAAGTCCTCCACGGGATTTTGATCTGTTGCCTTCTAAATCGTCAGGGGGAAGATGCTTTGGGTAAAAACTTTAATCAGGTTGGTTGGTTTTACATCATGGCCTCAGCATAGCGAGCTCACAGAAGTGGCATTTCCTTGGTGCTGGCACATTTTTGCTAGAGTTTTGGGAAAATGTGTAACATGAGTTGTTGGTTCAAGCAGAACAAAACAAAATGACTTAAGGACATGTTAGGAATGTGGGCGTGGTTAATTAAGGTTGCCAGGAAATTCCCATAGTTTGCTTTTGCTTTTTTCTATGAATCCCATAGACCTGTCCGTCATCCCCAGGCGACCAAAACATGAACTGGTCGCTATGGAGATAAAACCAACAGAAAAGCTGCCATTTAGTAAAAAGTACGTTTTCATGAATTTGTCCTGTGCAGCTTTAACCAGGGTGGCAGGGGCAGAGGGGGTAGTAAGGGGGGGGGTAAGGGGTGTGTAGCAGCCGCTCAGCCAGTCAGGGTGAGTCAAAGGGGGACTTTCGAGTTCAGTACAATCAGACGACGGGGCAGCAGAGTGGTACAACCCTAAGCCTGTTTCACCGTGTCTGGTACTCACTGTGGACTCTTTTCTGGTAGAACCACCCTCTGGTGCCTTGAATCCTCCTCTCCTTTAACTGGTGACCCGGCCCCATAATGGATGACCCTGACCGTCTCACAAATAAGTTTGTTGGATCTGCCTCTCATTGGTCCAAACCAGAGTCGCCCAGTCCTGGTCCTGGAGGCCAGTTCTCTCTGCTCTGCCTTATTAGCTGACTCAGGTGTCTCTTCATTCTGATAGACTGAACACACCTGATTCCAGGTAATCAGCAGCATAAAGTGTTTAACATGTTAAGAACATGTTAAAAAGTAATCAGATCCAGAACGGTTCTTCTGAACCAATAGAACGACTGAGCAACAGCCGTTTGTTTCTCTACAGACGTCTATGGGATTCTGGCTTCTTGGAGCCACTTCCTGTTTGGAACAGCAGGGGGGGGGGGGTCGCTTGGCTTATGCTCCTCGAAGCTTTGAGTGTCAGAGAAGAAAATGAGGATTTATGACATTTTTATGTCAGATTTTTTTTCTTTATTATTAGAAATCTTACAGGTGAAAACTAAGGTCGGACATAACGAGTATGCGTCTCTGAGCTGAAGGAAAATTCTCTCTCCAGCACCAAAGTCTTTTATCAGCGTCAGCGTTAATCAAACTCAAGCTGAGCTGCAGGCTCTGAGGCTTCTCTGAACTAACTTCTGGTAATTCAGCACTATTTGGTTATCGATCTGCTGTCGTTTTACTTCTGTCTGGGCCCATCTGTCCCTTTTTGACTCATTCAGTGACTTTTCTCAGGTGAAGGAACAAATGTAGTGACTTCCTTTCTCTGAGCCTTTGTGTGACGGACGCCTTTCACCTGCAGCTCCTGACGCGTCACACTGAGCAACCCCACCAGGAGGCGCTGTAGATCCCGAACAGCATTACCCGGTGGGGTTTTATGGATCGATCTACTTGGGTAATTGTGGCTCCTTTGTTCCAGGCCGTCCCCTGGCAGGAGTACCCGTCCTGGGCTGCACAGGAGGCCACAGATCTCCCCACCAGGGGGCAGCTGTTTGGCCCCGTGGCAGTGGTGGACGGATACGTGCTGGAAGCTCCGCCCTTTGAGCTGTGGGACAGGAGGAGTGGCTACAATGACGTCCCGTTTGTGGTGGGGACAACAGAGCAGGAGGCAGACTTCAGGTGAGGACTCTGCCTTTTTCGAGTTTGTCGTTCCCTGGACCCCCCCCCCCTGATCTGTGTGTCCCCCACAGCCCCCCAGCAGAAAACATCTCCATGTGGACCTGGGGTGATTACCACTGGTTCGTGACAGGTGAGGCCTGGTTCTGCAGAGTCTTTAAAATCGGTTGGTCACAGGGGGCGGCGTTGAAGGTTTTTTAGGCCATCTGTTGTGCAACAGTTTCAGGAATGTGGTTTGGTGTGAAGCAGTAATCAGGATTGTCACTGCTTTCATTTATAATCTCTGAAATGTGTGGGGAATCCTTAAATCTACACGGTGTTCCAAACCAAACTTGTATCATAAAGCTAAAGTTTTTGTGTTTTAGTTGGACTCGTGAATGAGCTTTGGATCACTGACATCCAACTCAGACACCTGTGATAGTTTACCAGGTGAGTTCGATTAAAGAAAAAATCGACGTAAGGAGGACGTTCACCAACATTATATGGGAAAGAAAAAGTATCTCTGCTGCTGTTGAGCCTGAAATGGTTAAAGTCCCCCTATGACAATCCTCGATCCCCCCCTTTCTGGTGGTGATAGCCGTCTTGCATGAGTGAAGAGCTTGGCACAAGGGGGGGGGGCAAACAACACAGACAGTCAGTCTCTATTCTCACAAGTTTATCTTCAGCAAATCAGTGAAAAGTGACGTATTTTTGGTTCCAAATCGACATTTTTTGAACAATGTGTAGAAGGACAAAACATTTAATAAAATTGCTCACCAAAAAGGACTTGGAGTCCATGAAAAATGCTTTGAATGACAGTAGAATTTAGACGACATTGCAGCAGCGAGCAGCACCGGCTGAGGCTCAGAACTGGTTTGATGCACATGCAGATTGTTGAATTCACCGTCACAGCAAATAAAATGTAATAACAGAAAGAAAGTGACCATTCCCATGTCATTTTCCAAATACGTGCAGCCAGCGCAGAACTTTTTTCTTGGCTGCACGGATCCAGAGGAAGGATTGAGTTTAGGATTACGGGTTAAATGTAAGATGCGTTCACAGCAAACATGATTCACGCAGCAGTTTCAATGTTAGGTCGATGGTAAAGACGCAATCTCAGCAGCGTGGCACAGTTTGGTACCCGTCCGAACCAAATCGCCCAACAGTCTGCCGCAGGGCTCATGGAGCTGAGCACCACGATCACTATGCCGGCTCACGGGAGGCGAGCCGGCAGCCAGACAGAGACCAGCCTGCTTGGGCCTCCTGAACCTTATGATCTTTTTCTTATTTTCATCAAGGCAAGAATAAAAAAGATCCCCTGATATTTTTTGTTAATTTTTTGGGTTGATTTCTGTTTAATGTGGGCCAGCAAGCCTTCTTACTCACTCAGAGAGAGAACACAAATGCAGAGAAGACGTTTGGGATTTTCACTTTAGGTTTAATTGTCAATGTATGCGGTCAGCAGCAAAATCCAGCCTTGGAAGCGCCGAAAATACTTGCGGGCACTGCAGCAGTGGGCCCTCCTCTTTTGGGCTTGTGCAATCCTCATGCGCTCCTGGGCGCCTATGACATCACAACGGCTCATTGATTCAAACTGAGCGTCTTTGCGAAGGACAAATACTCAGAAATGCAAAATAAAATGATGTTTTAAATGACATTTCTTCTCTTTTATAAGAAAAATGTCATTTGTGTTTTGAGTCAAAAACTCAAAAACATGGTTTTATTGGAGGGGGGCTTTAAATTCCTTGGATAAGGTATGAAAACCTTGAATATTTTAGGAAAACATGAGCGTTATCAATGTACTACTAAAGGGTTTGTGGCTGATTCAGAGACACACCGGTTGGTGCAGATGAAGGCAGAATGAGGAAAGTTTCTGTCAGACAAATACATGGGATTCAGAGAGCAGCTGCTGAAATACATCACAAAGCAGCAAGCACAGATATGAAGCTGCTGGCGTCTCTGGAGTCCCACCAACATCACGGTGGAGGATCCTCCAGAGCAGTGTTTTTCAACCTTTTCTGAGCCACGGCACACTTTAACCGTAAAAAAAATCCCGCGGCACACCAGGATCCAAAAATTAAAAAAAAAAAAAAAAAAAAAACGGAGAAACTCATAGTCTGCATTGATCTACAGTCCCTCCACAATCTCACATGCATTTTTTAGATACTTGTTGCAGAAAAAGCTGGAAACTGCAGCTGTTTTTTTCTAAAAGATGCAATAAAAGTTAAGTTAGAAGATTTAAAAACAGTTTGATGTGTGTTCGTTGGTTTCGAGACGTTTAACAACAGATCTCCTTGTGCACTGTCACTCTCACAACCCAATGCATCATGGGAGATGTAGTGCATAAAACGGCCGGCGGAGATCGCGTCTCTGAGCTTCATTGTTTTGTTCTCTTGTTCCACGGTCTGATACCGGATTCTGTGGAAAGCTACACCGCTAAAGACGAGCTTTAGCTGGTATTTTTGTTAGAACTGAGCGACTTTACGAGCTAAATCGGGACAAGGAAGTGAAGACTTTAACCACTTCTGATTGGTCAGACTGATGACATGTGATTAAGCCTTCAAGAATGATTGGTGGAGACAATTAAAGGGGCGGGACTTTTCCAAAATACAGCCGGAGCTGCAGCTGAATCGCGGTACGTCATTCTTATCAAAATGTCTTTAATAAAATAAAATAAACGCAAAGAAAAAGTGTTTTACGATCTTTCATATTCCTAACTCCTCAGTGTTTTATCAAGTCCTGTTTGGATGAACAGAGAGCTGAAATCCTAGAGATGGAAAATGTTTTTAGATCAGTTAATGAGAGCAATTTCCCACGGCACACTTGACCATCTCCCACGGCACACTAGTGTGCCGCGGCACACTGGTTGAAAAACACTGCTCCAGAGGCTTGCAGTTCTACGTAGACCCTCTATTCGGCCCCCTCCCTAAACAACGCTCACAAGCAGAAACAGCTGCAGGGGCCCAGACGTGCATGTCGTGCTGTGAGGAACACGGATGCACCATTGGCTGCTGTGGGCATAAAAGGACATAAAATGTCTCTGAGGGTGGGAGGCAGTTCACGTCCAAACGGGGGTTCTGGGGGGGCTATTCTGACATCCTGCAAAGAAATTCAAGCAGAAACTCCAAAAACTCACAAGTTCAATGGATGTAAGAATCCTATATTTAAATGGAACTTGACCCATGAAGATTTTTTTAGTGGAATAGCTTCATAAGTCATTAAATATCACCTCCTAATGCAGCAACTTTTACAAATCACTATTTTCAGTTCTTTACAATCTATCAAAACTTTGTGTTTCATAATCTGGAGCAATGTATTCTAAGTTTTTAATGATAAAAAAATGCTGTTTCATTGGGAGTTTTGTTTGATAACATTTCATTTATACTCTGAAGCTGTGAGCTATCTGCACACGTGACACAAATTCAACAAGAGGAAGAGTCTTGGTGGAAATGTCCAAATCTGGAGAGTCTTGCTTTAGGCTTTTTTTCGTTGTTCTTTCTTCTTGGTTCTGGCTGGGAACAAACTGCAGTTATTAACATCTCCTCCATGATGAATTTTCAAACGGTTCGTACGTTTGTGGTTTGAAAAGGACGCCAACTTAATGTTGCTACCAAATCTGAGTCCCTGACTGGTGAAAGTTTGACATAGTTTCGATGTTTCTTCAATGGACACTTGCTTTGTACATAGAGCCCAAAAACTGCCATAATAATTAGCGTAGCCACGCGGGAATGTGGGAGTTTTGAACTCAATACCTGCGTTTTCATAGACTTTTGATTGAAAGTTGTGAACATAGCTTGAGTGTCGGGGTCTTGAAAATTATTCAGACTTGCCTTTGCATCGACTAATTACAAAAGTCATAGAAACAAGCCTTTTGAATAATATTTTGGAACATGTTGTAAATGCAAAAAAGTTTTCATTTTATAAAAAACATAATTTCCTGAAGTTTAAGTCACATCTCTGTGTTCACGATCGCTTCTAGAGTAAACTTTTTTCCCGAGGTATTGATCAGGCAGTTTCCCGTTTTTCTCCGTTTCCATGGAAACTGAGAGTTCCTGTCCTGTTTCCGTCTGCTGATGAGGACTAAAGCTGCTGTCTCAGTTTTGTCTCTGCTGCCCTCAGAGAAACTTCGGTCCTTCGGTCCGGATCTTCCCAAAAAGGCTCTGGAACTGTACCCGTCCTCGGCCCCCTGCCCCACCCAGGACCGCTGCCCCGAGAGGGCGTACACCACCATGGTGTCTGACATCAGGGCCACCTGTCCCAACAACGACCTGGCCTGGAGAGCGGCAGGTAAACCGCAACCCTGAACGTGCTTCTGTGAGAAAGGTGCTGTTTCTGAGCGTTCTCTCCAGAGTTTATTAATGTGATCAGGTTGATCTGCAGATTTCTGTGTCGATCCTTTAAAACAAAAGCCTGCAGAGGATTTCATTAACATTTTTATCTTCAGAACACAGTGGTTTCACAAAACGTTAGTGAGAGTTTTACTTTGTGAAATCGATGGCGTCACATTCGTGTTTAAAAAAAAAACAGAACATTTAGAACAGATTTTTTTTTTGCGGCCCACTAGTTGGCGCTCATAGACCAAGATCGGGCCGCGGCCCCATGGTTAAAAATCACTGGTTTAACGTATGTGAGGAGATTTGAACCAACTTGAGAAAAGGATGATGCTGCGGGTCTGAATTCCCTTCATACGCTTAAATTGGAATGTGGACGTTCTTGTGTTTGGGTTTCTATAAACAGAAGTCTGGAGGTAATCTGGGGTTTTTTTTGTCTCCTAGCTGCCCTCAGCAGTCCTGTGTACCGATATGTGGTGACCTACACGCCGTCCGGACCCATGAACGGGTCCGGGAGCCTGGTGCCGTTCCCCAGTCGCTTCGCCTTCCACTGCCTGGACGTGGTGGCGTTCTTTGGGGGGCTGGAGGACCTCCAGGGGAAGCCTCTGTCGGATAAGGACAGGAGCTTCCAGGATCTGCTCAGGCGTCACCTCGTCAGCTTCATCAAAACAGGTGAAGGGCACTAGTTTACCATCTGGAAGAAACTCTTCAGTCACGTTGAATATTGCTGGAACTGGAAGTAGCCCAGGGGTGTCAGAATCCAGGCCTCGAGCGCCGGTGTCCTACATGTTATCCAACCCATCGCCATTGAAACCTTTTATTGGCTAAACACACCTGAGTTTGACGCCCCTGAACTAGACACAAATGGAGTTTTGTCCCTCATTGTCAAACCGTAAATACCTAGTATTCAGAGAAAATGATTTTTTTGGGATAGTTACACCCCCCCCCCCCCCCCACACACACACACAGAAAAATGATAATGTCACAGCAGCAGAAACCACCAAAAATAACTATGAGGCCAAAATCTCTTATGGGGCTCAAACAAAATGTCTAAATCCACTAACCAAACCAAAACGTGCGTGTCCCAAATTTTACTTTTGCTGATTCCTCTTAAAATCACACAGAAGCTTTTGGCAGCATAAAACGGTTGCTATGGAGATGAACCCAAAAGAGAAGCCACTATTTTGAAAAAGTGTTTGTTTTTTTATAAATTTGTCTGGTGCAACTCTGACCAGGGTGTCAGGGGCAGAGAGGGGGGGTGAATCAATGTACACATGTGTGGTGCGTTCAAGAACACGCTTTGCGAGGGTCATGAACGTGCTTTACCAAATGGGGTCCAGGACGCCACCCATACGTCACTACCAAATCCAAGTCCCCGAGCGTGTTGTACGTAGAGCCCCTAAACCTCGCTTAGCGGCGTTTGCACGCAGGACTTTTGAACACGGGAGTCCAAACGCACAGACATTGCAGTTTTTGATGTTCGTGAGCTTTGGGGCAGCAGGCTGACCCGATCATGGAATCAAGGACAGAAGGAGAAGATCTGGATGGAGCCTTTCATATTTCTCTCTCAAGGCGCGTGTCAGTCTCCTGACTCCACGTGTTTCTCGCTCTTACAGGTCGGATGGCGTCGGACTGGTCGGTTTACCCAGAATCCACCGCCCTGCTGTCTGACAGCCTGGAGCTGGTCCAGAACTACTCGCAGGCCCGCTGTGACCTGTGGAGGAGCAGCGGCCTGTTCGACTACGCCTGGATGAACTGAACCCGCCCAGCACTGCCCGTCTGCGCTGGTTCAGGCCAAGAGGAAGTCGCACCAGGAACCAAACCAGAAGACCGTCCAGGTTAAAAGCTGAGAGCTTCTGTCCGAGCTGTCGTGTCATTATCTGCCATAAAGTGAGACCAAAGAAAAAAGATAATGACAGGAAGCTCAGCCTCTCCACTGCCTTTAAGGTCTGATCATTGACTGTATAGTAGAACTGGACTGTGGGACTTTGATGTCGCTCATAGAAAACGGTTTACTTCCAGTTCCAACCAAATGAAGTCGCCATTTTTCTAAAATCCGGGTGCCGCCGTGTTGGAACCAGATGTCCTCAGTAAGGCTCGATTGGTCCTATAATTCCTATATTTCTATGGAAACCACTCTCCCCAATCAGTAGTGAGCATCTCAGAAGGCCACACCCCTTCCACTGAGAGTGGGCATGGGAGTATCTGTCAATAAAAAAGCATCAAAGATTCAATGTGAGACCAGCTACTTTTATCTGATTGGTCAGTTTATGACTCAAATAACTTGAACTACAGCATTCCTCTCGTTCTTGCGGGGTTTACCGCCAGATTCAGAGTCGGCGACTGTAGCGTAGTTTACAACACGCATTAGGAGTGTCACTCTGTCACTCTGTGCCATAAAACCAGGAGCTCCTGCTTCCTCCCTCATCACTAGAGCTCCTGTGATGCGATGTGAGCGTCGGCCACGGCGCCTCAGTCCAGCAGCAGCGTGTTGGAAGAGGCCGGTTTCCTCCATCACTCATTCATCCTGATGATGATTATTCTCAGAGTTTTAGGATATCTTCCGGCCGTCATCACGATTCAGGCACCGCTGGAACCAGCTGTTGCTCGACGGGCCGGCGTGCTCTTCGTCTTCGCTCCCCCTCCCTCGGACGCAAAAGCCTCATACAAGCATCTTGAGTTGTCTGAGCTTTTGGGATGAACCAAAGGAGTCACATGGCTGAAAGAAAATCTGCGAATACATGAAACCGCGAATACTGAAATATGAGTCATCGGAAGAACACTGTACAGAAACATACCATGAAAAAAAAAGAAGATGCTCATAAAAGGCATCTGATCCAGAACGGTTATTCTGACCAATAGAATGACTGTTTATTTCTTTATTGAAGTCTTCTTGGAGCCACTTCCTGTTTGGAACGCCAAGGGGGCGTGGTCAGTCAGTCTAGTTCTCCTATACGGTCATGAGTCTGATCTCTGTCAGAACCAAATGATGTGTGACCGTGTCTTGGTATTATTATGGGATTGTCCCCTGCACTGGTTTCTTGTGCCAAACGTGGGTGCTGCACGTCTGCACAGTCCCTGTTCCACCAGCGTTCCTGCAGCTGAACTGGCCATCAGAGACGTCTGTAAACCACTCAGAGAAGCTTTGCTTGTTTCTCTTTTTGTTTAACAGTTTCACGTTGAAATAAACAGTTTTTGTAAACTTTATAATGCTGGATTCTTTTTTTATGTTCAGTCCCTGCAGGTCTGATCTCATAGCCGAACAGCCTCCGTATTCAGTTCTCAGACACTCGTGAGGCTTCACAGCAGCTGGTTGGAGGAATGTTTAACCTGAACTGTGAGGTGATTGATCAACCACCAAACTTTGGCAGTGGGGGCGGCAAGAAACGTAAAATATGATGCTATTTCCATTATTTGATTTGCTTTTTTTTTTTAAACTTTTCCTGTCCAACAGCTCAGCAAGCAGATGAGAGCTGAAGGCGTCTTGGGTTGGACAGATTTGACTGTTACAACAGGGGTTTATGGATCTACAGACAGAGTATATTTGTATAAACCCCTTTTGAATTTTAGCTTTATTTATGATAAATATAATTGTATGCATTCCTTGTTGGACCAGATGGAAGAAAAGAAATGGAGTGGGATGTTAGAGATGGGGGAGTGGGGGGGGGGGGGGTCGATAATACAAAGTCAAAACATTAGAGCATCATCAGTAAAATGCATGACTTAGTTCACACATCAACAAATAGTTTGCACACAACTATTTTCAGGTTTTGAATATATTCATATAGACAGACACACACTAGACTCGCATTACCAGTATTCTTGAAGAGGGGTGTAAAAACAGGACCCATGCCCATATTTGTGCAAAAGTGAAGAAGCAGGTGGGTTGAAAGAATGTGTGATTCTCATAGTGTACCTTCATCACTGAACACTGAATGCTGCAGCAAAGGCAGGAGGCCCGGCACCCCACAACCCCAATCCAGGCATCCAAGAGCCCCCCCATCAGACAAAGACCCAGGAACAACCACCCTCCCGCACCCCCACCACTGAGGCAGAGATGAATGGCCAAGAGCCGGCAACCCCCCAGCAGAGGACTTGGAGGAACAGAGGGCGTGGAGAGCCGGAGCCCCCGCCTGGGAAGGGACCCGCTCCACCCCAAGGCGCTCTAGGTCTATACCCAATGCTGCGACCGCTCGAGACCTACCCCGGCGCCCTGACGAGAGGCACGCTCCACCGCCCATAGTCCTGAGCCCCCACCCGCCCCCAACGCCAGAGGCAGGCCCGGATAGCCTATGGTCAGCCCGCACTGCACACCCGGACAGGCAGACATCGACCCCCCGCCTAGGAAGGTGGACACAGGCGACCAGCAGAGGCCCCAGACAGTGCCAGAGGACGGTGAGGACCGGGCTCTAGTTGCCGTGAGAACCAATAGACAAACTGGGGTACCCCAGTATGCCCAAAAAAAGGGGGCCCACCCGCTTCCCGGGAGGTACGGTCCACCCCGCTCAGATGTTGTAGACTCCCTCTCTGCGTGGAAAAGAGCCTGAAGGTCAGGGATGCAGGAACCACCAGGACGCCACCAATACCCCGGCAGCAGACGCCGGCCCCCCAGCGTGGAGGGCGGGTGACAGAGAACAACGTGACCATCCCCCTCTTGTTGTGTTTGTATGTGTGTTTGTATTTAAGGAGGTGCAATTAAAATTGGTGGTTGCTTCCACCAAAGATCCCTACGTGTCTAAAGTAAACAACACCTGATTGGGGGGGGGTCTCTTTAACCTTATTGATTTATTTACTTAAGTCATTGGGATCTTTGATATGTTTTTGCGTAGTGGGATATGTAGATGCAGATTTAATTCTCTCCTCGCCCTTTTTGTCCCTGCTGGCTTGCCATAGTCTTTGATTGACACCCTCACTGCAGCGCTGTGTCTGTCCAGCAGGTGGCGGCAGAGCGCAGGAATCTCCATCCTCCCGTCGAGTCGGGACCGCAGCTCAGGACGGAGCTTCTACACCTTTAAGAACCGGGTCGTCCTCGGCTGACGGGTGCCACGCCGCGCGCCTGCTCAGTGTGCAGCCGCTGCGGTTCGGGTCCCGGTTCTGAGGGTTCGTGTGCCCGCGCTGATGTCGCTCCGTGGGACTGCTGGTCTGCACTTTCACTGGAGAATAATGCCGCGCGGAGCTGCGGCTGCGCAGAAAAGCACAGAAAAAACAAGGTAAAAGCGCCGCGCTCGCGCGCCCGCTCTCTCAGCGTCTCTTTGTTGTTTTACTGGAGTTTAACGGTCTCGCGTGATCTTGGAAAACCGTTTCGGTCCTCGCAGTCTGTTTAGGGTCCTTCATCCCAGGAACCACAGATAGACCTCCATCACTGAGGGATGGAGGGCTGAAGAGATGCAGAGATGCAGGAACAGAAGGATGCAGGGATACATAGATGGAGGCATGAAGAGATACAGGGATTAATAGATGCAGGAATGGAGGGTTGGAGGGATACACAGATGGAGGGATGATGGGATGCAGGGATAAAAAAAAAATGAAGGCACAGAGGGATGCAGGGGTGGAGGCAGAACAATCATATTTCGCCCTAAATGTCTTCAGACTGCTCGCTGAGGTGAAGGTTCTTCCTCATGTTGATGTGATCTCAGCCGCTGAGTGACCTGTCTGTATCACACGGTGCTGGTATTTAAACCAGATTACAGCCTCAGGATTGTAATCTGCGGCCTGATTCCTGACGGTGGAGTCCATCTCTGAGCTGCTAAGGTAGGCGGTTCCCTCTGAAGTGACGGATGCTCTGCAGGTTTCTCAGTTGTTCTGTGTGACATGATTTTCAGACGTGGTTTTTGAGCCAAGATCCCCACCGTCTTCACGGAAAAAACTTACGAGTGACACCAGCAACAGAAAATGTAGGAAGAAAAAAACTGTTGATGTACCAGCCCCTCCTGGACCTCACCTACATGCGTTATAGTTTTAATAGTTTTATGAACTTTGGTCTAAATTTACTTTTTGTCTAAATGTAACTTTATTTTGGGGACAAAAACAATGATTTCACATTTGTTTTTAGTTAAATGTGTGTGTTTGTCACTTAACCTTAAAGTCCCGCTCTGTCATCTTTAATCTGTTTTCAGATCATTATTATCATGATGTCGATTTTAGTCTAAATCTAAAAATGTGTCATTTTTTAGGACATAGTTTCTGCAGAGCAGCAGGAGTTCATAAGAAATTCACCTCCGAGTTGTGGGCGGGACTGTTGGCGCAGAGGAAGCCTACCCTGAATTCCCATCATCCATCTGTTTACACCATGGGTCACCAACCTCTTTGAGACTGAGGGCTATTTCATGGGCACAAAGTGGTATGAAGGGCGCCACAGGACCTGTTTACTAAAAATCTCCAAGCGCCCCCCCCCCCCACACACACACACACACAAACACAATTTGAGGACGTTGTTTTGTGTGCCCTATTTCTATTTGCTCATTTTACACAAAAACATCCATGAATTTTCTAGACTCGTATTACAAGGGGGCCAAACTCGGTTGCAGATCCAATACATACTTTAGGTGTTGGGCCGAACAACATAAACATTTATTAAACGCTTGAAGCTAAACTTTTAAACCTTTAAAACGTTACCTTAACTTTAACTTTTTAAACAGAAATATGAATAAAAACAGACGGGAATATTAATCCAAAATAATAAATATATTCTGTCAAAATTATGCAAAAATGAACAAACAAAGCCAGGAAATATTAATGAGAAATAATAAATCAAATGATTCCGTTTTCTTTGCTCATTTAACATTGTTTTAGAACTGAATTCCTGACATAATTTTTAGCAATAAGTTCATTTCTGCTTGGTGTGTGATGTTCTGTGTGTGTTTTTAATCCTGTGTGTGTCTTTGGTCATGTGTGTGTGTCTTTAGTCTTGTGTGTGTCTCTGGTCCTGTGTGTGTCTTTAGTCTTGTGTGTGTCTCTGGTCCTGTGTGTGTCTTTAGTCTTGTGTGTGTCTCTGGTCCTGTGTGCGTCTCTGGTCCTGTGTGTGTCTCTGGTCCTGTGTGTGTGTCTTTAGTCTTGTGTGCGTCTTTAGTCCTGTGTGTGTCTCTGGTCCTGTGTGCGTCTCTGGTCCTGTGTGCGTCTCTGGTCCTGTGTGCGTCTCTGGTCCTGTTTGTGTCTTTGGTCCTGTGTGCGTCTCTGGTCCTGTGTGTGTCTTTAGTCTTGTGTGTGTCTCTGGTCCTGTGTGTGTCTTTAGTCTTGTGTGTGTCTCTGGTCCTTTGTGCGTCTTTGGTCCTGTGTGCGTCTTTAGTCTTGTGTGTGTCTCTGGTCCTGTGTGTGTCTTTAGTCTTGTGTGTGTCTCTGGTCCTGTGTGTGTCTTTAGTCTTGTGTGTGTCTCTGGTCCTGTGTGTGTCTTTAGTCTTGTGTGTGTCTCTGGTCCTTTGTGCGTCTTTGGTCCTGTGTGCGTCTTAGTCTTGTGTGGTCTCTGGTCCTGTGTGTGTCTTTAGTCTTGTGTGTGTCTCTGGTCCTGTGTGTGTGTCTTTAGTCTTGTGTGCGTCTTTAGTCCTGTGTGTGTCTCTGGTCCTGTGTGCGTCTCTGGTCCTGTGTGCGTCTCTGGTCCTGTGTGCGTCTCTGGTCCTGTGTGTGTGTCTTTAGTCTTGTGTGTGTCTCTGGTCCTGGTGTGGTCTTTAGTCTTGTGTGTGTCTCTGGTCCTGTGTGTGTCTTTAGTCTTGTGTGTGTGCCTTTAGTCTTGTGTGTGTCTCTGGTCCTGTGTGTGTGTCTTTAGTCTTGTGTGCGTCTCTGGTCCTGTGTGTCTCTGGTCCTGTGTGTGTCTCTGGTCCTGTGTGTGTCTCTGGTCCTGTGTGCGTCTCTGGTCCTGTGTGCGTCTCTGGTCCTGTGTGCGTCTCTGGTCCTGTGTGCGTCTTTGGTCTTGTGTGTGTCTCTGGTCCTGTGTGTGTCTTTAGTCTTGTGTGTGTCTTTAGTCCTGTGTGTGTCTTTAGTCCTGTGTGCGTCTCTGGTCCTGTGTGCGTCTTTGGTCCTGTGTGTGTGTCTTTAGTCTTGTGTGTGTCTCTGGTCCTGTGTGTGTCTTTAGTCTTGTGTGTGTCTCTGGTCCTGTGTGCGTCTTTGGTCCTGTGTGCGTCTTTAGTCTTGAGTGTGTGTTTGGTCATGTGTGTGTGTCTTTAGTCTTGTGTGTGTCTCTGGTCCTGTGTGTGTCTTTAGTCTTGTGTGTGTCTCTGGTCCTGTGTGTGTCTTTAGTCTTGTGTGTGTCTTTAGTCCTGTGTGTGTCTCTGGTCCTGTGTGCGTCTCTGGTCCTGTGTGCGTCTTTGGTCCTGTGTGTGTGTCTTTAGTCTTGTGTGTGTCTCTGGTCCTGTGTGTGTGTCTTTAGTCTTGTGTGTGTCTCTGGTCCTGTGTGTGTCTTTAGTCTTGTGTGTGTCTCTGGTCCTGTGTGTGTGTCTTTAGTCTTGTGTGCGTCTTTAGTCCTGTGTGTGTCTCTGGTCCTGTGTGCGTCTCTGGTCCTGTGTGCGTCTCTGGTCCTGTGTGCGTCTTTGGTCCTGTGTGTGTGTCTTTAGTCTTGTGTGTGTCTCTGGTCCTGTGTGTGTGTCTTTAGTCTTGTGTGTGTCTCTGGTCCTGTGTGTGTCTTTAGTCTTGTGTGTGTGTCTTTAGTCTTGTGTGTGTCTCTGGTCCTGTGTGTGTGTCTTTAGTCTTGTGTGCGTCTCTGGTCCTGTGTGTCTCTGGTCCTGTGTGTGTCTCTGGTCCTGTGTGTGTCTCTGGTCCTGTGTGCGTCTCTGGTCCTGTGTGCGTCTCTGGTCCTGTGTGCGTCTCTGGTCCTGTGTGCGTCTTTGGTCTTGTGTGTGTGTCTGGTCCTGTGTGCGTCTCTGGTCCTGTGTGCGTCTTTGGTCCTGTGTGTGTGTCTGGTCCTGTGTGCGTCTCTGGTCCTGTGTGCGTCTCTGGTCCTGTGTGCGTCTCTGGTCCTGTGTGCGTCTCTGGTCCTGTGTGTGTGTCTTTAGTCTTGTGTGTGTCTCTGGTCCTGTGTGTGTCTCTGGTCCTGTGTGCGTCTCTGGTCCTGTGTGCGTCTTGAGTCTTGTGTGTGTCTCTGGTCCTGTGTGCGTCTTGAGTCTTGTGTGTGTCTCTGGTCCTGTGTGTGTCTCTGGTCCTGTGTGTGCGTCTCTGGTCCTGTGTGTCTCTGGTCCTGTGTGTGTCTCTGGTCCTGTGTGTGTCTCTGGTCCTGTGTGCGTCTCTGGTCCTGTGTGCGTCTCTGGTCCTGTGTGCGTCTCTGGTCCTGTGTGTGTCTTTAGTCTTGTGTGTGTCTCTGGTCATGTGTGTGTGTCTTCAGTCTTGTGTGTGTCTCTGGTCCTGTGTGTGTATCTGCTCCTGTGTGCGTCTCTGGTCCTGTGTGCGTCTTTGGTCCTGTGTGTGTGTCTTTAGTCTTGTGTGCGTCTCTGGTCCTGTGTGTGTGTCTTTAGTCTTGTGTGTGCCTCTGGTCCTGTGTGTGTCTTTAGTCTTGCGTGTGTCTCTGGTCCTGTGTGCGTCTTTGGTCATGTGTGTGTGTCTTTAGTCTTGTGTGTGTCTCTGGTCCTGTGTGTGTGTCTTTAGTCTTGTGTGTGTCTCTGGTCCTGTGTGTGTCTTTAGTCCTGTGTGTGTCTCTGGTCCTGTGTGTGTCTTTAGTCTTGTGTCTGTCTCTGGTCCTGTGTGTGTCGCTGGTCCTGTGTGTGTGTCTTTAGTCTTGTGTGTGTCTCTGGTCCTGTGTACGTCTCTGGTCCTGTGTGCGTCTCTGGTCCTGTGTGCGTCTCTGGTCCTGTGTGCGTCTCTGGTCCTGTGTGTGTCTTTGGTCCTGTGTGTGTGTCTGGTCCTGTGTGCGTCTCTGGTCCTGTGTGCGTCTCTGGTCCTGTGTGCGTCTCTGGTCCTGTTTGTGTCTTTGGTCCTGTGTGCGTCTCTGGTCCTGTGTGCGTCTCTGGTCCTGTGTGCGTCTTTGGTCCTGTGTGCGTCTTTAGTCTTGTGTGTGTGTCTGGTCCTGTGTGCGTCTCTGGTCCTGTGTGCGTCTCTGGTCCTGTGTGTGTCTTTGGTCCTGTGTGTGTGTCTTTAGTCTTGTGTGTGTCTTTGGTCCTGTGTGTGTGTCTTTAGTCTTGTGTGTGTCTCTGGTCCTGTGTGTGTCTCTGGTCCTGTGTGTGTCTTTGGTCCTGTGTGTGTCTCTGGTCCTGTGTGCGTCTCTGGTCCTGTGTGCGTCTCTGGTCCTGTGTGTGTCTTTGGTCCTGTGTGTGTGTCTGGTCCTGTGTGCGTCTCTGGTCCTGTGTGCGTCTCTGGTCCTGTGTGCGTCTCTGGTCCTGTTTGTGTCTTTGGTCCTGTGTGCGTTTCTGGTCCTGTGTGCATCTCTGGTCCTGTGTGCGTCTTTGGTCCTTTGTGCGTCTTTAGTCTTGTGTGTGTGTCTGGTCCTGTGTGCGTCTCTGGTCCTGTGTGCGTCTCTGGTCCTGTGTGTGTCTTTGGTCC
The DNA here is from genome assembly GCA_023969325.1 of Oryzias curvinotus. Taxonomy (NCBI): domain Eukaryota; kingdom Metazoa; phylum Chordata; class Actinopteri; order Beloniformes; family Adrianichthyidae; genus Oryzias; species Oryzias curvinotus. The sequence goes on from CM043724.1 coordinate 20,698,939, forward strand.
TGTGTGTGTCTTTGGTCCTGTGTGTGTGTCTGGTCCTGTGTGCGTCTGTCGTCCTGTGTGCGTCTCTGGTCCTGTTTGTGTCTTTGGTCCTGTGTGCGTCTCTGGTCCTGTGTGTGTGTCTGGTCCTGTGTGCGTCTCTGGTCCTGTGTGCGTCTCTGGTCCTGTGTGCGTCTCTGGTCCTGTTTGTGTCTTTGGTCCTGTGTGCGTCTCTGGTCCTGTGTGCGTCTCTGGTCCTGTGTGCGTCTTTAGTGTTGTGTGTGTGTCTGGTCCTGTGTGCGTCTCTGGTCCTGTGTGCATCTCTGGTCCTGTGTGTGTCTTTGGTCCTGTGTGTGTGTCTGGTCCTGTGTGCGTCTGTGGTCCTGTGTGCGTCTGTGGTCCTGTGTGCGTCTCTGGTCCTGTGTGCGTCTCTGGTCCTGTTTGTGTCTTTGGTCCTTTGTGCGTCTCTGGTCCTGTGTGTGTCTCTGGTTCTGTGTGCGTCTCTGGTCCTGTTTGTGTCTTTGGTCCTGTGTGCGTCTCTGGTCCTGTGTGCGTCTCTGGTCCTGTGTGCGTCTCTGGTTCTGTGTGCGTCTCTGGTCCTGTTTGTGTCTTTGGTCCTGTGTGCGTCTCTGGTCCTGTGTGGACCATCTGGACTTTCTGATTAATGTACTGATTGTAATTTCAAAGCATTTTATTCATACTTATACCATGGTCCGGTTGAATACTCGATTCTGATTGGCTGCTGGGTATGCATTAAAATCTGATAACCGCACAGTGAAAAAAGAAGTTCCTGTCGGCTAGCTTAAATGTTTTGTATCACTGCGCCGGCTTCTGTAAAACAACCTTTTGCTTCATCATCTGGGCAAAAACAAGCGGTAAGCGATTAACTTTCCCTCTGAATTGATGCTTTATTCAACCCATCGGGACGACTAGCATATATAAATCGCACTTCGCGGAAGCAACCGTCCTCCGCTTCGCGACGGACGGTTCAGGCTTCCACGGCGTGCGTTAAAAAGTAGTAACCGCACACTTCGTTGGCCATTAACCCTTACTTGTAAATTCTTAAAGGTGAAACCTCACATTAATGGGGTGGCGCCCGCGGGCATAGGGGTTGGTGACCCCTGATTTAATTGAAGCCCTTAACTGGGTAAACATTTGTTTTAATGTAAAAAATTCAAATAATTATCCATGAAACATGTGTCCCACAACATGAACCTACTCAACCGTCTCAACCTATTCTCTAAATCTTTACATTACATGAATCATAAGAATGCCCAGACATTGTGTAATTTATGTGATCTATTAACACTTTTGTAATAGACCCTTTTTTTTATTGATTATTTTTTAATCATTTTCATCGTTTTCATATTTGTTTTTTTTTTGTCTACCTTTATCTCAGAATTGATATTGTTGTCATTGACAGACATGCCGTGATTGTTTGTTGAATATTTGCTGCAATTAAAAAAATCAACAAAAAAAAAAAAAAACATTCTTTTTGGGTGTATTCCCTGCAGACGCCACAAGGGGTGCTCACGGGCGCCACAGGGTTGGTGACCCATGGTTTACACTCTCTCCCACTACTTTAAAGCCCCCACACCCCCAACCTAACATTATCGGTGCAACAAAAATGGCAGCAATATCGAATTTATCCAGCCGTACAGTTTAGATCCAGAATCCAGCTCAGACAAGGAAAACAGAGACGTTCACGGATCATTACAACTTCTTCTTTTTCATTCCACCCCTGATTCACATAATTTCTTTATATTTGGTTATTGGTATTATGTTGAAACTTCAACGTTTTCAAAAGTTCTTGAAACAGAATTTGGCATTTAATCCAGAAATGATTTGAAAGCAACTGTTTGACTTAGAAAGGTGACTTGGAGGAAACACAGGGACCGTTTTTTTCATTCATCTTCTTCCGTTTCTCCCTTTCGGGGTCACGGGGCTGCTGGAGCCTATCCCAGAGGGCAAAGGCAGGGCACACCCTGGACAGGTTGCCAGTCTGTCGCAGGGTCACTCATATCACTCTCACATAGGTACAATTTGGAGCGACCGCTTAACCTATGAAGCGTGTTATTGGACGGTGGGAAGAAGCTGGGGTCCCCGGAGAAAACCCACGCATACACTGGGAGAACATGCAAACAAGGTCCCCCACTGATGTTCTGGTTCAGGTCCCCCAGCCAGGACTTGAACCGGGGGCCTTCTTGCTGTGAGGCAAGAGCGCTAACCACTGCACCAGTAGTGTAGGTAAATCATTGAAAAAGTTCATTTGTTTGAGCATCACTCATCAAATCTTTTAAAGAATGACGACTGTGGACACGTTTCAGTCCAGAATCAAAACATTTGTAATTTTATTTCAGAATTTAAATATTTTTTCCATTTATGTGGACAAGAAGTAGGGGGTAATGGCCTTGGAAGTGTGCATTATCACTTTTTATACCATGGTCTGGGTGAATACTTGATTCTGATTGGCTGCTGGGTGTGCATTAAAAAGTGATATACCACAGGATAACCGCACGGTGAAAAAAGAAGTTCCGGTCAGCTAGCTTAAATGTTTTTTATACCTGCGCCAGCTTCTTTAAAACAAACTTTTGCTTCATCATTTGGACAAAAACATGCGGTAAGAGGAGAACTTTCGCTCTGAACTGATGCTTTATTCAACCCATCGGAAAGATCAGCATAGATATATCGCAGAATCTTGACTACAGAGGTGGTGCGGTGCGACGCTGACTATTTGTTACGTCGCGCCGCACCACGAAACAAATAGTTTGTTTTTTGTGAGAAAAGCGATTCAAATCGGAAAAAAAAAATGAAGGACTAAAACCTGGTTAATATTTATTTCATTTGTAAGTGACCATGGTATAAGCGGGTTAATGGGCGACAAAGTGTGCGATATCACCTTTAACGCACTTGCGAACCTGCGATCTTCTGATCAGAGGTCGACCGCTCTACCTCTGATGATTGTAGAAGCGTCAACCTTCCTGTTGTTGCAGTTGTGTGTGAGAACGATCTTATTCCACAATACTTCTTCTGTTTTTTCCGATTTTTGGGAATATGTCGTATAACATGAGCAGACATTGGAATCTTCTGGATGGAATCAGGAGCTGAACCAACGTTTTAGTTTTACTGAAATAGACAACGACCTTCTAGCTTGTTTGGATGCTCAACAGCGGGAATGTATTCCCGTTTTTTTTGCTGGAACTAGAGTGTTTCCGTGGATTTTTCCAGCGGACGCTCTTCATGGAGCGCATCGTCTTCTCTTTGCTGACTGTTGGCGAGCCTCATGGACGGCGTGAAACGCAGACGGCGCCGGTCCAAAGCTGGTGTGTTTTTCATCTGCACATGAGGAGGACTGGTATAAATCTATGTGTCCAGAACCACACATGATGAAACAACACTCTTCAAGCCCAACAGAAATGTTCTGGAAAACTTTTTGGAACCCGTTTCTCCAGAAGATGCAGAAATCCAAAGGAATTTGTGGAAAGTTTTCTTTGGTCCTCCATTTTCTTCGGCCCAGGTTCTCATGAGCCGCTTCTGAACTGCTTCTCACACGGTGTGTGTGGATGAAGCGGTCTGGGTTTGAACCTCCTCGGGTCTTTGAGGCGGGAGCGAGCAGCAGCGGTTCTCTTTTCCCCCCCTTGGGCCTCAGCGCTTCATCCTGGGAGCGCCGCCAGGACCGACCACAAGCAGCCGCTGCCTCCTGCTTCCCCTGACAGCTCGCACTCAAAGCTCCTGAGTGTGGTGAGGGCCTCAACCGGGTTCAGAGGATCCGTGAAAGCTGCTCCGACGGAACAGAAACTGGGTTTTCCCTGGAGTGAGGGGGTCCGGGTGACCGAGCTCAAACTGTTTCCATCATGTTAGCAATCCGGAGGTGGGAGACGTCAGAACTCCAAGAAGGTTTCAATCAGAAGGGATGAAAACAACTCAACAGGAAAACTATCATAGAAAAGGGCTGCACAATGGTGTAGTGGTCAGCACTGTCCCCTCACAGTGAGAAGACCCTGGTTCAATTCCTGGTTGGAGATAGCAAGTTGTCCTGAGGATGTGTGGCTTTTCTCCAGTCCAAAGTCACTCTTCATGGGTTCACTGAATATTCCCATCGCTGTGAATGTGCTTGTTTTTGTTCGTCTGTGCGATGGTCTGGAGAATGCCGCCTTCACCCACCCATCACTGGGATAGGCCCCAGCAGCCCCATGACGTTTAGAAGATGGATTTGAGAAAAAACCTTCCAGGTGAGCTGAAGATCAGGGACTCTTCTCCGACAATGTGTCCAGGCTGCATCTTTCCGGTGTTCCAACATTCCAATAAGCATCATTCTGTTCGTCTCGCTGAAGAATTGCTTTGTCAACAATGAAATCCTTAATAAACTGCAGAGCATCATGGGAAACATCATGTATCTTCTGCAGGATCGGACAGCAGAAACACTGAAGCTGGTTCCTGCAGGAACCGAGGAACGCTCAGCTCTACGTCACACAGTGTGATGTAGCTTCTGGCCGTTTCGGATCAGACTGTTGCTGTTGGTGATGAAGCCGTTACAGCCTGCTCTTCATCGCCCACGTGCTTCGGCTGAGCCTGTTTTCCCTGAGTCATCCTCAGTTCTCTCCAAGCAAAAACACTTCTCTCCTTCTGCAGATTCTGACATGAAGAAAGACATCGAGACGCTCATCGCAGAGGAACGGGCTGAAATCCTCCTGAAGTATTCAACGGTGAGTCCGAGCACACACACACACACGCAGACACACACACCCACACACACGGATACACACACACACAGACACACACACACAACACTTGCATGTTAGTGTTTGGGTTCATTAGGGGTTTCTTTAGTGTTCAGTTTCACTCAAACTCGGGTTTCTGTTTGTGAGCGCCTGTCTGTGCACATGTATTTATGTTTGTGTGTGTGTGTGCGTGTGTGTGTGTTTTCCTTGTGTGTTCAAATTTGTGCTTGTGTGTTTCCTGTGTTTGCGCGCATGTGTGGTTGTGTGAAAGTGTGTGTAGGAGGCTGTGTGTGCGGGACTGCCAGAGCTTTGATAACAGGTTGGATAATAACTTGCTGAATCTGAGTTTTGAGGGGATTGTTTGTCAAATCTGAGGCTTAAAGTGATGGAAAGTTAAATCAGGGAAGCTGGTTCATCGCCTCAGGTTTAAAAAATGAAAGGACCAAGTAACGTCTAATTCCAACATTTTTTCCCAAGAAGCTTTCCAGTGATGCTGATAGATTGAAATCCCTAGAAGAAGTCTGAATGGCCTCTTCCTGAGGTCACGGGTCAGTGGAACTTCAGTTGTGGTTGACTACTTAAAGACCCACTCCAATGAAAATGGTGTTTTTCTCATGATGGGGGACGTGTATAAAAAAACTGAAGGTTAAAACTGCATTTCTGAGTATGTCATTATTCAGATGTGGTTGGATCAGGAGCAGATGAAAGGAGGTTATTTGATAAAGCTCAGACTTGTGATGCAGCTTCTGCTGTGGGCGGGACCAAATCTCGCTTTCTCCCCTCCAGTCCTGAAGCGTCCACTTGCAGACGAACAGACGCAAGAACATTTTCATTTCCTCGTCTGAGCTGGAATCTGGCTCTAAGCTGTGTGGACGGATAGCTCCAATATTGATCGCCATTTTCTGCTACGCTACGAGCTTGTGAGGCGCTCGTCGCTAGTGGGAGAGAATGTAAACAAAGGCATGCTGGGAAATTGGCTAAGCTAACTTCCGCGCCAGTCCGTGACCTGTAAGTCTGCAGAAACTATGTCGTAGAAAACGACCACTGGGAACGCTTTCACTATACAAAACAAATAGAGTTGTAGAGGAACTGCAGCCTGGCTTTGTGTGTGAAATTTTCTTATTTTTTTCTTCCATATTGTGGGAAAATGTAAAAATCGCCAAATTTTACACTTTTCTGCAAAATGGCCAGCAGTGAGGTAGACATCCCATAATTATTTCTTATCTTCCTTTGCGTATCGCTGACAAAAGTGTTTTGGTTTCGTTAGTGAACTCCTTTTTTTTAGCTCCATAACATTCATTTTTTGATGGTTTCTCACGCTGTGATGACGTCACTTTGTCCAAAATGTGTTTTCACCGTTTGTTTGTTTTTTTGTCATGTTTTTGACGGTTTCACCCTCTGGGATGTCATCTTTTTTTGTTGTATTTTATTTTTGTTTTTTTTAATTCACTACTTCTGAAATTCTCTTGAACACTGAACACTAGTCGTGTTAAAGTTTTGGTGTTGGAAAAGTCCAGAAACAGGGAGTTCTTTGGTGGGTCTAGTATGGAACAGAGGGTCTCTGATGGTCAGAGAAGAACTTGTAACCCTCCAAACTGACAGTTTCCTTTTGGTTTCTGCTGAAGCCGAGTCGGCTGGACGTCCTCTACCAGCCGATGCGGCTTTGCTTCTTTTTGAAAAATTGAATCTATTTGTCTGCAAGATGCATCAGAAGGAAGTGGAGCAGGTTGAGACCCGTCTTTAGGGTCTTCAGTAGAAAAGCTATTTTCTGAATTTGGGATCAGAAACTAGTGTTTTGTTAGAAAAGTTTTTAATTTTTTAAAAATTTTATTTAAATGACACAACAACTACAACAAAACCAAACAAAACAAAAAAATACACTGGACAAAACAGATCTGACAACCAAAGACAACAAGGAAATGTGCGTGTGTGTTATAGAAATATAGAAATATAGAAAAATAGGCTATAGAAATATAGAACTATACATTCTTTGTATTCTTGATACTAGAAAAGTCGACAGCAGTAACAATTGTAAACCAACAATAGAACAAAACATCTTGTCATTATTACAAAAACTGTTGAGAGTAATTACCCCCAACCATCAGACGCCAGCAGATGAGATGAATAGGGTACAGCAGAGAGGGGGGGGGGGGGGGTGGAAGGTCAACACACCCACTACCACAACGCAGAGAACAAAGTTTTTTTTATCACGTTTTGTCATTTCATCTTAAATTAGGAGAAAAAAAACTGTGGCTGTGACATTCAGCCCCTCAGGCTGTGCAGATTACAGCGTTCCGTCGTTTATCGCAGGGAAAACATTCTACGGACTCGCAAAATAGTTGAAAAGATGTTTTATGGCAGTAGAACTCCTCCCTAGACACTTTTCTCAGACAGACATGAACAGTTTCACACTTTTCTCTCTCGTTGAAACACTTTAAGGTCAAACCTTCATAGAAAAATAGGTGCAGAACTTCAGAATGAAAAGAAAGATCTGATCGTGATCAAAAGATTGACGTAGATTTGGCAAACGGAAACGCATTCTGGAGAGGAGACACAGCACACAGGAGGTTGATTGATTGGGTCTCCAGCCAATCAGGATGCAGAACATGCTGTTGGAAAAAGGAGAAAAATAGGGTGCAAAATCCGCGCGGGAACCCTGTATGAGGCGGGCGCTAGCTCCTCCCCCCTGGCGGTGGTTTGGCTTTAGATGACCCCACAGCATTTTTGAGCTTCAGACCTCTGCACCTCCTGCTGAGGTTCCTTCAGCTCTGTTACGATTCCACTGAGCCCCGACCGTCGCTGCGTGTTCTTGTTCTGTGCTGATTCGTCCATGATGTCATGTGAGGTGCAGAGAAGCAAGCGGAAGGATGCTTCTCTGCAGCATCCAGATGCACGTGCAGCAGCTGAAATGGCCATGTTCTGTGGCCATGCAGGGCCGGCAGGGCGGCGTGGAGATCAACCCCTGGGAGGATGCTGACTTCAGCCTGTACAAAGCCATCGACCGCTTCGGGTTCATGCAGTGAGTGACTGTGCGTCTCTGCAGAGGCCTGCTTGTCGACCGCAGCGCTTGCTGATGGAGTCGTGCTCTGTTTGTCTTTTCCAGTGCCAAAGAGCTGCCGGCTCCAGCTGCACACGAGGAGAAGGTGAGCAGGGAGATCCAACAGGTGACACTGTCAAGCTCCGCCTTTTTTCACCGTCAGCCGTATTCCTATCCACAGGTGAAGCAGCTGGAGGTGGAGAGAGCTGAGAAGTGGCTGAAGATGGTGAGGAAATGGGACAAATACAAGAACAGCAAAAAGGTGAGGAGCAGCTCAGATGTGTGGAGTCGTTCATGCTTTCTAGAGAAGGTATAGAGCCACAGCGGGGTCACATGACCCATCAGCTGGATCACATGACCCATCAGCTGGATCACATGACCCATCTGCTGGATCACATGACCTATCAGCTGGATCACATGACCCATCAGCGGGGTCACATGACCCATCAGCTGGATCACATGACCCATCAGCGGGGTCACATGACCCATCAGCGGGGTCACATGACCCATCAGCTGGATCACATGACCCATCAGCTGGATCACATGACCCATCAGCTGGATCACATGACCCATCAGCGGGGTCACATGACCCATCAGCTGGATCACATGACCCATCAGCTGGGTCACATGACCCATCAGCTGGATCACATGACCCATCAGCGGGATCACATGACCCATCAGCTGGGTCACATGATCCATCAGTGGGGTCACATGTTGTGGTCAGTGTTGTGGTCGGTTCTCCTTTTTTTGAAGTAATTTCAGGTTAAGTTGCATTTTAGGACATTTTCAGCCTGCCAAGCATAATCGGTGTGCGTCTGTTGTTGATGACCCTGAGCCGGAAACCATAGACACACACACTTAAGCATACACACATATTACCACTTATTTCTCCTCCAGACCATCGTGGCGTCTTAAGGTAAACTCTGCGGCGCTCTGCGTTACGCTTCGCTGAAGGCAGCTTTCCTCTGAGGCTGTGCGGTCATGGATGCTGCTTGTTCTGTGTTTGTCTGCTCTGCGGTCAGATGGTGTCCCGGGTCTATAAAGGCATCCCACTGCAGCTCCGCGGCCGTGCCTGGGTTCTGATGCTGGATGTGGAGCGGACCAAGAGGGAGAACGAGGGCAAATATGAGGTGGGGATGTCACAGTCTCTGGTTTACTTCAGAAGCTTTTTGGATCAGAACTTTCTCACATTGATAGACATACATTTACCAAATGCAGTTGAATCGTTCTCGTAACCATGGACACGTGTGTTTTTACTAACTCCAGAGTGACCGGGAGATGATTGTTGTAACAAACACTCGGCTAAGTAATGTTTGCCAACAACAAGAAACTTCAGGATACATTCAGTGTCCACAAAGATGAACGAATAATTATGAATGACTTTTGAACTTTTCCAACTTTTGATCATATGGAACCCTTTTAACCAATTAATCTGTTTTTTTTTTTGACAAATAATCCCCCATTAGAACCAGTCCATAATAAAAAAAACAAAAGTCCAAAATAAACTCAAAACGCTGATCGTCTGCATCCATAAATTCACCCTAATAAAGCAAAAAACATGAGAAAAAAATCGTTTCTCTGATTAGACCAGTACAAAACAAATTGGGGCGCCCCAAGAGAAAGGAAGAAAAATTGTAGATCTCACCCTGCACTGGCCTCGCATCCTGTGGTGGGACAGTCCCGCTCATGGGCGAACTCATGGGCTGTACTGGATCCCAAAAGCCTCGATCCAGTCAGACAGGATCCTCAAAGAGAAGGGAGGATCCCTGTCGTCTTCTGCCTGTAGATCGTCTGCCCACGTTCTTCTGTTTCCTCCTCTCTGGTCTTCATCCCTTCAGCTCCTAGAGATTCCTGCTTTTGGTTCTTCTCTCTCACATGTCGTCTAGATCAGTGTTTTTCAACCTTTTTTGAGCCACGGCACACTTTAACCTTGACAAAAATCCTGCAGCACACCAGCATCCAAAAAAAAAAAAAAAAAAAAAAAAGGAGAAACTCATAGTCTGTATTGATCTACAGTCCCTCCACAATCTCACACACATTTTGGTGATAATTGTGACAGAAAAGCTGGAAGCTGCAGCTGTTTTTTCTAAAATATGTAATAAAAGTTAAGTTAGAAGTTTTAAACACTAGTTGATTTGTGTTCCTTGTGGTTTCAAGACGTTAAGAGAGACTCGTTGTGCGCTGAGACGCTCATGCTGTTACTTTTAACCCAATGCATCATGGGAGATGTAGTTAAATAATTTGCTGAACGCAGATAGACTAGCGTCTCTGAGCTTTATTGTTTTGTTCTCTTGTTCCACGGTCTGACACCGGATTCTGTGGAAAGCTACACCACTAAAGACGAGCTTTAGCTGGTATTTTTGTTAGAACTGAGAGACTTTAGGAGCAGAATCAGAACAAGGAAGTGAAGACTTTAACCACTTCTGATTGGTCAGACTGATGACATGTGATTAAGACTCCAAGAATGATTGGTGGAGACAGTTAAAGGGGCGGGACTTTTCCTGAAACAGCTGAAGCTGCGTCTAAATCGCGGTACCGTCATTCTTATCAAAATGTCTTTAATAGAATCAAATAAACACAAAGAAAAAATAATTTTATATCTTTCATATTCCTAATTTCTCAGTGTTTTATCAGGACCTGTTTGGATGAACACAGAGATGAAATCCTGGAGATGGAAAATGTTGTTCAATCAGTAAATGAGGACACGCCATGGCACACTGGTTGAAAAACACTGGTCTAGATCAGTGGTCTCCAACCTTTCCTGTCAGACAATATTTTCTGAACTGGGCCGACGTTCGCCTGTAATATGTTTTAGCTTCTGATTTCTGAAAAACCTGCTTTCATGTTCAAAACCTACTACAAGAAACTAGGTTAAAACAAGCTGAGAACATTAGTAGTTTTATTATGCAGGTGAGGATTTGGTGAAGGAAAATGGTTGATTTGTAGAATTTGTTTTTGATTTATAAATAATTAAATAAATACAACATTACAGTTTTTTCCAATAGAATACCATCATAACATTCAACCCAGTCTCAGATCATCTTTCAGAGCAAAAAGATGTTTCATATTTAGTTTTTACGTAAATCCTGATTCATTGTGTATTTCTTTTAACACAGAGGAACATTTTCTGTTCTTATCTCCCTTTTACAAGTTTCCTCAGATCAGAAACGTCTTCAGGAGGTCGGCAACTTTATTTGACTGAATCTTCATTCTCTGTCAAATGTTTGCAGCTGTTTTAAACTTAGATGAAGACAAAGTGGATGCTAACAACCAGCAACTATAGCTGTGACTGACGTTTAAGGTGTGACGGATAAATAAAGCTAAATGTAATGACACAAGTGGTATTTTCTAAAAATAATAATAAACATGAATCCACCGTGTCTGCATCTTTATTATCTGTGAAACATTTAAAACTCAGTCGCCACAGCATCAAAACTCCTGGTTTTGTCTGTAAATAGCAGCTTTATTTTTCTCTGAAGTCAAAGGCTCTTCTTTGGTTTCCTCAATGACTCTTTTCTCCCCAAAGAAACTCTCCGAATACGTTTTATTGTTTGTTTCTGTTAGCTTGTAAGCATTAAGCTTCCAACTTTGCGGCCCGAGCATCTGCCTAAAGTCAACACAGACGGATTTGGTGAACAGAATCTGGTGGTTTTTTAAAATAAAACTCCCTTTAGTACCAGAAAATTAACAAAATGAAAATACCAGTAATAGACGTTAGTGTATGCATTTTTTTCTGTGTGCGGCCCGGAACCAAGTGGCCCAGGGGGATTGGGGGCCACTGGTCTAAACTAGGAATCTCATTGAAGTGAATGAGTCTTTTGGAACAGCTGCAGCCCTTCAGCCGGGAGGCTCATGTAAGCCTTAGAGAATTCTGCTGAAGCTGAGTCACTTCTTCCTCCCAGACTTTCCATCTTTTTCCTGCAGAAAATGAAGGAACAGGCTCGGCTGTTCTCACAGGAGATCAAACAGATTGACCTGGACATCAACAGAACCTTTCGGAACCACATCATGTTCATGGATCGGTTTGGAGTCAAGTAAGTTTCAGATCTTTTTCTTGACCAGAGCTTAAATGTGGAAGATGAGCTTTTCTGTCTTTAGTTCAAAGTGTTTCTCTTGGAAACCAAAAATGTTTAATTCATTTCATCTTCTATCTAACTTCAGATGAGGCTGAAAGTAAAATTCACAACCTGAGACACTTGACTTTCTTTCTCTTGTTGTGTGTGTGTGAAGGATTTTTATGTTCTTCAGAGGTTTTTTGTTTTTACATTTTAATGATGCATCATTCATGTTAAGATAAAAAGATGAAGACTAATGTGTCTGTCGTGTGAAGGAAGAACTCGTTCGTGTTTCATGAAGCGTTTTGTGTCTTTAAAAACAGGAAAATGCTTCATTTTACAGGAAACTGAAAGGGCTCGTCTGCAGACAACTGGAAGAAGAAAAATAATGAAAGTTTCAGAAGTTGAAAAAATCCTGAAAACAATGTTTCATCCACTTTGGTTAATAAGTACACTCCTCACAATAAGTTAGGATATAGAAAAGCACTTTAGAAAAAAAAAACTTGGCACAAAGTGTTTGTTTCAGCTCACAGATTTTGTGGATCAGGAGGTAAAAGTATGTGGAGACAGACACACCTGCTTTAGTGTTTTCCACATAAAGGTCTCACTGTTCAGTGTGTCTGACTTATTGGAGCCTAAACCACAAAAAAACCTTGTCAGTGTGGCATCCATGCCAACATTCTGTGGGTGTAAAAAGCAGATTTTACCACCAAGTCATTCCAAGTTCATCATTCAAACAGCCATGAACACACGACGCCGCATTAGGGGCGAGCAGCACCACCTGACAACAGCGCCTTCAGGTTGGTAGAGGACAGTCAGATGATGACGGTGAACTTGTCTCCAAGTGTCATCAGCAGATTTGCATCAAGACTCAGAACTACTGTCAGAGTTTGGGGGAGACCCAGGGGTGGATCCCCGCCAGTGACGGACCAGAACCATGACCAGAACCTAAAGACCTCGACCTCACACATGGTTTAGCAAACGCCACACAGCTGCAGGCCCCTTTACCAGATGTGAGGGGCACTAGGGAGTCCAGACAAACCCTTCACAACCGACTAGAATGACTGACAACCGTTGCAGGTGACTCTACCGACACCAAGACACCGCCGTGAACATTTGCAGTACAGACCATGTGACCTGGATGATGCAGCAAGGGTCTACTGTCCCGTTCACTGGTGGGTGTCGGGTCACCTTTCACAGAAATTATGGTCATCAGCATTGCTGGAGAAGGCGAGGTGAGCAACACGCTGAGGTCAACGTGGTTCCCAGGGTTCACTTTGGTGGAGGAGGAGCAACGGTCTGACAGGCATCACCAGTCGGAGCAAAACCCTCATCAGGGTTATTGTTGATGGTCCAATCACTGCAAGGCCTGACTGCAGAGACACAGTAGAACCACCATCCTCCTCCAATTCCACCAGAACACCCCAAACCTTCTGTTCATGGATGATAGTGCTCCACCACATGGTGCCGGAATTGTCACAAATGGACGTCAGGAAGTGGGAGTGGCTCATATGGTCTGGTCAGCAATGACCCCTGACCTGAACCCTATAGCAGGGGGGGGCAAACTACAGCCGGCGGGCTGGATCCGGCCCACCTCCATGTTTGGTCCGGCCCACTGAACAATATGAGAGACCCATGTTTTTGTTTTGTTTTTTATCTGGGCACACGATCAAGACCCGCATAGAACGTGACATTTTCTTTTCCCCCTTCTGCAGTCTGAGCTCCAACCTGAAACCCTCTAAAAATCTCTGTCAAACAGAACAGAAGACAGTCTTTCCTTTCTACGTCGCAGGTCATCTTTCCAGGTTTAGCTCATTCTTTTAGAGCGATTATGCTGCTTTTTTCAACCAGCACAACCTGTTCTGTGTTCTGATTGGCTGGAGAGCTTGTCAATCAATCTCCTCAGTCTGTGCCGTGTCTCCTGTACAGCGGAGCACGGAGCTCTTCAGATCTACAGAAATCTGTGATTGGTTTGAGAATTTAAACAAGAGAAAAGGTGCAAATGTTCATGTTTGTCTGAGAAAAGTGTATTTAGGCAGTGAGGAGTTTTACTGCCATAAACGTCTGTGATCAGACTCTGTGGATTTAACCGATCACGGTTATTTTTAGAACGTAACGAGGGAACTCTGTACTGGTGTAAAGGTAACACAGATATATGTGTAGCTGCAGCAGAAGGCATAGAAATGTGCTTTTTTCATTATGACAGGATGAGAAACAGACGTGCAGGACACACCTGCTCAGTTTTAGCACAAACTAAGAGACGTGTGAGGAGCTGCAGCCTCTAAAGTCTCAGCGGGAAAAACAGGAGAGGATCCACTATTTATTGTTTTTTCTTTTTAATATATCAGTCTATATTTTCCTGACTTTTTGTCTTTGATAATCACAGAGAGAGTAATTTGGTCCTTTTTTAATTCATAAATAGTGTTATTTATTGTATTAAAATGATCATGAATGAATACAACTTTACTATATGGCTTTACAATAAAGAAGTTCAAAGTTTGAAAGAAAAAGATCTTGTGGTCCTCACAAGAAAAAGTTTGGGGACTCCGCTCTATCATCCATGTGGTGGTGGAAGATTTGTTGTTTTTCATTCTTACGATCATTCAAACACCACATGAATGCCGTTGGTGCAATTGGCTCTAATTTAAGAACAAATTCTAAAATGTTCTGTTTTAAAATATAATTTTCAATCCAAATTCCATCTTATTTCTTTCTCACTCCTCACTTCTGCTCCTGGTCCGGCCCTTCTATCCAGTTTTAGAACCCTAAGTGGCCCACCAGTCAAAATAATTGCCCACCCGTGCCCTACAGTCTGGGACCAGCTGAAGCAGGGACTGGATGATCGGACCCCCAAGTGACCTGGAGGATCTGCATGTAGCACTGGTGGAGGACTAGAACGCCTCAGAACCTCATCATGAGGCTGATGAGGAGCACGGGAGATGGCTGTGAAGCTGTCGTTGCAGCAAAGGCTGGAATTACCCGCTGCTGTTGTCAGAGTTAATGTTTGTTGTTTGAGGCCATTTTTATTATTGTCTTCAATTTTGTGTTAGTAAATATCACAGTAATAAAAATGGTGTTCCTTCTCATTCATCATTAGTGACATCAAAGGCAGCTTTACTGTATCCATACATCTTCCATTTGTTCCTTTTGCGGGGTCATGAGGCAGCCGCAAACCCGGCCACTCATGAACTTGAACCGGGACCTAAGACCGCTACCTATTGCACCACTGTGCAGCCCAACGATCATG
Source organism: Oryzias curvinotus (assembly GCA_023969325.1). NCBI lineage: Eukaryota > Metazoa > Chordata > Actinopteri > Beloniformes > Adrianichthyidae > Oryzias > Oryzias curvinotus. The sequence continues at coordinate 20,713,975 of CM043724.1, forward strand.
TATTGAATCAATCATTTTTTAAGGTATTTTAATAATTCAGACCATACTCATGGAAACAAAAATATCCTGAACTCACTGTGAGTAATGTCCTCAATTTAAAAAGTCATGATGACTCAAAGGAGAGATATTAAAACTCAGCTAAACACTAGAAGAACTGAACTTCCTGTTTTCCCTTGGAATCATTTTCCTGTTTAGACGACACAGGACACGTTTCATAAAAAGATGGAGCTGATAGCATCCAGTGGTCTTCTCAACGTCTGATAGAGTTTGTTTAATGATCTCCTCCTTGTCCTCTCCTCTTCCTCCTCAGGCAGCAGTCTCTGTTCCACATCCTCTCTGCATATTCAGTCTACAACACGGTAAGTGGCTGCTTCCCCCTTTTTACATGGGGGGGTCCAGAATGACCTTTCACCTTGACACGTCGTGTAGGGTGGTGCGAAAGTTCATCTCTGCATTATGCAACTATAGTTCATTTGGCGATACTTGTATCGATTCAAAATGCCGTCAGGATGATATTTAAATGTTTCTGAGTGTCCTTCAGCGTCTGACTCTTGTTTTCCACTTCAACCTCCGAACACTAGATGGCAGCAGAGTACAGAGAGCCTCTTTGAGCAGCTCTACACGCACAAAACAACAGGATCTCAGTGAGAAGCAGCTTGTTCTGTTGTTATGAGACATGAACTACTTTGTTTTTATTTGGGATGGAAACCAAACAGAAACTCTGTGCCTCGTTGCTGCCAGTAACACATAAAAACACGGACTGCTGTGCTTTGAAGCGGCTCAGATAAGAGCGAGCAGCTCGGCAAAGCGGGTCAAAGTTCTGCAGAACCTCCCAGCAATAGATTCGAGTTCTGATGGATCACAGTGATGTGTCCAACGCTCTGAAAAACGTTGTGGCGATGAGCGGTGAAACACGTGGTTACTTCCACATAAGAAAGTGGAGCTGCAGCTGCAGAGCAGACTGTCATGAAATAAAGCATCTGAGCCACATGAATGCGTCTCCTTCATCCTGTCATGCTGCCTCATCATCATCACTTTATTGTCCTGGAAAGAATTGGTGTTGTTTCCTTTATTTTTGAAGCACCGTTCAGGCTCCTGAACCGTTTAAAAATACTGGAGAAGCTACATTTAGCAATATTAAAAATAAACAGCACTTTATTTCCTCAATCATACTTTTAGAACCTTATTGGTGAAGACACATTCATTCTATGTTTTTTCTAATACTGAAATGTATTTTGTTGAGGAAATCAGACAATGTTGACTGTTCCCTTTATATATTTTAAGTTACCAAAATAAAAGCACTAGGAATTTGTTTGGGTAAAAACAACTTATATATGAGATACAGTTAACATTGTGATCATTAAATAAAAGACATGTGACTATTTTATTACAATTAAAGATGTATTAATATTCCGGTAGAGTCTTGTTCTGAGTCATACTCTTTAAAAAAAAAAAAAAAGTGTTGTCGTACAATATCGCGATACGTATCGTATTGTGGGACGCGTATCGTATCGCCAGACTTTTGCTGATGTGCACCCCTAGCGTAGTGCATGTTGAGGTGAGTCAGGGGGAGGAGTTTGGCAGCAGCTGCCGAGGAGCGCCAAGATCTGAAGAGAACTGCAAAAAAAGGAGCCAGAACAGAAGAGGAAGAGGCAAGAAAACAAAAGCACCAAAAACAACCGCAAATTCTGTAAATGCATCAGAAGAGGACACTTTGAGGTGGCGTGAGGAAGAGTAGCATCCAGCACTGAGGAAGAGTCCTGTGGCTTCACACCCTGGTCCTTACTGACAGCCGTGCACATGAGCGTGCACGTCTGCAACAGAGCTGATGAACGAAGGTGTTCAGCAGCTTCATCTGTCCAGACGATGAAGAGAGAGAGGTCAGAGGAAGGTCAGAAGGTGAAGGTTTCCCAGAGGAGGAACTCTCAGATGTTCAGGAGAACCACATTTGACGGACAGAACAGTTCTATGAGTCCCAAAACACCAAAATGAGGGAAAAGTCTGTTCCGATCCGACCCCCCATCGTTAATGCTGAGGGGGACTCCGTGTTCTGCAGCTGAGAGGTGGGGGTGTGTGTGTGTGGGGGGGGGGGGCATAGCTGGGATACTAGGAGGACACTAAAGCTGTCCTGAACGCCACAAACGTCTTGTGGCGTCTGCTTTGGGGACAGTTTCACACTTTCCTTTGTGTTATCCAGTCACACACTGGAAGTCTTTGCGGTTCTTCCCAGAAAGTTTCACTTCAGGGAGGGACACTCAACATCTTTTTGCGTCTCCTGCAGGAGGTGAGTTACTGCCAGGGCATGAGTCAGATCGCCGCGCTGCTGCTCATGTTCATGAACGAGGAGGACGCCTTCTGGGCGCTGTCGCAGCTGCTGACCGACCACAAACACGCCATGCACGGTGAGAGCAGTTCAGGGAACTCCCCCTCTGCAGGAAGTGGCTTCCCCCATAATTGGGCACTTCCTCTCCGTCCTTTCTCTAGGTTTTTTTGTTCCCGGTTTTCCCAAACTCCACCGATTCCAGGCGCATCACGATCAGATCCTTTCCAAACTCCTGCCCAAGCTGAAGAAGCATCTGGTGAGATGTGAGATGCACGGCTGTGGCATGAGAGAGGGCTGCTGCTGGTGAGCGTTTGTGCATGTGTGTGCTTTGGTGTGTTCGCTGATGCTGGTCTCTTCCTCTGCAGGACAGAGAGCACATGTCTGCAGGGATTTACAGCACCAAGTGGTTCCTGCAGTGCTTCATTGACAGGGTGAGGAGGGTGTTGCTGTTGCTGTTGCCCCTGTCTTGCTGAATATCAACGCATCCATCCATCTTCTTGCGTCCTCCTGCTTCCTGGCAGAAGTAACGCTGGACTTTGGACTGGATCCTCTAAAACAAACTGCTCAACGTTTGAGGGATAACTGTCATTTTTGACGTCACCTGACTCGTCACTATAGCAACAGGCATCTTTTATGCATGGAGGAGTAGTGCAAGGCAACCATTGACTGTCTGTGAGAACTGGACTGAGTGACGTCACCCGTGAGAAAATGGTTTACTTCTGGCTCCAACCAAACCAAGTCAAATGAGTCGCCATTTTTTTTGTGATACGCACGCCACCATGTTGGGGCCAGAAATCGTTAGTAAGCAGCGATTGGTTTGAGTCAATGTTTCTATGGTAACCACTGTCACCAATCAGGAGTGAGCTTTGTGGAAGGCCACAGCCCTACGTTTGACGTGAGACCACATACTTTTAATGAGGAATCCGATTGGTCAGTTTATAACTACAGAAAAATATTATAAAAACAATCTGATCATCCAGAAGATGTTTCAAATAAAAAGGTGTCAGATCCAGAATGGTTATTCTGACCAATAGAATGAGTAACCGCTGTTTATGTCTCTATAGACGTCTGTGGGATTTTGGCTTCCTGGAGCCAGCACGCACTTCCTGTTTGGAACGCCGGCATCCAGTTCTCACATACAGTCACTGTGGATGGGTCAGATGGGCCTTTGGGGCTGCAGCTCTCACACATGTGGCGGCCCGCTTGGCTGACAGGCCTGGGCTTTCGCAGCGAGCTCGCCTCCAGCTGGGTTACAAAGCGCCACATGGCAGCGCCGGCTGTGTCACGGCCCCACACGGAAAGAAATACCAAGTCCAGCGGGTCCTGCCTGAGCATCTGCTGCTCTCTGATTCCACTTCCTCTCTCTTTCATGTACTTAATGAAAGATGAACGCCAGAAGGATCTGCATGAAGCATCACCACTTCCTGGAATTTAGAAGAGAAATACATTTTCAACATCTAAAATAAGAAAGTCTTTTCTTAAAAGTAAAAACCTTTGATGCTTTTCTTAGACTGAGATTGTTTGTTGTTTCTGAACTTTTTATTGAGTTTCACTTTTCAGTGATTAAAAAAAACAAACTTTAGGGAGGAGCCTTTTAATACCTTTTAGATTCCATTAAGTCCAGAAATGAGTCAAACTGAGCACCAGTGTAAATGTGAAGAGCGCCACCTACAGGAACTTTGTTCTCTGCGGCCTCCACATCTGGCAGGGGAACAAAAACAGTTCATTTATGCTGAAATGGGAGTTGTGTGTTTGGAGCTGTTATCCGCCCCCCCTTCCTGAACCCACAGGCTTGTGGTGGCGGTCTGGCAGCGTCAGACTGCTGTCAGCACTTCTTGGGAAGGCCCGCTGAGCTCTGGGAACAGAGAACTTCACGCCTTCGCGCTGCCGCCTGCTCCAAACAAATGTTGGCGGTTCTATTTGAAGATTTTGAAAAGCCTTTCCAGATCTGGGACGGCGTTCCTACAAACACCTTCTCCTTGAGGAATAAATGTTTGAACCTTTGTTGTGTCTGAACTGGGTGTTTTTTGGCTGTGCAGACGCCGTTCCCTCTGACGCTGCGCTTGTGGGATATCTTCATCCTGGAGGGGGATCGGCTCCTCACCGCCATGTCGTACACCATCCTGAAGACACATAAGCGTAAGACTTTCCCCTCTGTCCCCACAGTTTACAGGAGGCAGCTGAACGCTGTGTGTGTGTGTGTGTGTACGTCCGCACACGTTCATGTTGTGTCTGCAGAGCTTCTCCTGAAAATGTCCCTGGAGGAGCTGAGGGACTTCCTGCAGGAGCGGATTTCTTGCACTTTGCTCCTCGGTGATGATGCGATGGTGGAGCAGCTGCAGGCTTCCATGTTGGAGCTGAGAAAGATGAAGCTGGACCTCCCCCCCCCAGGTGCAAAGCTGAGGTCTGCAGCCTAAATGTTCACGGGGGCTTTCAGGACTCCTGCATCTCCTCTGTCTTGCTCCTTTTTTTTAGGCAAGCTGGAGGAACTACCTCGAAAACCTCTCGGTCGGGAGCCCCTCCTGCTGCGGAGTCCAGTCCAGCCCTCCAGGGGAAGGCCGTCCTCAGCCAGCGCCCCCCCCAGAATTGGCCTGAGCCTTCACATCATCTCCCACTCGACAGACTCAATTTCCTCAGACCAGAGTCCTTCCAAGGACCCCAAAGACCTGGACGCCGTGGAGGAGCTGCCGCCCTCTCCAGACCTGGTCGTCATCCACAGCCAGGTCCCACTGAGTCCTGACGGGTCCCCAATGATGGGACCCCCGCCTTACCAGCCCCCGGGAAGTCCAGCAGCGCCCCCATCAGGTCATCCATCATCACTGCCGGAGCAGAAAGATCCAGACAGAACTGAAGACCCCCCTGCTCCGTCCCGCACAGTCCCACGCTCTGCCTCTGCACCTTCAGCCCAGCTAGAGTCAGTGGGTTTGGATCCGGCTCCGCCGGAGCGCCCAGCAGCAGAACAGGCCTCGGTGCTGGTCCCTGAAGTTCTGCAGGACAGGACGGCAGATCATCCCATCACGGCTCTTTTGGTTTGAAGGTCATGACTAAAAAGAGCAGCGACCATGTCAGGACAAACTAGTTTTCAGAAGTTTTCAGTCATTTAGGCGACCTCTGCCCTTTTGGCTCCACCCCCTCTGCCCTTTGGTTCCCCCATGCCCCCTCTGCCCTTTTGGCTCCACCCCACCCCCTCTGCCCTGTGGTTCCACCCCACCCCCTCTGCCCTTTAGTTCCCCCACTCCCCCTCTGCCCTTTGGCTCCACCCCACCCCTTTTGTCCGAGTCGTTTATAGTCATCATTTCTATGGCAACCACTCTCACCAATCACAAGTGATCTTGTTGGAAGGCCACACCCCCTTCCACTTTAAAGCAGGCTACAGAAAATCTGTCAAATGTTTCCAGCATTGGACTATGGGGTCCTGCCAGCTGTTTATTCCCCTACAGAAGTCTATGGGTTATTCCTGTTTGAGATGCTGGGGGGGGGGGTTCTCATTTACAATCACCAGTTTCCCTCACACACCTTTCCATTAAAAAGCTGCGATAAACCCTCTTTGAATGCTGAATGTACAGAGCCATGTCTGTGGTTCTGCTGCTAGAGCTCGGCTTCGATCACACAGACTTCCCTGCAACCCGTACGTGTCTTGCACCTCTCAGCAGCTCCTCTCTCTCCTTTTCAGTCTGGAGGTTTGTCCTGAAGCCCTGCTCAGGATCAGCTCCATGCTCATTCGTTCCACTGGTTTGGTTTCCTGGCGCTTCTTCAGTCCTGAAGAAGTGTCAGGAAACCAAACCAGTAACAGAACGTTACAGCACTTTAGACTTCGTGCTGAATTCAGCTGCCAAGTGGGCGGTGGTAGGATTTCTGCGTGTACCGATGGTTTGAAAGGATTAAATACTGGTGGAATCATGAGGAAAAGCAATCCTCCCGTTTTCTGCCGGTGGCTGCAGAGACCGTTCCTGACCAGAGCAGCAGAGCAGAGACAATGGATGGAGCTTAGACTGTGGTGGAATCTGTGCCAAAACCTTTCATGTAGATCCATGCACACGTGGGATCCAGTGGATCTATGACACGTCTGCTCTCAAACAGCAGCTAAAGGAGGATTTCTACAACGGCCACATCCTTCTTCAGCTCTGCATGTTTCAGGCCACACGTCTGTGCTCCTTCATGTACGATCTGAGGTTTCTCTCCGCCGCACTCCCACTGATCGGGAGGAACCAGGTTCATTTTGAACCCATGTCAGCTCGGTTTAACGTCAAGCCGGTGCTCAATCCTTTAAAGATGGACCGTTTTTCATCGGGGATGTAAATGTGTGAGTTCAGTTCACGTGGCCCGCTGTGTGTGGAGTTTGAATGTACAATCTCTTCAGATCCGACCTCGGACGTAGTAGAACACCAACATGTGGAAGTTAGTTTGAAAAGTAGATTTAAGTAGAAAACGTTTTAAAGCAAGGAAAATTCTGCCTTTGTGTTCCTATTTAAAGCCATTTTCTTAATTATCTGATGTGAAAAAAACATGTTTAAGTGCTTTGGATTGTGTAAGAGTTTGAATAAAGCCTTCAGATAAAAGGAGTCCTCTTTTTTGTTTGATGATATGTTGAAACAAACACAATCTGACACAATTCTCCACACAATAATGTATCCATACATGGTGCTTTACACACACATGGGCATTCCTTTGATATCATAACCATATCTGATACTTGGTTCAGCCGCAACACGGACGCTGACTTTGAATTGGAAAACTATGAGCTTAACTATGTGAACAGAGTAAACAAAAAAGGTGGAGGAGTTGCAGTATATTTGAAAAAAATACTACATTTACAGTAACTGATAAATTGTCTGTTGCAGTTGATGGAATACTGGAATGTCTTACCATTGAAATATGTAACATTTTAGGGAAAATGTCATTATAAGCTGTGTTTACAGGTCGCCAGGGTCAAGCTTAGAAGTGTACAGTGACTGGATGGAAAAGATGTTTACCTCTCTAAATAACAAAATATTATACATCTGTGGAGTTTTCAATATCGATCTGATAAACCCCAGCAATCATAAAGCAACTGACGACTTTATCAACAGAATGTATGCTGTGAGTTTAGATCCAACCATAACAAGACCCAGCAGAATCACTACTCAAAGTGCTACTGATTTGGCCATGTATCTGGACCTCATCTGAACTGACATCGCCATGGCGCAGTCCTTGTCCACGCGTGCAACTGAGGCTGGCTTTGAACAGTACTTGGACCTGGTAGGTGCTGAGGAAGCAGGCCTGGTCCATCCTCCACCTACACTGAAAAAAGTGGGGTTGTTCAATCTATACTCTGCATCTTTGTTAAAAATGAACAAACATATTCCAATCTTGAGGATCACACTTAAATTCTAACAGTGTTTCATTAGTACGGCTTGGTGGTGTCTTAACCATTGTTGGAGAAACTTCCCAGCACTTCATTGCCTATCCACTAGAGGGGGCTTGTGTGTGGGTGAAAGAGTCAGTTCTGAAGACAAGAATGTTGTTTACTGAAAGAAGCTAAAAGAGCAAGTGATGTCTGTTGGTTTTCTCAAGAGGAACGTTCCATTTTCTTTTTTGATCTGGACACAACAGGATTAATGTCTGACGAAGACTGCATTATCAGAAATGAACGCAAAGTGTGTTTATTTCTGATAATGCACACTTCATATGCCATAATCCACTTATACCATGGTCACTTACAAAAGAAATAAATATTAAACCTGTTTTTGTACTCTGTTCTCATTTGTTAGGTTTAGATCGCTTTTTTCACGTGGGGCAGCGTGTTGTCACTGTAACATGACAACGTGCCGCTTAGCCAGCTGAACCTGATGAAGCTTAAGGTTGTTTTCAAGAAGCCGGCGCACGGATACAGAACATTTAAGCTATGTGACCGGAACTTCCTTTTTTGGCGTGCGTTATCACTGTTTGTTATTACTTTTTAATGCACACCCAGCTGCCAATCAGAATCGATTATACTATGGTCCGGGTGAATACTCGATTCTGATTGGCTGCTGGGTGTACATTAAAACGTGATAACACACAGTGACTGCACGCCCCAAAAACAAGTTCCAGTCACATAGCTTAAATGTTCTGTATCACTGCGCCGGCTTCTTGAACACAACCTTTAACTCCATCATCTGGACAAAAACAAGCCGTAAGAGAAGTACCTTCTCTGAACTGATGCTTTAACACGTCATGATCATCAGCATAGATATATCGCTTTGTATTGCCAAATCTTGACTGCAGCTGTGGCGCTGCACCTTGTCCCATTACCATGACAAGGCGCCGCGCCACGTAACAAATATTCTGCATTTTTTGCTTCGCGTCAGACGGTTCAGAATTCCACGGCGTGCATTAAAAGTGATAAAACACACTTCGTCGGCCATTAACCGTTACGTATTCACCCTATAAATATGGTATAAATATATTTAAATCATCTTGACAAAAAATGAAGTTGTGTTTTGCTCTTTGCCCCTTAATTTTGGATGAGTAAACCTGCCAAGAAGCAATCCAGGAGGGAAAACCTTGGAGTCAGCCATTTTACAGAATCTGCACCACCTGCTGCCGCAGGAAAAGGTGAGTTAACTTTATCAACTCATTTTTATCAAAGTTAAGGCTCTACGCGCCACTTTTGCTGCCGCCGGCCACAACCCTTGGCAATGGGAGTGGGGGGGTATGCGGTATATTGTACCTTTACACCGCAGGCAGATTTACGGTGGCCTAGAAGGGTCACAACACGACAATTTAGATTTGCAACACAACACAAAAAACCACACTAATATTTGTCATAACGCTAAAAAAAATCAACTCACAGCACAACACTTTCTCTCAAACGGAAGTACACATGTAACAGCAGTTGCTCTGCATTTATGCTGATTTCCACTGGGCTAAACCATCGGTAATCACGTCTCCATTCAGGGTTCATGAGATGGTTCAAAGATTCTCCTGGTACCGCAGCTGCTCTCCCCGTCTGTATAACAGCTGCTTCCGCATGTTTCTGTGTTTCTGTGAGTTCAGTAAAGTTAGAAAAATATTCACAGATTCGGACTTCCGGCTCAATATCTCCTCTGATCAAATGTGACAGAAAGTATCTCAATTATTTTGTATTAACACAGAGAGTGAACTGCAAATGCATGTTTTAAAAAAAAAGATCATTTTTGTGCCTCTTAATGAGAATTGTTCTCTTAGAGCTGTAAATGGAGACACGGCAGCAAGACGGCTGCCAAGGGACCGTCAACAAAATGCAAGCTCAGAGAAAAGACCATTTTTGGAAAAACCAATACTCTTTCAAAAATGAATCTAGACATTTCTATGAACTGGTAATGAAGACTCATCAGCATATTTATGCTACAATCAACATTGTTGCGAGAAATTCCATCTTTATTTTATGTTATTATGTAAATATTTGTTCAAATTTTAATTGAGATATGAATCATAATAAAGATACTGAAGCTATTGTCATCAAACTTTCTGTGCTGACTAATCATGACCATCACTAATCATAACTGTACATCCTCAGCGAAAAGTACTCTTTACTAAGGGTGGGGGGAAAAACTGATTATTAGATGCATCGATTACAATCCATAAACAGTGCTGAATCCTTTTTTGAATCTTACATAACCGATAATAGAAGTAAAAGTAACGAGCAGAACTAAATGCAAAGTCTTTTTGACATTTGTGAAGAGCACACAAACATTTCTGACCTTGCATGTTGCATCAAACGACCAGCCCAACTTCAGAGTAGACGGCCAGTTGGCTTTGGATCAAAGTCATACGGTGTGTAGGTTCTGTCAGACCAAAATAAAATGTGTATGGAACGCAACAAATCACATCGTGTGGTTCAGAGGAAGTGGACGAGGGTAGAGAACATTCGGGTAGTACTGGCGTGACTGGCTTTGACAAGTTCTGCCGTGAGCACTTTCATGGTTTCAAAAAACAGATTGATATCCCAAAGAAACGTCAGAAAAGGCTAAGCGAGTAACAAAGTCAATCAGAGCTTCTATAGCAAAGGACTTCAGACCGTAGATTGAGGGCTTCCAAATGTTGCTCCGTATGTTAGAGCTGAGATACAACATGCCTTCCTGTCGCGTCTTCACCCACACGGTCAACCAGCTCTACTGACACGAAAGCTGAAGTCATGGCAGCAGTAGTGAAAGCCGACAGGACGGCATAAACATGTGACGCTCTGACCACAGAATCATACTTCACAATTACTGCTCATGTATTCACCGAAGAGGGACAGCTAAAATCTCATGTCCTCCAAACGGAGTTAATGACTGGAAGCTGCATTGATAGTCATTTCATAATCCAACCATTGCCTCCTGAATTGTAATCATGAGGTGCCTCAAGATTCCCAGCCCTACTCTGTACACACAACTTTTATGCAGATAGAGATGCATACATTATAAAAAATGAAATTGAAGGGCACATTAGCTCCTCAACCCCCCCTCCCGTAACATTGAGTCCTTTTCACTTTCTAAATCCAGACTGTTTTAATCTGCTTTCCCTGATTAAAATTTTTCATCTTCTGATATCTGATTTTATTAATGATCTCAATTTATTTATTGTTTTTAACATTTTGTGATTTTATTGTGTTTTACTTTTGAATCTGTCTGTTTTAAATAAGATGCATTATTATTAATATTATTATTATTTCAGTTAGTTTATTCTTGGATGACTTGGATCTTTGTTCTGTTTCACTTGTCCACTGTTTTAAGAATTTTTTTAGTTTTTTTTTTTTTTTACCTGCATTTTGTAGACCGGTTGTTAACCAAGAGCATTTGGCAAATTTGTCGAATGTATAAATTGTACAGTTCTTATTGTAAAGTGAGCTCAATATTTCCTAAAAATGTATAAGCTAAATGTTTCAAATGCTTATATGCTAGTAAGTATTTGATTCCCTAATGCTTACTAGGTGATCAAATACTTAATTCCCTCAATGAAACACAAATACATTCATATAAATTCTTTAAAGATATTTTCTGGATTTTTGTTTTGATATTTTGTCTCTCCATGTTAGAATACATCTACCAGTAAAAGTACAGGATGATCATGTCTTTATTAGTGGGCAAAACCAACTAAATCTGCAAAGGGGTTAAATACTTTTTACTCTCACCGTATGAGGTTCTACAAGAAAACATTGGCTTATATATAATAATCTGCAATTGCAATTTTATCATTCAATTAATATTTTATCAAATTTGTTTTGAACAAACATTTTATTGTTTGTTTAAATGTTTGTAAAAATCATGCTAAAATGTGTATTAAAATCTTGGTTTTCTATATAAAATTATTAGGTGTAGTAAAAAGAAGCACTCATTACTGTAAAAGTGCATTATTCACGTTTGCAAAACATGTTTTTTTTTTTACGTGAAACCAATGTCTGTTGTTTTTTAATGTAAATTCAACAGATTTTTTTTTCAGTGGAGCTGTCTTTGGCAGCTGGTCAGCACCCCCCCCCCCATGCTACCACCAAAGCAGTGCAGATCTTCTGACAGTCAAAGTATTCTTTCTACCACCCGACTATGTCCTCAGTCGCCTTTGACTGCAGCCAAACATTGCACTGGCCCCTTTTGAGCTGTCCTGCAGGTGGTGGCCCCACGGGGGACCCCATGTCATTTTCCTCAGGCTGGACCCAACGTGGGAGGAGCCCTGGCCACCAGGCGCTCGTCTGCGAGCCCCAACCCCAGGCCTGGCTCCAGAGTGAGGCCCCAGTGACGCTAATCTGGCAACATAGCAGAGTCTTCTTTTAGAACCCCAGACAGCTTAGCTCCAGGGATCACTGGAGCTCTCCAACCCTCCACCACGTTAAGGTGGCTGCTCGTTCATTTGTGTTAACCAGCAGCTGGACAGTTGTGCCTGACAAAGTGGCCGGCGAGTGTGTATTTTTTTTTAAAGTTTCTTTAAATTCCACTTAATTTTGAACTGTCTATCCTAACCACATATTCTAAATATATATATTTTCCAAACACCACATTTTTTTCTGGGCAAACCGGAGCTCCCGGAGAAAACCCCAACTAACACACACATCTAATACACAGAATCTATGAGATGATCAGATAAAATACAAAAATGAATAATAAAAACATTTCCACAGACACAGAGGGAACACCTGATGCAACCTTTGACCTTTCGCATGATCTCATAAACAAACAACAGGCTGGGCTGCAGTCATGCGTCTCTGGGGTCACCATTTTATTTCCTACAGATTTTTTCATTTTTTTATTACTAATTCCCTCCTCGGATAACTTGGATCTTACATGAGTTCTAAAGTCATGTTGGATTCAGAGATGCCCACAGAGATGTCAGAACGTTAACACTAACCATGTCAGTCCTACAAGCAAAGTCGATTTTCTTATAGAGAGTGAAATTCTCTCTCCTCCTGAATTGCTCTCAGAGACGGGATTCTTTTTTTCTCTCTCAAAGCAGCTTCTCCCATTGAACAAATTCTTTGTCCTTCTATTACTAATTTAACTTGTGGGAAGCAGCAAAGTCCTTCGTTGTGTTGTTCGGGCTCTTTTTGTCGTTGCAGAGGAGTCTTCAAATTCTGGATTCTGTTTTTTCCTTCCAATGAGGCCTCTCCCAACGTCACTTCTTCTTCTTCTTCTTCTTCTTCTTCTTCTTGTTTCGTTTGTGGCTTCTTTCTTTGGAAACAGAAGGAGAATCTTCCTCTCGGAGGTTTGGTCTTTTCTTCTGGCAGAGACTTCTCGGCTTGCTCTTTCAGAATTGCCCTTTTTTCTTCCAAATAGTCGCTCCCAGAGTCTGTTTTTTTTTGTATTTCCTTCTTTAGTTGACGTCTTTGGGAACAGAAGAGTCCTCCTCTGTGATGTTTGGTCTTTTCTTGCTGTTGTAGAGGCTCCTCCTCTTTCTCCAGAGTTGCATCCAGATCCTGGATCCTGTTGTTTTCTTCCAATGAGGCGTCTCTCACTGCCTGTTCTTGTTTTTCCTTCTTTAATTCGCTGTTTTGGGAACAGAAGGAATCAGGTCTGTGATGTCCGTCTGGCCTTTGTGTTTGCGGGATGTTTTCCATGTCCTGCTCACACTGGGGTTCTCTCTCATCCTCCTGCAAACGTCTGACTTCCCTTTCCGATGTATTTGAGAGCTTTTCTTCTAGGACCTTTGAAGACCCTGTCCTGACAGCTACGTTTTCTGTAAACGTCTTGACTGCGAACTTCAATGCAATCATCTGCGTTTTAGCCTCTAATGCGGGCGTTTTAGCCACAATCCTGTCAGTTTCCAGCTGGAACTGTATTATCATCTCCTGAACGTGTGACTGTTTTGGCCTTGGGAAGGATACTGTCCCGTAGTTTTGGTTTTCTGGAAACAGAAACCCCTTGAAAATGTTAATGCACTGCATTTTATTCTCTGATCTCCAAAAAGGTTCCTTTTCCGGGTTTAATTCTCAGTTCTTTGTTGGCTTTTCTCGTCAATCAACTCAGGGAAACTTCTTTTGCTAAGAAGAAATATCTGTAGCCGACATGTATATGTTAACATCTGAAGGTTGTTTCACATGATGATATACTACACTATTTGATGTCATCACCAGTATGTGAGATCATAGCAAAAACTGGTGATGTCATCAACTTGAAGTAATGACATCATGTGATGAGGTGATGACATCACATGATGTATCGACGCTGTTCTATCAAAGCTTTTTTTTCTTTCTTGTATTTCTAACAGGAATGTATTAATGTTAATAAAAACAAAAACAAAAAAAACAGAGGGCACTTTTTATTTTGAGGCAAAAAAGGCAGGAGCTCGGGCCCCCAGAAAGCCCCTATGTGAGCACGTTCCTGAGGAGGAGGGTGGTCTATTTGAAAATTACGTCAAATACTCATTTGGTTTTGCTTTATGTTTAACCCAGTTTGTTTTCCTCATTTTGTGCAAACAAATGTAGAAATAATCATGTTGAATGTTTTTTTTCTTCAGTTTCTGAGGTGCCCTGGAGGCTACAGTTATCCTGAATTTACACTGCTCAGTCTGCGTTGTGTGAGGAGTCCGTCTCCAACCATCCGTTTGCATTGTCCCCCATGCGTCCTCGGTCTGTCCCCCCTGGATCCCAGAGAAGTGGTTTGTCCTGTCACCCCCCTATCTTTTCTCATCCAACACTTAAGCGCTCAAACCCCAGAACCCCTCCCTCCTACCTGAGTCAAATACATGTTTTCTGGCACACATGATTCTATGTTTATGAACTTCCACAGTTAAACTTTCGTCCTCCATGGTGGAGTTATCCGCTGTGTTACATTCTTTATCACATGTGCTCGTCCCAGTTAAAATGAATTTAAGTCTTATACTGTTTTATTTTGACATTACAACTTAGTTTTTATTTTGAAATGCTGACCTGTTTTCTGGTTATTGACGCGTCAACAGACTGGAAATAGAACTCCTGCGTAAAGCCTGGCTTGCGATGCAGAGGGCCACAGAACAACGGAGGCGATGTAAACACTGATTGATTTATGAACGTTTTAACCAACTAAAGGATAATATTTTGTCGTGTCAAAGCAACGGAAACGCACCGCAGACGGACCGGTGGAAATCAGCCTTAAGCCTTTGGGTATAAAGTCTAATGTTGAAACCGGATCTGGGCTCCCAGTTACCCAAATTAGAGGATCGTTGAACATGTCAACAAAAATGTTTGACAAACAATAGAAGAGAAAAACAGCCATGGGAAAGAAAAAGGGGGAATTGTGCATTTTCACTTCAATCTCAGAACTTTGAACTATGGGCACAATTCCTTCAACTGCAGAGTTGATGCCAACATGAAGGAATGGAACCAATAAAATGACCTGTTTAACATCTTGTGATATCTTATGGGGTCCATTAGATCTGACCAATCTACTTCAAATGCCCTGAACACAATAGCACTTCCTCTTCAGCTCCACAATAATGCATTGCACCATGGTTTCTTATTTTCTAAAGACTCTCAAGGACTCAGTCATACTGATACTGATTGTACCTTGTTTAAGTGATTTTCACCTGTTTTATTTTCATTTCAAGTTTTTTTCTCTTTTCTGTTTTTATTTTATTTACTTTTGTAAGACGTAAAATAAGAAGTTAAACATTGATGAAAAAACAAAGATTTTAAATGAAAGAATGTAATTATGAGCTCAAGCGATGTTCCTGAAAATAGACTACAAGCTTTATTTATCCTCACAACTTAGAAAATTAGAAATCACACAAATGTTGCCAGTGTCTATCATTATCTGGCTTATTTTAAGCAAAATACCTCAAACATACCTATACCAATACATTTTTTAATAACGTACCGTTTAAAAACATTTTTATATGTATGTAAATAAATATATATATTTTTCTTTTTTTACTCTAAAATTAGATAAACAAGTTTTAGTCTTTTTGATCGCTTTCATTTCTCCTGTAGAACTTGTGCAAGATCTTTTCTTTTTACTGGTTTGTGTAGATAAAAATATATAAATAAGCAAAATGAAAAAAATAAAAATAAAAACTTTGAAAAACTTTTTTTGTGTGTTTTTCTTCACAGTTTTCAAATTCATGCTTCCTAAAAAGAAAACAAAAACTGCAGTTGCAGATTCCATTCAATAAGAACCTTTGATGTGTTTCTTAATTTCTAAACATTTTGTCTATAAATCCTACTTTAATGTTAGAATAAAAAGCAACAACTGCAGTGATCAGTGCAGCTAAAGGTGCCATTCAATAAGATCATTGGTTATGTTTGCTAATTTCTAACAATTATGTTTATAAATCCTACTATAATGTCAGCATTAAAATATACATATATATATATATTTAATGCTGACATAATGCTAATGTGGTTCTCTACAAACTAACTAAATAATTAACTAACTAACTGACTGACTGACTGACTGACTGTAGTGATGCTCTTGCATCACTAGGAGCTGCTGGAGCTGGAGTCTTGGAATCAGTCCTCCGTTACAGTGCGTCCTCTACCTTTGGTGTCTCTTTACTGTGTAAATGCTCCATCCTCATCTGAAACATTGTTCTTGTCAGAATTAAACAAAGCTTGCCACGGGTTGCCTGTTTGAGGTAAACCTTTGTTTTGCCTCACAGAGTTGTTATTTTTGACATTTTTTTGGAGGCGCTTTGGTGAAACATGCACTTTTCGTTTAGCCGGAGTTGGAGCTGGTGATTGACTTGCAGAGCTAGCTGATTGACTTGCAGAGCTAGCTGATTGACTTGCAGAGCTAGCTGAGGGATGTGAGCTCCTTGATGGGTCTTCTGATGCTTCATCGTCCTGTGAGATTTCACTCTCACTCTCACTTATTTCCTCCTGTGATGGGTCCTGAATTTCCTGTTCTTCCTCTGAAAAACTGTTCTCATCAACTGAGGTGTTTTCAGATTTTCCATTTTCGTTTGATTTCTCTGATATTTGAAAGGAGCAGCCACTCAAAGATTCATTAGTGATGTCGTCAAAGTCCTCGTATTCTGAATCAGTTACTGATCCTTGCATTTCTTGTGATTCCTCTGAGAAGTACTCAGATTCATGTTGAGTCTTCTGTGAGGAACCCTTGAAATGTCTGCGGTTCTGAAATACTCTGCTACGATTCCTGTCCTCTTCCATTTTGCTGTCATCCTTCTTCTGAGCAGCTTTTGCTTTTCCCCCTGTGCTCTTCTTCCAGTTCATTCTCACATTCTGAAATTTTCTGGACAAACTTTGAGCTATATTTGAGAAAAGAGCAGTCTTTTTTCTACTGTGCTCATCGTTCCCTTCTTCCGAGGAGGTCAGCTCCAACTCAACTTTCTTTTGATGGTTTGCGTATTTCAGACGAAGGTTTTGCTCCATCAAAGCCTTCAGCTCTCTGTCTTTTTCAGCCCTGTTCCTCCTTGCAGCTGTTTGGAACTTTTGAAGTTCTTCTCTTAAAGCCTGAATTTCTCTGTCTTTCTCGTCTTCATCGGTTTGTAACTTCAGGAGTTTTGCTCTTAAAGTCTGAATTTCTCTGTCTTTCTCGTCTTCATCAGTTTTTCTGATGGTTTGTAACTTCAGGAGTTTTGCTCTTAAAGTCTGAATTTCTCTGTCTTTCTCGTCTTCATCAGTTTTTCTGACAGTTTGTAACTTCAGGAGTTTTGCTCTTAAAGTCTGAATTTCTCTGTCTTTCTCGTCTTCATCAGTTTTTCTGATGGTTTGTAACTTCAGGAGTTTTGCTCTTAAAGTCTGAATTTCTCTGTCTTTCTCGTCTTCATCAGTTTTTCTGACAGTTTGTAACTTCAGGAGTTTTGCTCTTAAAGTCTGAATTTCTCTGTCTTTCTCGTCTTCATCAGTTTTTCTGATGGTTTGTAACTTCAGGAGTTTTGCTCTCAAAGCCTGATTTTCTCTGTCTTTCTCGTCTTCCTTTTCTCTTCTGACAGTTTGTAACTGTTTAAGTTCTGCTGTTAAAGCATGAATTTCTCTGTCTTTCTCGTCTTCCTTTCTTCGTCTGACGGTCTGTAACTTTTCAAGTTCTGCTCTCAAAGCTTGATTTTCCCTTTTAAGTCTGCTGTCATCCACTTCCTGTCCTTTGAACCCGTTTCCTAATTTTTGGCTTTTATCCTTAGGAATCTTGTGTTCTGTTTCCTCAGAACTGGACTCCGGCTGGGAAATGATGTCCTCCACGCTGTGGTCAGGTGATTGTCCTCTTAAGTTTCTTTTTTGCTGAGAGGCATCCTCCATGTCCCTCAGCAGTTGTTGAAAGTTTGTTGCTTCCTGTTTTAGGTTTTTCACAGACATCTCCTCGGTTCTGATTGTTTTCCACAGCGTTTGTTGTTCATAGAAACATTTGCGAAGTCTGTAAACCTCTTTTTCCAGTTTGGTGTTGTTGTATTTCAAGAACTTTTCTTCACGGTGCAGAAAATTGTGTTGATTTTCAAGAGTTTTTTGATCCCACAGTTTCCGTTTGAAGGATTCTATTGATCTACAATACATGTCCGTCATTTCTTTCAGGTGTTTTATGTTTTCCTGCTTCACAACACATTTTTCTTTTAATTCCTTTTGCTCTTCAAGTGTCCCTTTCAGTTTTTTGTTCTCTTGTTCCAATTTTTGGTGTAATTTTAAAATGTCTTTTTCATATTTTTCAAAGTTTTTGTAAACACCACGTAGCAACTTACTTTCACCTTGCGGGTTTTTATGAGATCCCACATTCTGAGATAAAATTCTGATGTCTCCAATACAATATTTCCTTCCACTCTTTCCTTGCCCTTGAGTTGCCATGTCTGAAATGTACTTCTTGCTCAATTCGGTCTCTTTAATCCCCACAAATCTTTTGGATACAGTCTGTCAAGTTGGCTTTTGCTCTCTATATCTGAAAGAAATTCTGAACTAATGTGACCTCATCAGTGGATGAAGATGATGTCAATCCAACACCTTATGACTGTTATTTCCATCAAATGATGTCATGTGATGATGATGACACGTGTGATGTCATCAGATGATGTCACGGGATGATGCAACCCCTATGATGTCATCAAATGCTTTCACAGGATGATGATGACCCCTGTGATGTCATCAGATGATGTCACGGGATGATGCAACCCCTATGATGTCATCAAATGATGTCATGGGATGATGCTTTGCGTGACTTAATTTAAAGCAATAAGCCCCGCCCTCTTCTTATCTGACTTATTAATGGTGAGATGTGACAGTCTCTCAATGTTGTCTTTAAATATTTGTTGATCAAATTAATAAAAATAATAAAGTACAAACAATATGCTGTAATACAGCGGCCCCCAACCCCCGGGCCACAGACTGGTACCGGTCTGTGGGTCATTTGGTACCGGGTCGGACAGAAAGAATAAATAACTTGCATTACTTCGGTTTTATTTATTTCGGAATCTGAAAGATGTTTTATGTAGAAAAACTGCCAGATTCTCTGTTCCATCCGTCTATGTCACTCTTGACGCAGGCCAAGGCGCTCTTCTCGGTCACGTGATAGGTTACCGCTAAAACAAAACCTAGGAGCTAGCAAAATGAGTAAAACAGAAACTTCTTTGGAAAGTTTCTTTGGCGAGGAGAAAACACCCAGCCAGGAGACAGAAGAGGAGCCTTCCACTTTCAAAAAAAAGAAAGCTACAGTTAACAGACAGTACTTTTTTAATGCACCATGAGTGTGGGAAGGGGGGAGGATGAGGACACCTGTGCCATGTACAATGACATGCCTGTCAAAATAAAAGCTCAGGGTTCGTCTTGACACATCTCTGTTCCTCCTTCATCGTAGCATTGCTATAATAATCATCCGCCTAAATCTTAAAGACCGGTCCTTGAAAACTTTGTGTGACATCATAGCGGTCCGTGGTGTTAAAAAGGTTGGGGACCACTGCTGTGATAGATTAAATGAAGAAACTCCTTCACAAATCCAACAAATGACCATTTATCAAATGTGCAACTCTGGTGTTGTTTAATAATGTGGAACAGTATATTTGAAGGTTTTCACTTACATTATACTGATATATTTAGAAGGTTGGTTGAAAACCATTTAATATACGGTTAGTGACTTAAAAATGATGCTGATTGTCTTTTGCTTTGAGTATTTA
Organism: Oryzias curvinotus; assembly: GCA_023969325.1. Taxonomy (NCBI): domain Eukaryota; kingdom Metazoa; phylum Chordata; class Actinopteri; order Beloniformes; family Adrianichthyidae; genus Oryzias; species Oryzias curvinotus. The sequence continues at coordinate 20,733,797 of CM043724.1, forward strand.
GAAAAATCAACGAAATATATATAATTTGCATAACAATTTGGAACACACTGTAATAAATTAAATGAAGAACTCATCCACAAATACAACAAGACACTTCAGGCTGTTATTGATGTCTAAGTAGGCAATACAAGGTATGAAGGAGTGGGGTATCTAAACTAATCGGGATCCTTTGGGAAATTTCTACTGATCTGAACAGATTAAAGAAGTTTGTTTGACTATAAAAGGACTGACCCAACCACTAACCATGATTGTAAAAAAAAAAAAAAAAAAGTTTTGTGTGATTGTTTATGTTCTGTAAAAGATATTCAAGACATTTTAAATTCTGCCAGGGTGTGTAAACTTATGAGCACAACTGCATGCACAAATCTGGCTGAAATAGCATATATTTTGATAGTTTTAGTGATGGTGAATATAGCTAACACATTTTGTAATGACCTTGACCACTTCAGTTTTTTTCTGTTTTCTTTTTTTTCTTCTCTGTTATTGACTTGTACTTTGCAGTTGGGGGTTTTTTTTTTTAGTTTTTTTTTTTTGACAAGAAACCAGTCTAATGTGATTCCAGCTTGATGACATGGTACCTTATCCGGTCACCGGGGCACACTCACCGGGGTTCAGTGACTTGTGTTTGGTACTTCGTTAGATTTGAATAACTGTAGACGGATGTTGGTAATATTTTTGTATCGGGAGACAATGTTATTTGTTCCTTTTGTTTCTATTTAAGTAAAATCGTGTTGTCATTTCCAGATTTACACTAAGTAACTAGAACGGCATTGTAGCGGGTATAAAGGTAATTAGTAAGATTACTCTCTTACGTAACTTGAAACCCACTTAGTAACGCAGTTATACTTAAATGGCATTACTCCTAGCTACAGATATGGTTATAATGGAATAGTCCACATTCTGCAGATAGTCCATGATAACTGGAGAGTTGGCACACAGCTGAGATGATGAAACCAGTGATTATATGGCCAGTGATTATTGTTTATTAGGCACATTGGTTTTATTTAAAAACAACAGCTTCTCATAAATCTCCAAAATATGTCTCAACCCTCACTGACTGCAACTTTCCATCATATCAGTGTCAAAACTCACAGCTCATTCCGTACCACTTCAGGAATTAGCCACGTGGTACAGCCGGAGAGCGAACTGCAGGCACTCCTCACTAATGTAGAAAGCCTCAGTACGTGCTTCACGGAAATGCCCCTCCACTGTTCAATTAACCCTTTGAAGCCTTGATATGGAACGTCCCAGACGTTTTAGATCCTTGGAATAAGGATGAGACCTCATAAAGTATCAAGTAAAGTTGACACGTTGTGTTGAGGCTTTTGACAGGGTCAAACAGTGCCATCGGCTGAATGTGAGAAAATGATCCTCAATGACATGGAATGCACGCCACTATTGATCTTCACCGTGTTCTTCTTTAGAAATGCAACAGTAGCTTTAGAAGTGGGTTCTGGATCATTGTCGTGGTGGAAAACTACTTGAAGACCAAGTGCATGAAGTGATGGCAGGATCTTCTCCTTTACCTTAGAGCAGTACATTGTTGAGTTCATGATACCATCAATGAAATGCGGCTCCCCCACACCAGCAGCACCCATGCAGCCCCACATAAGCACACTGCCACCACCATGTTTCACTGTTAGGACCATGCACTTTTCTTTGAAATTCTCACCTTTGTGACGCCATACACTTCAAAACCATTAGTTCCAAAAATGGGGATCTTTGTCTCATGACTGCAGAGTATTGAGTCCCAGTTGTCTTCATCTTTTTCAGCATGGGCCCTAGCAAATTTTAGGGATGCTTTTTTGTGCATGGGCTGAGGAGAGGCTTCCTCAGGGGACGATAGCCACGCATGCCATTCCTCTGCAGTGTGTGCCGTGTGGTATCACAGGAAAAAGTCACTCACGTTTGGCCTTGCTTCATCTTGTGTTATGGCTGTGGCCTTAATATTGTTTTGTTAGTATTTTTGGAGTGGTTTTTTTTGTCTCCTTTTGTTTTCTGCAGTGGGAAGTTCTGTCTTTCCTTTTCTTCCTCTCCTATAGTAGTGTGCAGATTGGATCCCAAATTGTCCTGAGCACCTGATTGGCTGTGAACTTCCAGCACGGGTTTAAATATTGCCAGATGTTCTGTTAGACAAATTAAGTTCAATATAGTCAAATAAAATTGCTTCACTGAAGAAAGATTGATCATTTCATGAACACAGAAAGGTCACATTTTGGCAAGACAAAAGTTTTGTCGCCTTGTCATATGATGCAACCAATCCTAGATTACAGCCTCACCTGTGATCAGTTACTGATCAATCAATTAGTGGGTGTGCATAAAAAGAACCCCAGCACACCAGGCCTTCACATCAACTGCAACTTGACCTCTGACAACATGCCTAAGATTCACCCAGAGACCAAAGCGTTGATTATCAAGAGGCTGAAGACCAGATCCACTGCTGAGGTGGCTGACACCTTCAATGTGTCTCAGCGTCAAGTACAAAGAATAAGAAAAAGATTTGAAGGACTGGAGATGTTTTTGACAAGCCCAGGTCCGGCAGACCCCGCAAGACAACTGTTGGTTGGAAAATCCAAGGCCAGCCCCTTTTCCACTGCAGCAGAGCTCCACCAGGCCTGGTCACCTCAAGTCCCTGTGTCAACCAGAACAGTTTGTAGAATTCTGTCTCAAAATGGCCTCCATGGTCGAATCAGTGCCCAGAAACCAGCACTAAACAAAAGGTAATTGAAAAACGTGTGGCCTTTGCCAAGGCCCACAGCCTGCTAAAAGGATGGACGCTGGAAAAGTGGCAGAAGGTGGATTTCTCAGATGAGTCTTCAGTTGAATTACATCACAAATATTGCAGGAGACCAACTGGAGCCCGCATGGACCCAAGATTCACCCAGAAAACAGTTACGTTTGGTGGCGGAAAAATCATGGTCTGGGGTAGAGCCCTGCGCGGGACTATTTTCTTCATCCCGCTCCCGCCCGCACCCGCCGAATTTCTGACCAATCCCGCCCGCTCCCGCAAGGTATGCGTTACACTCCCGCCCGCTCCCGCAATATGTATGTCCACTCCCGCCCGCACCCGCAAAACTCAGAGAATTTAGTCCCGCACAGTAATAGAGATGCATTGATTTTGTATCGTCTCCCGTCCCGCAGGAAAAAAACACTTATTTGTGTTGATATTATTAAAGAGATTCATGTCCCTCCTCCAGCCTCATCTTTTCATCCATTCCTCTTTGTGTAATGTGCAACTTAATTATTAAATATATTTTCACAAATCCTGTTCGGTTAAAATTGTGCGTGTTTGCGCGCGCAGACAGACGGCCTGAAGCGCGCTGAACCAGCTGTTAAAGATGCAGGTCAAAGTCATTTGAATTTATGGAGAAAGAAAAACATTAATTGTTCAACAGAGCTGAAAATCTATGAATTAATTTTTTCCTGACGGAAAAATACTTTTTTTTTTTAGCTTCAGCCTTTTCCCGTTTTTGCTGTTTTGTGCCTCAGTGGGGCATCAGCAGGCAGATCTGAACAGCATGCGTGTCTCACGATGAACCTCGTTTGTGGTTCTTTTCTGCTTTATCCATTGACATCATGTCCCTGCCAGGTAACCTGCTCCTTATCCCGCGCAGTTTTGCCAGATAGATTGACAGCTCTTTCATCCTTCTGCTGCGCTAGAGCGTCCCGACTAACGTGTTAACCTGCTATGGACCGTATTTTGCGCTCTCTGTGTAGAATACTCTGGGAGCGCGGGGAAAAAACAACTCAGCTACAGAGGATGTGAACAGGTAGAGAGGAAAAGCAGGTAAAGATGCGGGGGAGGGGCTTTGGCTTCAAACTCTGTCAGAGAGATGCAAACACGGGCGTCAGATTTAGACGCAGCTTTCACTGCGGGAGTTAAAGCAGAGACTTTCTCTGGGATGATTTTATGAACTCAATCATGGAAACATGATTACCAAGTAGAACTCTTCAAAATAATAAACCTGATCTCTCCACATTCTTTGGGTCTACCATGCATTGATGCACACATTGCTCCATGCAGCGATCAGACCATAACTTTAGTTCTTAGCTCCGCCCATACGCGACCGCGGTATTAAGCTTTAAAGAGCACAATTTCTAAGAGGCGGGGCGCACCCCCCAAAACAGGTTAGATCAGTGGTCCCCAACCACCGGGCCGCGGACACTTGGCACCGGGCCGCGGAGCGGTCCCGGGCCGCGGGGAAATTTTGGCACCGGGACGCAAAGAAAGAAAAAATAATTTCCATTTTATTGTTTTTTTTTCCGACAAAAACGTTTTATTTTGAAAAGTGACCGGATTCTCTCTGTTACATCTGTCACCACTTAACGCACGTCAAAGTCGCGACACCAAACATCAGGTGATAAACCCCACTAAAATGAAACCCAAACAACCAAAATGAGCAAAAAACAAACTTCTTTAAAAGTGGCCGTGACAAGGGTAAAATTATTATTATTATTATTACTAAAGAGAAAATACCACCCCCGGTCCGCGGTAAATGTGTCTTGCGCTGCAGCGCTGCACCTCAACACCCCCCCCCCCCCCCCCCCCCCCCCCCCCCCCCCCCGACCGGTCCGCGGTAAATGTGTCTTGCGTTGTACCGGTCCGCGGTGACAAAAAGGTTGGGGACCACTGGGTTAGATGATAGAGGCGATTGGGCGTCTCTACCTGGTGCGTTCACGGAGATTCAGTACATAAGACTCCAACAGCCGCACAGCCTAACGTAGTCCGCTAATATATATTCATGAGATATTCATGGCAGCACTGGTCCCGCTGAGTTTTTTTTTTGCCGCCCGCTCCCGCCCGCAGTACAATTCAAACCGCCCAATCCCGCGAGATTTGGGTTGGGTCCCGCGGGACCCGGCGGGACCCAATCCCAATGCAGCCCTCTAGTCTGGGGTTACATCCAGTATGGGGGTGTGCCAAACATTTGCAGGGTGGAAGGCAATATCAATAGCCTAAAATATCAAGAAGTATTAGTATTAGTATTAGCAGTTTTATTATTAGAGTAACTGACAATGGCTTTTGATTTAAATGATTTTGTTCTGGCTCCATGCTTGGAGAAGTTGGGTGTATGCACCAAAACAGACCTGTTAACAGTTGATTGATTTTTTACATACCTGGTATTTGCCGTAAACAGGAGATAAGAGATCTTTTGTTTCGGCAGTTGGTGACGCAGGGTGTGGTCCAAACCTCTCCCGGTGCATCTCCGCTGAAGGGTGTGGCCAGAGGTGGTTTTAATGACAGTGTGGGAGTGGAGGCTGCCACAGGCGCTGTGGATGCCACTGAACCTGAGCGAGGAGCGGAGGTGAGGGTGAAGGGTCCTTGTGATGGCAGCATACCCTGCCACACCCACAAACAAAATGGTGGTAACCTCCCTTCAGCATTGCACACTTTCTTTTTAATTTTATCAGATTCTTTATTCTTGAATAAATGCACACATTTCTTTGAGTTAAAATATACATTCATTATCTATATTCAATAATTTCTAGCACATGTACATGTTTTTAGTTTACTTATTTTGGTTTGTTTATTAATGTCACCTGTTTTTGAGTTGCCAGTGCTGAGGGTGCTACTGGTCGCTACGGGTGGGGCTGAGGTTCTACTGCTGGAGCTGTGCTGTGAGGACTGGCAAAGGAGGAGCTCAAGTCTTCACAGCCTTTAAATACTCCAGCCAGGCAATTAGGAAGGCACCATCTACTGGAGCCTCCAGGGGAAAGCCAATGGACTTATTTAATGTTTATTTGCTTTTTTTTCTGTTGGTCATTCATTTTTGTTCAGCTTTTGATGATTTTCTCTTCCACTAGGAGACCAAGTTTGTGTTTAGTCTTGTCTTTATTGTCTTTGTTAAATGTCTGTGTAGTCATGTTAGTCTCCCCCCCATGTTTCTCAAGTGGTCTGATCAGCCACTATATATGTTCCCCTGTTGTGTCTTTGGTTAGGTCAGTTTGTTTCTGTTACTTGGTCTGTTCAGTTGGTTAAGTTGAAGTTATTGCCTGAGTTACTTATGTTTCTGTTGACCTCTTTTAAGGGCCCAGTTTGTTCATCTTTTTACATTTTTTGAGAAAATTAAATCTTTCATTTTTTGATAAACTTCTGTTGTCCTCTTTAGCCGCTCGATCCCTCACAGATAGATAGATAGACAACTTTATTCATCCATTGGGAGGTTCCCGCATGGAAATTGACTAAAGTCCTGCATTTGGTGTAGCACCGTCAGCTGGCGCTGTGCTCACACATACACACACGCGCAAACACCCACGTGCGCATTGACGCGCACGCACGGACCCGCAAACACGTCATTCAGTTACGTTAACTTACCTTTTTCTCTCCGTCCCCGTTCCCCTGCAGGTAGCCCTGGGTGCACACTGGGTTTGCCGACTGTTTATCCTCACGGATACATTTACACAGCACACATGATGCCTCCGTTTGTACCCGGAAGTAATCATCAAGTAATCATCTACATACCAGGCCGCATTAGTCATTGTTTGTATTTTATTGTTATGGAAGATTATTGGAATCTCTCTGTAACTGAAGGATTATGTTTCTTTGAATGAACTGTTTATTTTTGCATTCTTATTTATGCTTTTGAACAACGTAAAACTCTTTTCCTTTTGTCTGTGGACTGATGGAGACCAACACCCAGGAGGAGGGGCTTATCATTTAAAAGAGTACCTGTTACAGGTGGAGTGGAGTGAAGTGTCAGAGTGGAGAGACACATGCTGATGTGGCCTTTGTGGAGCAGTGGATGTGCTCTATTCTGGCATTAAAAACTAGAATACTTTTCACCTTGGCGCCTCTGCCTGTATTTCCTTGCGGGACCCACGACATTCCTGATTGGGGTTCTGACCCAATCACATTACTTCAAACAGGAGTCTACACTGAGGATTTGAGGCTGATCCTTGGAATGAAGGTGATCGATCTCCAGACTAAGTCACATGAGGTTGAGCTCATGCACCTGCGTATGCCCGCTCTGGAGTTGGAAAACCCTCAACCTGCTACTACAAATGTGTCCCTGTTGTCTCCTGTTTTTGCTGCACAGCAGTTTGATGTAAGGAAGCACATTGCACTTGTTCCATCCTTCAGAGAAACTGAAGTTGATTCAAATTTTAATGTGTTTGAGCGCATCCGTGCCACTTTAGCATGGCCAAAGAATGTGTGGAGTTTGCTGTTCCAGTGCATACTCATTGGAAAAGCACAAGAGGTGTGCTCCACGTTATCCACAAAGAGAGTTTGGATTATGATGTGGCTAAAGCCACTGTTTTGAGAGCTTACAAGCTGCTTCCAGAAGCTTACCCTCATAAATTTTGTGCTTGTAGAAAAGCTGTCAACCAAACGCATGTGGAGTTGGCGCGTGAGAAAAGCGTTCTGTTTGACAGGTGGTGCGCTGCGTTCAAGGCAGAAGACTTTGCTCAACTTCTGGGAGAAGTTTTACTAGAGGAATTTAGCCTATAGACGCTCTGCACCTTCCTGAACTGATCTCTGCTCCCATCAGACCCTTTTCTTTTTTCCTTTGGGATGCTATTTTATAGACTTGGACTGTCGACTCAGCTGCATTTTTAATTTACTCTTGTTAATTTTAAATATTTTTTATCAGACAGGACATTTGTATTTATACGTATTTATGTGTTGCTTACATTTCTTAAACTTTACTTCTGGTCTGGCATCCTCGTTTCTGAACATTTGGTAAATGTGAGAACCTGACACAACACGCTACCCAGAAGCAATTCCCTAACCAAAGCTGTCATTTAAGCACTGGTTAACTTCTTTTACACATTTGGTTTTCCAAAATCTATACAGTCTGATCAAGGTTGTAAATTCCCTTCAAAGCTCTTTGGACAGGTTATTAAATCCCTTTCCATTAAACATCGGGTGTCAAGTGCAAATCATCCACAGTCCCAAGGTGCACTGGACAGATTTCACCAAACATGGAAATCTATGTTAACCCTTGTGCTATCCTATGACCCCACCCTTACACTGACGTGTTCTCCCTACCATAACAACGGTGGATAAAGGTGAAGAGGATTTCATGGAATCTATAGACACCAGTGACGATCACAAATCATTGAAGAAAAAAGGTTCAACACTGTCTAGTGGGTCCAGATGACCCAACTCCCAATGTTAAAGTGCCTAGGATAGCACAAAGGTTAGAGAAATACGGCTTAGAGCTCGTGTTTGGTCACACTGTTTGTCGTCCCCTGAAACTTTTGAAAGACCAATTTCTGTCTAAATCCTATGACACTAAACAAAATGTGTTGGACTATGTCAATTCTTTCAGGGAAAAGTTGCATCGAGCTTGTAAAGTGGCTCACAGCAATCTGTCTGAGAACTTGGCAGTGGATGCTTTTTTGCGCAGCATCTACTCAACCTAAGTGAGGGCTTCTTGGGGGGCAGAAGTTTTCTCTTAGGTTGGGGGATGTTACGGCTGTGCCATCATATTTTTTGTTTTGTTTGTATTTTTGGAGTGATTTTCTGTCTCTGTCGTCTTTTGTTTTCTGCTGCAGTGGGAGGTTCTGTATTCCTAAGACATCTCCTCCTATATTATTGTGCAGATTGGATCCCAAATTGTCTGGACCACCCGACTGGCTGTGGAACTCCAGCATTGGTTTAACCCTTGTACTATCCTATGGGGTAGAGATGACCATTGACGTCTTCTCCCTACCATGACAAAGGTGGATAAAGGTGGAGAGGATTTCATGTAATCCATGGACACCAGTGAAGATCATAAATCATTGAAGAAAAAAGTTCAGCGCACTGTCTTGTGGGGTTCAGATGACCCAACTCTCAATGTCAAAGTGCCTAGGATAGCACAAGGGTTAACAAGTACTCTCCCACCCACTTTAAGGGGAGCCCTAATTACTCTTCTTTCAAAACCTGGATCACCTGATGGGAGAATTGGTGAACAAGTAGCCTCTTAAACTCTGATCTATAGATACTATGTGAGATACTGGCAAAACGTTTGGAGAGACTTCTAGTAGTGGGGTGACAGCGATTTCATAATGTTAGGAATATTATAAACTTATTGTATGAACAAAAAGAAGCACCCGACACAGCTTTTTTGGTATTAGGTGCAGAAAAAGCTTTTGATAGAGTAGAATGGCCCTTTCTTTATGAACTCTTATGCTTTGGCCTTGGTCAGGCATTTTGTAATTGAGTTAGACTATTGTATAATAATCCTTACAAGGGTTGGTAGAGGACGCAGACAAGGCTGCCCTTTTTCTGATTTACTATTTATTTTAACAATTCAACCTCTGGCTATTGCCATAAGAAGCCGGGCAAAAATTCGGGGCATAAATCTGGGTTCAAGGATAAACACTAAAACTACTTTATATGCGGATGATGTCTTTCTTTTCTAAAGAACCTAGAAACTTAAATCCCTGCTTTAGTAGAAGTGTTTAATGAATTTGGACACTTATCTGGCTATGAAATCAACATCAATAATGCTTTTAAATATTGAGGAACTAGTCAGCAGCACTTTGAGTTTTAAAACCCTTTTGTGTTTGGAACAACCTGCCTCCTCGTCTCTGCATTTTGGGTCCTTCATTAACCCCCCCAATGTGACAACTATTTAACCGCACCCCATCCTGTCTCTGTTCCGATGGTGTTCTCTGACGCACCCCATCCCGTCTCTGTTCCTGTGGTGGTTCCGGGCGCACCATGGCCCGACCTGCCGGGCCCGAGGACTGGCCCGATCCACCAGCTGACTGCTGGCCAGAAGCGCCTGCCCTCTTTGCCAACGACTCGACCGACTTCTACGACTGACCCGACCCGCCAGCTGACTGCTGGTCTGACGCCCCTGCCCTCTTAGTCGACACCTTGGCTGATGACTCAGTTGATTCTGATGACTGACCCGACCTGGTGGCGCCCTATGACGGGTTTGACCTGGCGGCGTACAGTATGTGTTTTGAGTTTTACTTCCCTGGTCCTAATCTCTCCTGATAATTTTCACCTGTGTCTTGTCAGTTCTGTGTGTATTTAAGTCTTGTGTCCGCCTAACTCTGTGCTGGTCCATACTGTCTGATTTTCTGTGTTCCTGGTTACCCCGAAAGTTGGTTTGGTTTGTTAACCCTGCTCAGCAGCGCTTTTTGTTTCAGTATTAAAACCCCCTTTGTGTTTGGAACCACCTGCTAGAGCCCTGCGCGGGACTATTTTCTTCATCCCGCTCCCGCCCGCGCTCACCGAATTTCTGACCAATCCCGCCCACTCCCGCACCGTATGCATTACACTCCCACCCGCATCCCGCAGTACCTATGTCCACTCCCGCCCGCACCGCAAAACTCTGAGAAATTAGTCCCGCACAATAATAGAAATGCATTGATTTTGTGTCTTCTCCCGTCCCGCAGGAATAAAAACACGTATTTGTATTGATATTATTAAAGAGCTCAGAGGGATGGGATTCTGCTTCTTGCTGTAATTATGGTATTCATGCATATGCCTTTAGTTTGTTTTATTTTTGATAAAACAATGTATGGCGTATGTCTCAACCATTCAGAAAGCAACAAGAAATTACATTTGAGCTGAACAATTTCCCATTTCCACGTGGATTATTACCGACATCCGTAGCTTCTCAGATGCAATTAAATGGATGGAAATAAAATGCCCCATCGCTTAGGTTCATCACAATGACGCACAATGGCTGATCTTGATCGCATCTTTAGGCAGCAAGAAACTTGCTGGCAAACGAGGACGAGTGGCTTATGAGCCGGTTCCCACTTCCTCCAGCCGTCCTATTGGAGCTTTTGGGGGGTTGTCACCCCGGTGCATCTGGCGCGTCGTGTCCCCCCCCCTGCCTCAGTCACCACTCCGCTTAAAAGGGATTGCCCAATAATTGCCGCCACTCTCTTATCAAGAGGGGTCAGCTCCGGTGTCCCCTGTCCCCCACCCGTGGCAGACACACTCTGGCGATGCAGCGCCAGACGTTTTTTTGCCTCGACTTTGATGTCCGACCATTTCTTTTTTATTTCGGCCACGGTCTGAGGTTGTGAGGCTACAGCATTTATGGCGTCTGCCACCGTTTGCCACTCACGTGCCTTTTCGGCATAAGTAATGCCCACACTGTGCCCTCCAAACAACATTTTTCTCCTCTTTTCCACCTCGCCAACGGTAACTTCTACTTCACATCGAGTGAAGTTCCGTTTTTTTGATTTCCTCTCTGTGTTTGCCATGGTTTCACAATCAATGAATATTGATTTAAGGGCGTTTAACGGACTATTTATGGGCAATTATGGGCGTGTCATGAAGCCGCAAAAGCTGCGCAGCATTTACAATTGATTGCGATTTATTAAGGGAAAGATACCAGTTCTAAGTACCAGTTCTCAAAAGAGGTGGAACATGCGAGAACCCGGCACAATAAATGCCTGGAAGAACAATTCTCAGAAAATGACGTTGCCTCTGTTTGGAGAGGGCTTTCGCAAATCACCAACCACAAGCCCAGAGCTCAACATGCTGCTGACGACCTACAACTGGCTGAGAGGCTCAACACCTTTTATGCCAGGTTTGACGTCCCACACTCCTCCTCCACCCTCTCACCCAATCTATCAGCACAGGATCTCCACAGGGCTGTGCACTTTCCTCTCTCCTCTTCTCCCTGTACACCAACTGCTGCACCTCCAGCTATGACTGTTAAACTGATCAAGTTTGCAGATGACACCACCCTCATCGGGCTCATCTCTAACAATGATGAGTCTGCCTACAGGAGGGAGGTGGACCGGCTGGTTTCGTGGTGCAGCATCAACAACCTGGAGCTGAACAAGACAGTGGAGATGATAGTGGACTTCAGGAAGGTCACAGCCCCCTCACCCCCTCTCATCCTGACAGACTCTCCCATCACCATAGTGGACTCTGTCCGTTTCCTCGGCACCACCATCACCCAGGACCTCAAGTGGGAGCCGTCCATCAGCTCCCTGCTCAAAAAGGCCCAGCAGAGGATGTACTTCCTGCGGCAGTTGAAGAAAGCCAAGCCAATCCCAGATGATGGTGCAGTTCTACACGACCATCACAGAATCCATCCTCACCTCCTCCATCACCGTGTGATACGCTGGAACCACAACCAGGGACATACACAGACTGTTTCTCCACACCAGGCATTCACAGATGCAAATGGTTCTCTTAACGGGTTTATTTGGTCTCTCCAAATCCACTGTGAAAACTGCATGTACAAACATGATAGAAACTTCTTTGACAATGAACATACATTGTAAACAGACAGTTAAAACAAATAAATAAATCACCTCGTTGGCTGCATGCCGAGATGGGAGTTACTCTTAGTGTCCTCTCATCTACATCTGGTATTCTCTGCATACAAACATGGTGCTCCTGCTTCCAGCATCTCTCTTCTCTGTCAAGTAAGCAAGTAAGCGCTTCCGGTATTTTCAAAATAAAATTACCTTCAAAATAAACCTCTCATAACTCAACCAACATTAATCAAACAAAACATAACAGACTAACAAATGACCGTTACACTGACTGCAGCGTATTGTGCGCTCAGCTGAGAAGGTGATTGGCTGCAGACTTCCGTCTGTCCAGGACCTGCACGCCTCCAGAACCCGGGGCATGCAGGTCGGACAGCGGCAGACCCTTCTCACCCTGGACATAGATTACTTGAACCCCTCCCTTCGGGCAGGAGGCTACGGTCCATCAGGACAGGAACCTCATGACACAGGAACAGTTTCTTTCCCTCTGCAGTCAGACTCAGGAACACTTTTTAACTCCTCCCCCCTTTAAACGTATATGTCCAGTCACCAGTCCACTACCTGCCTGGACCTTCTCCATCCTCAGTCTGCTCTATTGTACTTCTATTTACTGCTCTGACCTTTGTGTTATGTTATTATTTTTTTGCTCTGTGTTGTTTATTTTTGTTATTCTTAAGTGTTTTATGTGCCATTAGCAACACAACAACCCCCCCCCCCCCGTCGCCATCTCACCCCCCCCACTGCGGCCGAAGAATGTTCGTTACTGATCCAAACTCATCAGAAACTCTTCTGATCATCCTTTGTAAAGCATTTCTTAAAGAAAACTGGAGTGTTGCTCAACAGAAAGAGTTTTTTATTCAGCAATAGAACTTAAAACTCACAATAGGAGTGTCACTCTGTGTCTCTCTGTGCTTTAAAACCAGAAGTCATGCTTCCTCCTGCATCACTTATGTGAGAGAGCATCTTCTTCCAGAAAAGGCTGGTGTCATCCATCAGTCCTTCATCCAGATGATAATTATCCTCAGCCATGATCTTCCTCTGCATATCAGGATTTCTTTCGGCTGCCTCTCCGTCAGCTGATACCATTTTATCCAAGCAGGGTAGCCGACAGGCCGGCGTGCTCTGGGAGCAGAGATACACCTCAGCACCTTCTTCAAACGCCAAAGTTTCATGCAAGAGTCTTGAGTTGTGGAGTTTTTGTGACGAACCGGAAGAGGAAAAAATAATCTGTGAGTATGTGAAACCGCGAATAAAGAAAGGCTGTATGGTACAATAAACCTGCCATTGTCATGATCTCGCGAGACTTGGCAGACCCAAATGCTGAAACCCGGAAGAAAACTCAGAGAATTGTCAGGTAAGTAGAAGAGGTTTAATTCACAGCCAGTGAATGTGAGGACTTGAGAGTAGAATGATTCTTGATGCAGAGGCGAGGCAGGCTGGAGGGTTCGGGGGCAGAAACCGGAGTACTTTGACTGAACAGGATACCAGGATCGGACGAGGAGCATGGACAGAGGACTGTGACCAGGGGAGCACTAGAGGTAAGATCTTAAGCCCGAGCCCGAGTCCGAACCCGACCCGACCCGAATTTCGGGTCGGGTCGGGTTCTAAATGACAGTCATTACGTTCGGGTCGGTTCGGGCCGGGCTTCTCTCTCGCTGACTTTTTTAATAAATATATTGTAATGTCTGCAAAGAAGCTCCTTAGGCAGCGGTTGTCAAACAGCTCTTTATTAATCCTGGATGTCAGAACGGTTACCGCACGAACCGAAAGGCACAGCCAGCTTCTTCTTACTCAGAGGGAGAACGTTCCCTTAGCGCACACACCCACACACACACAGGTAGACCCCGCCCCCTCCACCAGTCACCAGCCCACCGTTGATTGACATACACTGTGGTCCCGCAACTGGCAGAACGAGGGGGGGCGCCGGCCACCCGCAGCGTGTCGTGAACGTAATCTTCCCTCCCCAAGTCCGTATCTATTTTGATTAGGGATCCCCGATATGGAGCAGCAGGAAGTCAAGGATAAACTTCAGACAGGGAAACTGAAAAGGCAAACGCGCACCGCCGCGGCTGCAGTATTTCTCCGCGTAATGAAGCGAGTGCTTATCATCAAGATCTCTCTGTCACTCTTCTTCTTCACTCCTCTTCTTCTGTGTTCCAGCGTTATTTCATTGATCAAATGCATTTGTCATGTAGGGATGAACTTATGCTCAGCGCTTCCAGCGGAACTCTATGCCACAACAGAGAGCTTATACGCGCGCGGCTGCAGCGACCACTCTCTGTTAGAAAGAAAATAGCTTTCATCATCATAAAAATATGTAGATTATTTTACCTTTAAGAAATCTGGCGATTTTTTTCTGCCAAAAATACTATGGGATACATTGAAATTTCGGGTTTGCTTCGGGCTCAGTCCTGCAAATCAACTTAATTGGTCGGGTTCGGTCCGAGTTCGGCTTTAATGCCAGCGGGCCTGTGTCGGGTCGGGCCGGATTTTTTAGGCCCGATCTTACCTCTAGGGAGCACCCGTTGTGATATTTCCTGTGGGTAAGTAATAGAGAGGGAATTTAGCGTGGCGAAGTTAAACAAGAACGAGAACATGAGTCGACCAGACTATGCACCGAAGAGGAACAACAAACTGGCGTCGAATACTGGTCCTGGATCTCCTTAAGAGGCTGCAGGCTGAGGAGGTGAGTGGAACCAGCTGGTCGCGAGCAGAGAGGGGAGGGGGAGAGTAACTGACAGAGCCACCATGACAGCCATGACTCCACCCATATGCTATTTTCCAAAATCACTCAAATTGATGGATTTCATTTTGAAAGGACTGTATAAACCAGATCTATCTGGTTGGATAAATCGCTTTATTGATTCATCGTCACGCCGTTAGTCTGCCTTTACTGATTTATGTCACTTGCTGTAGAACCGGCATAAGCAAAAATCTACTTTCCGCCCCTATTTTCCACCACCGTTCTACATATATCTAACGGACTAATCTGCACCTCAACGCAGTTTTGAACGTGGCCCCTCTCTGACCTCATTCAAGTAAAATCTAACTTTATTGATTATTTCACCTTTCCTATAAAACATAACACAAAGTGGTTTACACTCTAAATAAATAACATAAAAACAACCATGAAAATTAAAACAGAGCCCCCTCCCCATACCTACACACACATTGCCCCACCCCTGTCCCACCTCCCACCCCCTATCTGACGGGGATAAACAATGGGAGATAGGCTGATCCCCAAAAACAAAGTGTTGGTCGTTAAAAACGCTGATATTTGGGACCTCCCTCTCTGTGATTAGCAGCATAATCAGCCAAATGCAGCTTCACAGGAGGGGACCGCTCCACCACAGCTAAGCGGTGATGCAGGCCCCCTTCCAGAGCTCAGCAGACCCAGAGGGAGAGGATCCAGATGAGGAAGCACCGGAAATAAAGATGAGAATGAAAAAATAAACATACTGATAAAAGCAAGAAACAATAAAACATTGAAATAAGGAATATGAAAAAGATTTATTAGTAATCTAGTGTAAATTCATAAAACAAGATAAAAATAAATAAATAAAATAATAAAAGTAGTAAAAATGAGCTAAAAGCCAGGTTAAAAAGATGGCAAGTAAACTTTTTTTTAGAAAAAAGTATTTTAAGGAAAACTTGGTTAAGAACAAACAGCCTTTTTATACAGTTCATCTTAAGGAAAGTTTCCTGAAGGTCATGACCTGGTTTTTTCTCCAAGAAATATAAAGCCAGATGTAACATTAGCAGGACGAGCATCTCTAAAATGACATTTCTCCTGTTTCTTGAATATGAAGTAAAAACAGCAGTGGAATCAGTAAACAACAGACCCTCAGTGAGCCAAAGTGAGGTTTAATTCTGAGTGTTGTGGTCGGTAGAAAAGGGTCGTACAGCGCTGAGTGTTGGCAAGCATGACACCAACACTGCATCATTGTTTCTTGTGGCTGACGCAAATGTAAATGTAAACGATACGGGACAAAGACATGCAGGTTGTAAAGTCAACAGGAGAGTCTGTAAGTGGCTTACAGGTGCGTATGTACATTCTAGGTGTGCAGAGTTTGAAGGAGACAACATTGAGCTTTTATTTGTTCTGTGTGTTTGCAAGGGAAAGTGTTTTAGCTGACCACTGGGGGAGGTGAATGTGTGCAGCTAATGCCAGGAAAAGACGGATAAAAAAGCACTTCTTTGTTTTTGTTCTCCCGCTAAAGAACTTCACTGAAGAATTTATTGTTTCAAAAGTCAGATTTTCCTCTGTACTATTTGTTTTCCCTCGCAAAAACATTACAGTTCTTATATGATTTATTTCCTTTTATAATAAATATGCATAAAACTTGCAGTTTCAAGGAAGTCTAATCCATCTTTATCTTGACAGCAGCGTTCATTCTTCCTCATTTTCTCCAGCATGACACGTTTTGGTTGAAGCCTCACCCAGGCACGTACACACATGGGGTCCCAGGGGGGCTTGAGTCCTTTTTGCCTCAAAATACAAAGTGACCAACTCAATGAAGACAATGAACGGAAAAGAAAACAGCAGTGGATGATTAACATGAACCTGGAGTGGCTGATCGAGGACAGAACATGACCAGAAAAACCACTGAAGAACTGAACTAAACCCCAAAATCCTCACAGTAACAGAATGAAAATAACATGAAATATTGTTAAAAATGTCTGCATTCTGGGATAACAGTTGTAGGATGTCTGTGTTTAACGCTTGTGCTATCCTATGGGGTCAGGATGACCATTGACGTGTTTTCCCCACCATGACAAGGGTGGATAAAGGTGGAGAGGATTTCCTGTAATCCATGGACACCAGTAAAGATCACAAATCCTTGAAGAAAAAAGGTTCAGAGCTCTGTCTAGTGGGTCTAGATCAGTGTTTTTCAACCTTTTTTGAGCCACGGCACACTTTACCCTTGACAAAAATCCTGCGGCACGCCAGCATCCAAAAAAAAAAAAAAAAATAAGCAAAAACTCAGCCTGTATTGATCGACAGCCGCCCCCCGCCCCCCGGAATCTCACGGGCATTTTCATGATAATTGTGGCAGAAGAAGCTGGAAGTTGCAGCTGTTTTTCCTAAATGTATTAAAAGTTAAGTTAAAAGATTCAAAAACTGTTTGATGTGTGTTCCTTGTTTAAAGACGTTAAGAGGAGAGGCTCATTGTGCGCTAAGACAGTCGTTCTAACCCAATGCATCATGGGAGATGTAGTGCCGTAAATCCGCCGACCGCAGAAAGACCAGCTTCTCTGAGCTTCATGGTTTTGTTCTCTTGTTCCACAGTCTGACACCGGATTCTGTGGAAAGCTACATCGTTAAAGACGAGCTTTAGCTGGTATTTTTGTTAGAACTGAGTGACTTTTTAAGCTAAATCGAAACAAGGAAGTAAAGACTTTAACCACTTCTGATTGGTCAGACTGATGACATGTGATTAAGAATCCAAGAATGATTGGTGGAGACAGTTAAAGGGGCGGGACTTTTTCAGAAAACAGTTAATAGCTGCAGCTAAATCGCGGTACCTTCATTCTTATCAAAATGTATTTAATAAAATCAAATAAACACAAAGAAAAAAGTGTTTTATGATTGTTTATGTTCCTAACTACTCAGTGTTTTATCAGGGCCTGTTTGAATGAACAAAGAGCTGAAATCCTGGAGATGGGAAATGTTTCTAGATCAGTTAATGAGGGCAATTTCCCACGGCACACTTGACCATCTCCCGCGGCACACTGGTTGAAAAACACTGGTGTAGATGACCCAACTCCCAATGTTGAAGTGCCTAGGATGGCACAAGGGCTATACTATTACCATCTGGATTCCACTTGTTCATGTTGATTCTGCCTGCAGCACATTGTGCCGACATAAACAGCCTCCAGTGTTTTGTCTTATCTTCCAAGTCTGTGATGAAGTGAACAAACTCATGTTGAAAGTAATTTGTTTACATAAAAAATATGACTATCATATCACTTTACCTACAGTAGCTGAGTATTTATCTATTAGTTCTTTATTTTAAAATGTAACTGAATTTCTGTGTTGTTTGAAGGACAAAAAAGTTGAGTTTTTGCTGCCCTTTTCTGACTTCTCTAAAATCCTGTTCACGTCCCTGGTCTCTCCCACATTGAGGGACGTTTACTGACAAATGCAGCCATAACGTACCGACTTAGCTGACTGTCGTTGGTTAGCTTCACAGAACATGATGGCTCAGACAGGGACAATGAGACCGGACCTATACAGCATCAGCTGAAATCATTACAGCCGTGTCGTCTCTGCAAGTAGGTTTGAACAACACAATGGACTCATGTTCAAGTGTAAGACAAAAACATGAATTGTTCTGCTTTCTGATAAGCTGTGAAGCTCAGGAAGAATAACCAACCAACTATGACTTTGTGAAAAGGCAAAAAATAAAGTTTTGAAGTTGAGTAATGACATTTAGACTTCATGTCTTTTTCTTCTTGGATCGCCGTGCATCTGTTTTTCATGTGTTAAGAAGAATCTTTGAGTCAAACCTCAGCGTCACACTGAGGTTTGACAACAGTGCTTCATCAAAAGGCGTGAACAAACAAACCCTCCAAAGTTCTATGCATGTCTGTGAAAAATAAACTGCATCCACTGCTTCCTGTTGTAAATATCCCTAGACATCAGGAAACAGCTTTCCCTTCCTTCACAGACAAAAAACACATTTTAGTCATTCTGATGAATCCAAGAATTTGTGCTGTCTCTTCTTTTAACCCTTGTTCAATCTTGGATGACCCCACCCTTACATTGACGTGTTCTTCCTACCATGACAAAGGTGGATAAAGGTGGAAAAATTTCATGTAATCCATTGAACCAATGAAGATCACAAATCATTGAAAAAAAAGGTTCAGCGCTCTGTCTAGTGGGTCCAGATGATCCAAATCCCAACGGTAAAGTGCCTAGGACAGCACAAGGGTTAAGCAGCAAATCAATCCCATTTGTGGTTTTCACGGGGTGGATGCTGAGACGCCACACAGTGCCGCTGGTGTACTACTGCCCCCTCTGGCTGGATGTCACCACAGTCAAAGATTTCATCCATCAGAAATGTTCCAAATAAAAATGAGTTAATTTCAGGAGGGGGTGGGTGGGATTGTTCCAAACTTAGAAACATGGATGGTTCTGATTTTGACCTTCAGTCTACTTTTATTGTAAATAAATAACATTCAAGGTCACACAATACAAGGACCATGATAGCCCTCCTTTTATATTAGATGCTGCATTTCTACTTGCACTCTAAAAACTTGTTTTCTAAAGTGAATCAATGTTACCCTTACCCCACCCCAGTTACAGACTACAATGCTAGTCAGTCCTTAACATTCTGAGTCTGTTTGAGGAAAGGATGGGTTCACACTAATCCCTGTGGTCAATCCCCACAGTCACTTTCACCTTCCAAGCCTCCTTAAGTTTTTCCCCAAGTACCAGTTTGTTCTTTGGGGCATTAGAGGTTCTAGATTTCTGCGGGGGGGGGGGGGGGGGTTTCTTTGCGTGGATGTTTTTTTTTTTCTTTTTTTTTTTTCTAGATAAACAGTCCGGACCTGGTGCAATAAAATCCCTCCAGAGTTTTATACGATCCGTTTCTGGTGCAGTTGCCGTGACAATAACCTTAGAGAATGCGCAGCGGTTGTATGTCAAAGGGTCGAGCTGGAATTGGTCCCTGTTGGGGGGCAGCGTGGGGCGGAGGTGCAGGTGTTCCATGCACAGCCCCAAATACACATCCTCAATGTAAACAGCTTTGACATGTCTGGAGGCCATGATGAGCTTCTTAGGGAGGTCCAAAGACAAGATGTAGCCCAGACCCAGAGCATAGGGGGGGTACTGGCTTTGGGGGTACAGCTTCTCAGGTAGGTACCACTTGGATGAGGGATCTCTTTGAACTGAGGCTCCATAATCCACTCGACCGGTCATGTAGTTACTCTTTGGAGCCTTCAGGAGCATGATGATGAGATTGTGCACATTGAGGAACATATCTGAGTCAATCTTCATGGCATAGGAGGCACTGGAGCAGTATGAGTCCAGCCACTCAAGCATCACCATGGTCTTGATGGTCAGGTTCTTGTAGCAGTCCACAAAATCGCTCTGGATCAGGTCACGGTGGTGTCGGCTCTCAAGCTGCAGCTGCTGTTGGAGTTCTGGTGCTGCCGCTCCATCTTTCAGCCCCAGCAGGAAAAAGAGCAGCACTTTCCTGTCGAGAACCTGGCTCTGGTTGCCCCAAGTGCTGCGGATGATGTTCCGATGATCTCTGTTGTGAGGAGCCACCGGAACGACCAGCACCACAAACGGCTCTTCCTTTTCACACTTTTGTGGCTCATTTATCACAAAGTGGTACTCAGAGGGATACTCCACCAAGTAAGGTCCAGGAGATTTGTAGGGAACATGGCTCAGACCATGAGGCTGTGCGTGGAGTTCTGTTTGAGGCTTCTTTTTCCTTCCTGTTGTCTGCGGCGCTGACGGGATCAACGACATCCAGCCATCAGACTGAGGGACAGAAACAGCTGCCCTCTCTGGTAGAGGCTGCCCTGTTCCACCAGAGACTAAACCCTGTTTTCCAGTTGGAGTAATGAGTTTTTTTGTGAGGTTTGTCCCCCACAGTTTGGAGGTCAGGTCTGGCATCACGGTCTTCATGTTGCAGATGAAAAACACAGCTGCAGTCAGCAGGACGCCGAGGAAATAGTGGCGCCACAGGAAGCAGCGGCATCTTCTGCTGAATGGAACTCTGTTTCCATTCAGCATTTCCTGACTGGAAGACATTAATTAATAATGAATTAATTCTTTTAACTAATTATCATTTTAATCACTTTATGCAAATGAAGGATTTAAATTCAATTTTTTACAAAACTAATTTCTTGAATTTAAAGAAGTGTTGATCCCAACTAAAGGGAGTAGTGCTGAACTCTGACCTCTGTCAGGGAATGCTTCCCTTTTTCTGTGAGACGTACCTTTGTCCAGCCGTCACAGAAGTCCTCTTCAGCGTGTTCTGATCTGTTAATGTCAACTTTTCCTTTTCTTCACTTGTCGCAGATGAAAAGTGTGAGTCCATTGAAGGATCCAGCAGCTCGCCCGCAGTCGGGGGGGAGGGGTTCACCTGTCCGCCTGCAGCAGCAAACAAAGTCAATCCTGGATCCCTCCCACTGATCAGGTTTGGATGGCTGACTGCAGGAAAACCACTCCCTTATTTGCTCACTTCTCCTTAAAGTTTTCTTAACATCAGTCAGAGTGCAGCCTGGTCTGGGGGGGGGGGGGGGGGGGGGGTGTCATGGGGATGGACCCAGATGTATATTAAAAAGATAGAAATTTCGTGTCCTCAAACAAACTGTTCCTGCTGTTTCCTCCCAGTTCTTCAGATGCCTGACCCTACTATTTCATTTATAAAAAATCAACAGAATTCCTCCTAGGAACTCAAATGTTTCAAAGTTAGTGAGATTGTTAGGCTTCTTTAAAAGGAGGTCCTTCCAGCGTTATCATATACTAATGTGCATAAACATGCTCAGCTTTTGCTTCTAAATTTGAAGGGACGTCCAATACCTTAAAACCAGTGTTTTCATGTCCGCTGCATTTGTTCTTTCTGAACTTCACCTGGGGGTTAAATGTTTTAGGTTCTGATGATGATTACATATGTAAGTATATGGCATTTACCATTTCCAATAAAAGAAAAGATACTGAGGTTTTCAACGCTGAACGAGTACAGAAGGTTTTACAGGATGACCTTTTAAATGATCACGTGATCAGGAAATGTAGACATTCATGTTTCTAGGGAGTTTCAGTTTTACCTTTTTATTTGAATTTTGGTTTGGACTAAACAAAATTCATCATGTTCAGATTGGCACAGAAGCCGAAAACGGCCTGCTCTTTTTTTTTGACTGTTTTCTTATGAGAAAGAGATCTACTATCTAGTTATCATGTATGTCATTGTATCATTGTATGTTTCATGGTATTTATCATGTATTACTAGATAGTAGGTAAAGAGAAACTACATTGGAAGTACTGTGAAAAAAGGTCCAGAATTTACTTTCTACTTACTTAGCAAGTTTATGTGTGTTTCATGGTACTCACTATATGTAAGATGGGTAATTACATAGTACTTATGTGATACCTTATTGTGTTTTTCATGGTACTTACTATTAATGAGAACAGAGTATGTACGCAGGAAGTACTATTATATGTGAATGTTACATGTTAAGTTATAGGGTGTTTTGTGGCACTTACCGTTTAAAAGAAGAAGTTAACCCCTTAAGTACAATGTAAATGGACTGTAGAAGAAAGTGAGCCCTATTTTCACTCGACTACATGGTACTTTCAGTAGTAAATGCTGGGTACTTCCACGTATTACCTTCCCGTGCAGTGTACATACACACTTGGTCTTCTGACCTTACCAAATGAAACAATGCTAACTTGTTGGTAAAGGTGAAGTAACTGCATTGTAAAAACATATTCTGGCCTGATTACTTCTTGCAACATGAGGCAAATTTAAAGAGAAACAATACAGCAGTGAAAACAACAATCTTTAATAATAATAATTAATTGATCCCACAATGGGGAAATACATCTCTGCATTTGACCCATCCCCTGGGGAAGCGGTGAGCTGCAGCCTAGCTGTGCTCGGGAGGCAGTAGCGCTGGGGGCCTTGCCTAAGGACCCTCACTGGGTGGTGTTCATTGCTCACCATTGATATGGTAATTGACTCAGTACCATTGTTTGTTCCTCTCCAGGAATCAAACCCTGGATTCCTGCGTGGTAGCTGCTCACCTTACCAACCGAGCTACCCTGCCGCTATATAATATTAAATATGATTCACTTCTGCACCGTACAAAGTGTCATCACAATGAAATTTGTTTTAAGTTCTCAGTAAAACAGTAAAAAGGAGCATTCCACAGAACAGGTGTTTTTTTTTATTTATCTCTTCCTTCAGACGTTTGTGTTGTTCCAGGAATGATTTGCACTCCTTTGCATAGCTCATGAGTTTGTCTCCCACCATGAAAACAGGAAATGGCCCCAGAGCCTCACCTTCCCCAGCCAAAGTCATTTCTGCAATAGTTGCAAGCAAATCTATTGTATTTTTGTCTATATTACACTGACGACCTGAGAGGGTCGTGCGTTTTGTCCGTCATAATTCATTCAGCAGAGTTTGGTAACAGTGCAGGACTTCTTCAGGGTTTGTAACTGCAAGAAAAATCAAAATACAAGCTTAAATGAACATAAAAAAGCATAACTACTTTGATGAAGTACAAAGTACAGTTTAGTTACATTAAACAAAAACAACAAAAAATAAAATCAAGCAAAAAATCAAAATTGCCATAAAAAATCTAATTTGCTTTGACAAAGAATTACAAAGTAATGTTTTAATAGGCAACTGCTGTGTGTATTTCTTCTCTATAAATATCATTTGCACCTACAATTTGCATTAAATGGCATTGAAAAAGAAAAGGAAAAAAAAAATAAAGAAGCAATTTCAACATAGTTACTCACAAAAATATGTTTTAAACTTACAAACAGTAAGTTTGTATACTGTTGGCTGGTATTGTTGTCTCCATCATATTTGAGACTTGTTAGCACGATGAGTGTTATGCATTTCTAAAAAAAAATAAAAAGTGAAAGGCAGTTAAACTGTTCGTGTAAATAATATGTCCACTTGGTAGATTTAACTTACTTTTGCTTTTTTTCCTGTGGCTTCACTGATTCTTTTGGGATGTCTTCACCATAACTGCTCTAAAGTGGTAAAAAGATGTGTAATGACTTGCTAGGCTAGACAGATCCAGACGCTGGAACCCAGACGGAAGACACAGGAAAGTGATGAGGTAAGTAAGGAGTTTATTGTCTCTGCTGTGATTAGTTTTGTGACGGAGCTTAAAGTGGAATTTGGCTTGCGGCGAGGCTGGAGGTTCTGCGATGTCTCGTGACATGGCCAGAGGTTCTGCGATGGCTCGTGACGTGGCTGGAGGTTCTGCGATGTCTCGTGACGTGGCCGGAGGTTCTGCGATGTCTCGTGACATGGCCAGAGGTTCTGCGATGGCTCGTGACGTGGCTGGAGGTTCTGCGATGTCTCGTGACGTGGCCGGAGGTTCTGCGATGTCTCGTGACATGGCCAGAGGTTCTGCGATGGCTCGTGACGTGGCTGGAGGTTCTGCGATGTCTCGTGACGTGGCCGGAGGTTCTGCGATGGCTCGTGATGTGGCCAGAGGTTCTGCGATGTCTCGTGACGTGGCTGGAGGTTCTGCGATGGCTCATGACGTGGCCAGAGGTTCTGCGATGTCTTGTGACGTGGCTGGAGGTTCTGCGATGTCTCGTGACGTGGCCGGAGGTTCTGCGATGGCTCGTGACGTGGCCAGAGGTTCTGCGATGTCTTGTGACGTGGCCGGAGTTTCTGCGATGTCTCGTGACGTGGCCGGAGGTTCTGCGATGGCTCGTGACTTGGCCAGAGGTTCGGCGATGGCTCGTGACGTGGCCGGAGGTTCTGCGATGGCTCGTGACGTGGCTGGAGGTTCTGCGATGGCTCGTGACGTGGCCAGAGGTTCTGCGATGGCTCGTGACGTGGCCGGAGGTTCTGCGATGGCTCGTGATGTGGCTGGAGGTTGTGCGATTACTCGTGACGTGGCTGGAGGTTCTGCGATGGCTCGTGATGTGGCTGGAGGTTCTGCGATGGCTCGTGACGTGGCCGGAGGTTCTGCGATGGCTCGTGACATGGCTGGAGATTCTGCGATGTCTCGTGACGTGGCTGGAGGTTCTGCGATGTCTCGTGACGTGGCTGGAGGTTCTGCGATGTCTCGTGACATGCCTGGTAATGTCCACATGAAAGAGGGATCCTCCCCCAGGACGGAGAGGTGATTTACCAGAACTCATAGAGAAGAATTAACTTATCTAACTCTACCACTACATGTTTAAAGTCCAGTTGGGGGACGGCTGTGGCCGCCAGATGAGCTGGTGGTAGGGTCGACAACCAGGTTGTAGGAGGAGACGAGCTACATAGTCAGGTATAGGACACGGATGAGCCATTTGGAAGCACTCCCACTCCCCAAGAGGGGAGAGGGAAAGAGGGACAATACATGAATCCCTGCACCAAACAGATGCATGGAGAACTAAATGATGAATAATGATCAAAAATAGAGAAGAGAAGTAGAAGTAGATGAGAAAAGAGGACAGAATGAGAAAAGAGGACAGAACCCCGGAGCACCATAGTTACCCCAGCTTCAACTTCTAGCAGCCTTTTAAAACAAATAGTGATTGTTATTAAGTTTAATTTAAACACATTAACATTAAAGTGTGGATGCCATGCTTTGAACAACTTTGTCAAATAAAAAAGCCCTTTAAACGCTGATTCTATTGATACCAATAGTTCGCGTCGAAAAAAATCCGAAGCATATGAATAATAGACATCTTTCGAAGGAATCAGAGATTTGAATTTGCCGCTAAGAGCGCAGGCTGGAAGTGACCCTGATATGACCTGTGACGTCACGAAAGGCATTGACTTCCGTAGTTCCGCTTCGGACAGCATGTAAACAAAGCAGGTAGTCTTCGTTTCTCTCGTTAATCATCGTTAATTCTCGTTAATTCTCTGTTAATCATCAACATGCCAAGTCGTTGTGTGGCAGCTGGATGTAGCAATACTTCTAGTGAAAGTGTATCTGTGTATAAATTCCCAAAACAAGAAACGCTGCTGAAACAATGGACAAAACAAGTTCAGCGCACGTCCGAAAAACAGAAACGCCCAGTACCAGCACTGGCAGGAGCCAGTACAAAAAGAGAAAATCTGTGACCGAAAAGCTGGCACAAAAGAGAGTGAGTTTAACGTTTATTACATAGTGTATTTATTACAAAAGAGAGTGAGTTTAACGTTCAGTGATGAAAGTCTTCCGGGAATTCCCGGAAATCCGGGTTTTTGAGCAAACCGAACGTACTTTCCTGGAAATAAAGACCTGATCTCTATGGACAAATTGCTTTCCGGATGAAAAAATTGTCTTAAATCGGCGAATTTTAGCTTTATTTTCTATATTTCTCTGCGGATCGCTTCCTCTATGGTCGCGGCTATCTCTCGTCTACCCGGCCTAATTGACCAATGATGGGACGTTTTAGTTGCTTTCGGATGCGTCGACGGCTCTGATTGGCTCTGTCTGTACCACGTGGTCAGCGTGACGGATCCCCTAGAGACCAAAACTGGGGACACACGCTAAACTTTCACAAACAAATCTGAAGAGTTTGCGATCAATAATGCGGGCATCGTCATTATTGAGCGTGGTCACGACCTCAGTTGTGAGAAGACGATAAAAAAAACAAATTTAAGTGGTCTTGGCTGGAAGACGGTAGCATCACTCTGTGCTTCGCTATCGGTGCTAGCCATGTTGTCTGCCTTTCGTTACGTCACAAACAGGGCGGCGCGAATTCGGCGGAATGCATGAAGCCGGCGGCCGTCCTCGTTGTTTATATCGCGTTTTTCGTTATTTATTCTTTTTCGAAAAATATTAAAAACAATCGCAACATGAAATAGAGACTATTTACTATATATTGGCTTATTAAAATAGGCCATGTCACCCACACTTTAAGTTAAATAATCTCTGAATACTAGCTAGTCTGACAATAATCCTGTCCACAGAGGAATGTTTTCAGTCTAACTTTGAATGTAGAAACTGTGTCGGCCTCTCTTCCATGAGCTGGGAGTTTATTCCATAAGACAGGGGCTTGGTGGCTAAACGCTCTACCTCCGACTGTACTTTTACTAATTCTAGGAATCACAAGCAGTCCTGCATTTAGTGAGCGAAGTGTTCTGATTGGATGGTAAGGGACTATGAGGTCATTAATGTAGGACGAGGTCATACAATGTAAGGCCTTATAAGTTAACAGGAGGATCTTGAGCTTGATTCTAGAATCAACTGGGATCCAATGGAGTAAAACTAATGCAGGAGTGATGTGATCTCTACTGCTGGTTCATGCTAACAATCTAGCTGCTGCGTTCTGAACAAGCTGGAGACTTCTTAAGGAACTATTAGGAAACGCTGCTAACAAAGAGTTACAGTAGAATTACAAGCAAAAACAAACAATTCAAAAACACAATTACACAGTTTAAACCCACAATTATAAAAATTAAAATAAACCAAAAAAAAGAAAAGAAAAAGACAAATAAATAAATAAAATAATTATACAAACAATATACTGTGCTACCAATCTATGTCAAGCAAAAGACATTAAACACCTCATAGCTGTTAATATATTTGAAAGTTCACTGGGTCGTTTCTAAGGTCAAGGACATGACCAGTTCCAAGAAAGGTGACCAAATTTCTTTCCGAAGATCTTTCCAGCGCATCAAGATCGTCCGTCAGGCAAGCAGTATCAGAAAAGCGACAAGATCCTCAGACCAAGGAGAGAGGGAAGATTGTCTGGAAGTATACCAAAGAGGGCTGTTATTGGGGATTGCTGTACTCTGCCATTACAGACAGAGGATAGAGAGTCAAAAACAGAGTTCCAGAAATCAGAGAGCAACAGGTATGTCAAACACATATGAGTGAGATTTGCAGGGCCTAGATTACATTTTAAACAGTTAGGATCAGTACCAATAAAAACTCTGGCAAGTCTGCTTCTAGACCAATGAACTCTGTGAACCACTTTACATTGAATGATACAGTGCCAGGCGTATATTGATGAGGATTGAATTTGTCCAAGCACAGATCTCCACTGATCATCATTTATGTCCACATGGAGCTCTTCTGACCAAGCCACGCCTAGATGGTCAGATGTTGATTCAAGGGTGGATAGTAAGAGGTTTTACATTTTTGATATTGTACCCTTCAGAGAGGGGATGACCTCCATGAAAGTATCAGTCAAAGTGACTATTGGGACACTGGAATGGTCAGGGACGCTGTAGGGAACTATAAATATAAATTTCAACTATAAATTGAAACCGCCATGAACCAACCTGTAAGACGACACAAAGCTTAACCATATCCATAAATCCGACGCTTCCACTGGCATGCTATCATACAAGCTTAAGTAACATCCATAAATTTGACGCTTTCATCTGAAGTACTGTGATACGAGCTTAACGGCCATAAATTCGATGCTTCCATCGGCTTCCACCTGGCAAAGTATAGTATTCAAACATCCATAATTCAAGAAATTATTTTCCTTTGCGCTGCTAACATATTGGTTGATTTAAGTCTGAAGTCTCTTTGGAACGCGGAGGAGGTCCACCACCCCATCACTTTCAGTGCAGAAATAGGAGTGCAGTCATCGTTGCAGCACCAATTCAAGGAGTGCAGGGGCAACGATCTGCAGGGAAGATGCAGGACGAACAGAGACAGTGGAACCTGGAAGCCAGCCAATTTTGTCAAGGGTCTTACGTCATCCACCAGAAACAGAAGTGCTGACCGGGGAGTAGGGGTCGCAGGCTCAGGAAGCGATGCATAGATAAAGACAAAGCAGTATTAGTCTTGGCAATGAATATATAAATATCTTAGCAGAACTGACCAGTTTTAGAATGCTTGAGATAAAGGGAATAAAAGTGCTTTTAAGAACAACTCTGAGAAAGTGAAATCAAACAGTGAGTTTAAAGAGAAGATTCTATTTGTGTATTCACCGCACCTTAGAAAGCCTCTAGAAGCACAGATTCCAACAGAGAATCGACAGTGAAATATGGAACCTGCACGTAATCTTAACACCAAAATTTTCATATGCATCAATGGTAAGAGAGAAGTAACCTTTTATCATTTCCAGTCATAATAATATATATATATATATTAATTACTTAGCTTCGATACTTTATTGCTCTTAATGTTAAGTAATGAGCTATTTTTCTTTAGCTTTGTCAGTGTTACATGGCGACCCACTCCAGTAAAAATCGCCTTTTCTTGCGTATTTTTAACATCTGTTTGTAGCATTTTTCTGATGATGATGGAAATTAAATAATTTAATATTTAAAACTGTGTTTCTTAGTATTCCTTTATTCTAATTGTAGCAGATAAAAATTCACTGTTCGAAAAAAAATTTCAAAATATGTGACGCAGTTACTAAAATGGGCGAGCCGGTCTCCCCGCTGTGCCCCCCCCATGCATCTACTGTCAGACAAATAGATCCATGAACGTCTTTGTCTCGTCTGAGCTGGAATCTGGATCTAAACTGTACGCACAACGCAGTGTTGACAGGTAGTGTCACAGGTTTGCAACCCAAAAGTAATCTGAAAACCCAAACCCCTCTATGTCCCCTTTGTGGGGGCGCTGCGCACGCTGACACAAGCACACACACACTCACCCCACATACAGCTCTACTCCCGAACTTGTGTTCATTTTCTTAACCCAATTTTGGACAGGCGGGGCGGGGCGGCAAACCCCCAACAACGGGTTGTGTGACAGAGCCCCGGGTCCATTAAGCGTCTCTGCCTGTTGCTTTCACGTAGCTCCAGTATAAAGAAGATAGCGGCACTCCAACGGCCACACAGCCTAACTTAGTCCGGACTGTGTTTTCAGGAGGAAAAAAAACACTGAACCGACCCTAAAACCCTAACCTTTCCATCTCACAAACAGAAAGAGAAGTATGCCCTTGGAATCATAACCCTTTTTCCTTCATCGAGGGATCCCCTTTCTCCAAAGGCCTATGTAAGTTTACTTAAAATTAGCCAAACAAGAAGACAGCATTTGTCTGCAGCTGTGTTATGAAATGTTTGAAGTATATCTTAACTGATATTTATTCTTGAATTATTTAATAGGAACACTTTTATGATGCACGAAAAGGAAAACTGAATATTTAGCATGGCGCCTCAAGACCATATCCAGAAAGAACTATCAGAGGCCGGTCAAAGTGGCTAAAGATATTGAAGCACATGGACCAAACCGCAAAAGATCAGCAGATGGAGTGCCTCAGCAACTTACTGGAGATGCCTGCAAAGAGGCAATATCATTTCTTCACACAAGTGTTATGGAAAAGATGAAGAACATGTCATGGTGCCTCTGTCAGACTCCTCCCCTCTCTGCTTGGCTCCTGATTAGACACAGCTGCTTCCACTCACCTCATCTTCAGCCGGCCTTCGTAAGGAGATCCAGGATCAGGATTCGTCGCTAGTTCGTTGCTCCTCTATGGTGCTTAGAATGGTCGCCACGTTCATAGCCACAGTCCTTGTTTTGCTCCTCTCTAAGTCTTGCTCTCTGTTTGTCTCCAGGATTCATTCACCACGAGTGGTTGCAGCAGTCATTCTCCGCTCGGATCCAAGCCACAGAAAAACCTCCTGTCTCACCACGAGCCTCTGCCTCCTTACGGTCATTAATACCAGTGACGCCACGGGCCGCCGAACCGAACCATCCCCGCCGTCGGATTCCCCAGGGACGCCACAGCTCCGCCAGGACCCATCTACTAACTTAAGAATCAATATTAAAACCTTTTCCCTCATCCACAAACTCACCCTGTGTTTCTTCCGGGTTCCAGTGTCTGGGTCTGCCCGTTACGTTAGCCATGACAGAACGAACTAGCCAAACTCCCGACCCAGCTGACCCGGAAGGTCTGAAATTCGCCGTTACCCAGCAGGATATTTTGCTCGGACGCCAAGCTGATGCTCTTTCCCAAATGACCGCTGCTCAACAGGAACTGTTTCTTCGCCTGGATGGTATGACGCAGAAACTTCATGAATTAACTGGACAATTTTCTCATGCCGCAGCTGCCGCTTCCCATGCATCCACCAACGGCTCAGATACTTCCGCATCCGGGTCCTCCGGCGCTTCGGAAAACTTCCGACTCCAGCCGGAACCATTCATAGGTGATGTAAAAGCCTGCGGAGGGTTCCTTCTGCAGTGCCGGTTAATTTTTCAACAGGCCCCCAGTTACTATAGAACTGATCATAGTAAAATCACGTTGATAATAAATTCCCTCAGAAATAAGGCACTTCATTGGGCTCAAGCTTATGTTTCGGCTAATCCCATTACTGATCTTTCATACGATCGCTTCATTAATGAATTCAGGCTTGTTTTTGATCAATCCCGTAAGCAGGAGGAGGCCACCCGGCGGCTGCTCAATTTAAAACAACACAACCGCTCGGTCAGTGACCACGTGATTGATTTCCGCATCCTAGCCGTCGAAGCAGGATGGCCCGATCTCGCCCTTAAAGGCATTTTTTTATCAATCATTAAATGAAAGAATCAAAGACCATCTCTGTTCACAGCCTGAACCACGTACATTCGAGGAATTGGTTACTGCAGCTCTGCGTTCGGACCTATGTTTACGCGAACGTCAACGTGAAAGGCCCCCAACCATGCACAATATTAACCGCTGTCCACTCACGATTCCCTCGCCAGATTCCCCTTTTCATACTGAAAACTTTATAATACAAAAGTCTCCTGAAGAACCCACGCAAATAGGACACTCTAAACTCACAGAAGAGGAACGCCGCAAACGTCGAGGGAAGGGGTCCTGTTTTTATTGTGGCAACCAAGGTCATCATGTCCACACCTGTCCTCTCCGTTTAAACTGCAGGACCCCACCGCTAAAAGTCAGTTCGCGGGGGGACCAATCCAGTAAGAACTCTGACAGCAATTTCTTACTCCTTCCTGTCAAAATCTGTTTTCAGACCCATGTTTTCGAGCTAAGTGCTTTAGTACAGTGTTTTTCAACCTTTTTTGGGCCACGGCACACTTTAACCTTGACAAAAACCCCGCGGCACACCAGCATCCAAAAAAAAAAAAAGCAAAAGCTCAGTCTGTATTGATCGACAGCCCCCCCCCCCCCCCCCCCCCCCCCCCCCCCCGCAATCTCACATGCATTTTCGTGATAATTGTGGCAGAAAAAGATGGAGGTTGCAGCTGTTTTTTCTACGATAAAATAAAAGTTAAGTTAGAAAATTAAAAATCTGTTTGATGTGTGTTCTTTGTGGTTTCAAGACGTATAACAAGGACGACTCATTGTAAGCTGAGTCCTGTCCCTTTAAGCCAATGCATCATGGGAGATGTAGTGTGAAATCTGACGCTAAAGGGCAGATAGACTAGCGTCTCTGAGCTTCGTTGTTTTGTTCAATTTTCTATGGTCTGACACTGGATTCTGTGGAAAGCTACTCCGCTAAAGACGAGCTTTACCTGGTGTTTTTGTTAAAACTGAGCAACTTTACGACTTAAATCGGGACAAGGAAGTGAAGACTTTAACCACTTCTGATTGGTCAGACTGATGACATGTGATTAAGCCTTCGAGAATGATTGGTGGAGACAGTTAAAGGGGAGGGGAGGGACTTTTCCGCAAACGGGTTTAGATGCAGCTAAATCTCAGTACCGTCATTCTTAACAAAATGTCTTTAATAGAAACAAATAAACACAAAGAAAAAATTATTTTATGATCTTTTGTTTTCTTAACTACTCAGTGTTTTATCAGGGTTTGTTTGGATGAACACAGAGCAGGGGGGTATTCCAGAAAGCAGGTTATGCTAGCTCCCACGATAAGTTTGAGGCTAAGGAAGTTGATAACCTCAGCTTTCGGTTCCAGAAATGGAGGTATGTCTCAGTGTAGGTCAAGTTGCCACAGCAACTCATGCTCTGAACATAACCTGGTCCGGAGCAGGTTTAGTTGAAGCTTAGTTTGTTTTGAGAGAGGTGAAGCAGCATGGTGTGTCCATTTGAAGATGATTTAGTGGATGAAGAAGCCCAGATAATACTTTTTCCACAGTGAGAGGGTGATAGGACCACATATGGATGTTGGAAAATTAAACTTGTTTACTTTGATCTAACTTAATTATTTGCTTCAGTTAAGAGAAATCATTTTTTGTTAAGTCACCTTAAAAATAACACATAGTTTTCAGACAATTATTTTACTTTCATTCAAATTAATTCAATTAAGTAGGCGTAACTTTGGTGCTGCTGTTAGATCGGCACCGCAAGGGATTCTGGGATATCATTCCCTTTGCCTGTCTGGACGGATTTGGGTTGAAATGTGGCTTTTTGACTAAATATGTTTAGTTGTTTAGCTGTTTTACTGTGTTTTGCCGTGTTTTGTCGAGTTATTTTGTCCTACTGTGCTTATGTCACAGCACCACGAGTGAGAGTGAAGGAGAGGATGACCAGTTTTTATAGCACCCCTACAGTACAACCCTACCAGTACAATGATAGGAAATTCTTTAATTAATTTTTGCACTCCGTCTTTTTTATTGTTATTAAAATTAGCATATTCACCGGCTCAAACTTAGACATATGAGAGTTCAATATATATATATATATATATATATATATATATATATATATATATATATATATATATATATATATATATATATATGCGTCACAAGGAAAATTGAAACAAGATCAGAAACTCGTGCGTTTACTTTGTCTGTTGATTTTCTCCAAGCAGAAATTCTTTTTTTTTGATGATGCAGCCGTGTTACTTTTTTGTTGGACGGATAATCTTCATACGCTGTCATTGAAATCTCAGACTCCATCTCACTTCCGTCTCAAGTGTCGCGCTTTCTTTTTTTTTTCTCCACGCGTTTCAATGGTGACTCCAGAAATCGGCGATCTATTGAGAATGTCTTTATGTACCTGCTGTGCACGTGGGTTAACCCAGGGTTACCAAGTCGAGCGTAATTACACCAACTCATATCCGGTCTTCTGGAACCAACATACCCAGAGTAAGCAAGTTCATGCGGATTTCAGCCAGAGTTCAGGCTTAAAGTCAGGCTAGTTTAAACATGCTTCCTGGAATACCCCCCTGATATCTTGGAGATGGGAAATGTTTTTAGATCAGTTAATGAGGGCAATTTCCCACGGCACACTTGACCATCTCCCACGGCACACTAGTGTGCCACGGCACACTGGTTGAAAAACACTGCTTTAGTAGACTCCGGGGCGGAGCAGAGTCTCATTGATCAACATCTGGTTAAACAATTGTCCATTCCCACAGAACCTCTGGATGTGCCCATTGAAGCCTCTGGCCTGGGAGGGCAGCACCTCTCACGTATAACCCAGCGCACCAAGCCATTACTACTCGTCACCTCAGGTAACCACAGAGAAACCATCCAACTCCTCATCACGCAATCCACTCATACTCCCATAGTTTTGGGCTACTCCTGGTTAAAATAGCACAACCCAGAGTTTAACTGGGGGATTAGAACGATAAACAATTGGAGTCCATTCTGCCTTGCCAATTGTCTTCTTTCAGCCGTTCCTGCCTCATCCGTCTCCACTCACAATGACCATAGCGAAATTGATCTTTCCAAAGTTCCTTCATGTTACCATGATCTACGGAATGTTTTTTGTAAAGTTAAGGCTAGCGCTCTTCCGCCCCACCGTCCATATGACTGCGCTATTAATCTGCTTCCTGGAGCCACCTTGCCCAAGGGGCATTTATTCAACCTGTCTGGCCCCGAAAACCTGGCAATGGAAAATTATGTCCAGCAAGCCCTGTCTCTGGATCACATCAGACCATCCTCTTCTCCTGTAGGGGCCGGTTTCTTTTTTGTGGAGAAGAAGGACAAAACTCTTCGTCCCTGCATAGACTATCGAGAATTAAATCAAATTACTATAAAAGACAAGTACTCTCTGCCACTCATTTCGTCGGTTTTCGACTCCATTCAAGACGCACGGATTTTCACCAAATTAGATCTTAGGAACGCCTATCATCTTGTGAGGATAAAAGACAGGGACGAATGGAAAACGGCGTTCAACACCCCATTAGGTCACTATGAGTATCTGGTCATGCCGTTCGGCTTAACTAATGAACCCGCTGTGTTTCAAAGGATGGTCAATGACATCCTCAGGGACTTCCTCAACCGTTTCGTGTTCATTTATCTGGATGACATCCTGATTTATTCACGCAATCAAACCCAACACGAGCATCACGTCTGTCTGGTTCTCAAGAGACTTCTGGAAAATCAGCTTTATGTCAAACAGAAAAAATGTGAATTCCACGTCGAGACAGTTCAATTTCTCGGTTACACCATCGAGGCTGGACGGATTTGTCCAGACCCCGCTAAGATTGAGGCAGTTAAGAACTGGGAGCTTCCCGAGAATCGCAAAAAGTTACAGCAGTTCCTCGGATTTGCGTATTTTTACAGACGCTTCATCCGGAACTTCAGCAGTATCGCCGCCCCGCTCACGCAGTTAACCTCCACCAATCACCCTTTTCAATGGACACCCGAGGCTCAACTAGCCTTCACTAAGCTCAAAGAACTGTTTATTTCTGCTCCTATTCTGATCCAACCAGATCCTACACGCCAATTCATAGTAGAAGTGGACGCCTCTGATTCTGGGGTAGGAGCTGTATTATCCCAGAAAGAAAAGGGCTCTGGAAAACTCAAGCCATGTGCCTTTTATTCACGCAAACTGTCTCCCGCAGAGCAGAATTATGATGCGGGCAACCGAGAGCTGCTGGCTATCAAACAGGCCCTGGAAGAGTGGCGTCACTGGTTAGAGGGAGCGGAACAACCTTTCATCGTCTGGACAGATCATAAGAACTTGGAATACCTCAGAACAGCCAAAAGACTAAACTCCAGACAAGCTCGTTGGTGCCTCTTTTTTGACAGTTTCCGTTTCACGATCACTTACAGGCCAGGTTCCCGCAACATTAAGCCTGACGCACTCTCCCGGAAGTACAGGCCCGCTGAACAGGACACCACCACCACCATTCTACCTCCCACCAGTGTCATCGGCAACCTGACCTGAGATGTGGAGTCTAAGGTGTTACAAGCCCAAGGTGAGGAACCTAATCCTCCTCCCGTTCCCGGGGGCACGTTGTTCGTTCCACCTTCGGTCCGTTCAGACGTCATTTCCTGGGGACATTCTTCCCGAGTGGCATGTCATGGAGGGGTTCATCGCACGCTCAACCTCATCCGGAGGAGGTTCTTCTGGCCGTCCATGAGTAAGGACGTACGGGAATACATCTCAGCCTGTACCACATGTGCCCGTTCTAAATCTTCGTCGTCTGCTCCGGTCGGCCTCCTTCATCCTCTGCCCACGCCCAAGCGCCCCTGGTCTCATCTGGCTATAGACTTTGTCACTGGTTTACCCCCTTCACAAGGTAACACCGTCATTTTCACAGTCATTGACCGGTTCTCTAAGATGGCACATTTCATACCATTGCCTCAACTGCCCACTGCCACAGAAACTGCCTGTACCACATGTGCCCGTTCTAAATCGTCGTCGTCTGCTCCGGTCGGCCTCCTTCATCCTCTGCCCACGCCCAAGCGCCCCTGGTCTCATCTGGCTATAGACTTTGTCACTGGTTTACCCCCTTCACAAGGTAACACCGTCATTTTCACAGTCATTGACCGGTTCTCTAAGATGGCACATTTCATACCATTGCCTCAACTGCCCACTGCCACAGAAACTGCGGACGTCATGGTCAATCATGTTTTCCGCCACCATGGAATCCCCACAGACATTGTCTCTGACCGTGGTCCTCAGTTTGTTTCCCAGGTCTGGAAGGCCTTCTGTTCGGCCTTGGGGGCCATGGTCAGTCTCTCATCTGGCTATCACCCCCAATCCAACGGCCAAGCGGAGAGAGCGAACCAGGAACTGGAGGCAGCCTTGCGCTGTCTGGCGGCACAGAACCAACAGGACTGGTCCCAGTATCTGGTTTGGATTGAGTATGCCCACAATACTCATCCCTCCACCACTACTGGGATCTCCCCGTTCGAGGCCGCCCTTGGGTACTCACCACCTCTGTTTCCGTCACAGGAACTCGATTTGGCAGTGCCCTCAGTCCAACACCATCTCCAGCGCTGTCAACGCGTCTGGCACCAGACTAGGGCAGCTCTCCTCCGCACCAAGGAGAGCAACTGCCGCATCGCCGATCGTCGCAGGGTGGTGGGACCCGACTACCAGCCTGGGCAGAGGGTCTGGCTCTCAACATGCAATATCCCCATTCAAGCCTCGTCTCGTAAACTGGCTCCTCGGTTCATCGGATCCTATGTCATCGACAGGATTGTCAATCCCACCTGTGTCCGTCTAAGGCTACCCAAAGCCCTCAAGGTACATCCTTCATTTCATGTCTCTCAGATTAAGCCTGTTTTGGACAGTCCCCGTCCGCTTCCCCACCGCCCGCCTGGGTCGTCGACGGCGCTCCTGCCTATACTGTCAGCCGGGTTTTGGATGTCCGGCGTAGGGGTCGCAGATTCCAGTTCCTGGTCGACTGGGAGGGTTACGGTCCGGAGGAGCGCTCTTGGATCTCCCGCTCCCTCATCTTGGATCCCTCGCTCATTAGGGACTTCTACCGAGCCCACCCGGATCGCCGCCCTGGACCGCCTGGAGGCGGTCGTTGAGGGGGGGTTACTGTCATGGTGCCTCTGTCAGACTCCTCCCCTCTCTGCTTGGCTCCTGATTAGACACAGCTGCTCCCACTCAGGATCAGGATTCGTCGCTAGTTCGTTGCTCCTCTATGGTGCTTAGCATGGTCACCACGTTCATAGCCACAGTCCTTGTTTTGCTCCTCTCTAAGTCTTGCTCTCTGTTTGTCTCCAGGATTCATTCACCACAAGTGGTTGCAGCAGTCATTCTCCCCTCTGATCCAAGACACAGAAAAACCTCCTGTCTCACCACGAGCCTCTGCCTCCTTACGGTCGTTAATACCAGTGACGCCACGGGCCACCGAACCGAACTATCCCCGCCGTCGGATTCCCCAGGTACGCCGCAGCTCCGCCAGGACCCATGTACTAACCAAGAATCAATATTAAAACCTTTTCTCTCATCCACAAACTCACCCTGTGTTTCTTCCGGGTTCCAGCGTCTGGGTCTGCCCGTTACGTTAGCCATGACAGAACACCTTTAAACATCACCAGGAACTGATCCATGACCCTCAAATAACAGAAGATGTCTTCAAAGTCTTTCCACATTTTTTAGATGTCAAAGGACTTGTAAGCGTTATCATTGATCCTAACCTTTTTCAAATATGGGTAAATTTAGACAGCTCACTGTACAATATTCATTTATATAATACATTTTCCCTTTTATGTAATTTACAGCCAAGAGTTTTTGCTGGTGTTTGGAGCTGAAACTGCCTCGAGGATGCTTGAAAAGTGGGACATGCATTTAAGCAAAAGATTATTGTCGAAGCCAAACACCTGACTCGGATAAATGAACTGTTTCAACTTTTGAAAGCTGCTGAAAATTATCAGAGAATGATGAGACCAGTAAGCATAATGTTGTCTATAGATATGATAGTTTACACTGTATTATCTCTGTGTTCAAAGTACATTTCTTCCCAAATTCTCTGATATTTTTTTGTATTTTGATAGACTGGGACAGTGATATGGCTTCACTGCTGCTCTTTTTCCATCTGTTGCCACCCACAGCAGGACGAAAGAGGGTTAAAATAAGCCCCACTGATGCTGTGCCTAAAATGGTGCACTTTCATAAGTTATGTGTTTTACAATATTTACAAAGTGGGAGTGAAAAGAAAATCACAGGTATGTCATGCGCAAATGTTGTTTTCATATTTTTTATTTAAAGTTGTGCAAAATATTAATTTGTGCACACTTTTGTGTTTAAGTATATGTTTCTTATTTAGAGTTATCTTATATTCCTCCATTAAACCATCTGTCCCGTCATCCACCTGTCTTCTGCACCGTCTAAGTAACACCAGCTATCTTCAAGTCTTCCTCCACTGCATCCAGAAACCTCCTCTTTGGTCTTTTTCTAGACTTCTAGCAGCTCTAGACTAAGCATCCTTCTACCCATAGTCATTGTCTCTCCCCTGGACATGTCTCAGCTATCTCAGTCTGGCCTGAGTTCTTTAAATTGAAGATAATGTTTGCAGCCAAGAAGTAACACTCATGTCCTAAAATGTCTATTTATTTTTTAATCTTTGTCAATGTTTTCTTTTTCAGTCA
Organism: Oryzias curvinotus; assembly: GCA_023969325.1. Classification (NCBI taxonomy): domain Eukaryota; kingdom Metazoa; phylum Chordata; class Actinopteri; order Beloniformes; family Adrianichthyidae; genus Oryzias; species Oryzias curvinotus. The sequence goes on from CM043724.1 coordinate 20,772,766, forward strand.
TGTTGCAGCATTGGTGAAGACCTGCAAGAATGTGAAAACAGCCCTACATCCTTGCCATTGGCCGAACCAAGAACAACATGGAGACTTTCTACACATCGTTGTGGACAAACAGCTCATTCCCTGCCAAGCCACTAGTTCACTGGGCGCTTTGATGAACTGTTTAAAACCCACTATGTTTTCAACTTGTCCTCTGATGAATCCCTGGTCCAGCTCTACACTTTTGTTCAGACAACAATCTTTAACTTTGATCCCACAACAACAGACGGGTCTCTGAGAGTTCTTGAGCTGCTAAACTGCTCAACTGGCTTTAAAAAATGTTAAAGTGTTTCATTTGTCAGGCTGTTCATTTCACCTGTAAGTCTTTGACAATCCATTGAAGACTTGACCATAGTTTTTATCCAAGCACCAGGTTTAAGTTGCTTTGTGCACAAGAAGGAAACTTCTGGTGCACGCGCTGCGCAAAGAAGAGGAGAGATGCTCTCCAGTTCTCTCCCCTTCCTCTGCCGCTCCCTGCTCCTTCTTAACCCTTGTGCTGTCTTGGATGACCCCACCCTTACTTTGACATGTTCTCCCTACCATGACCGAGGTGGATAAAGGTGGAAAAATTTCATGTAATCCATTCAACAAGTGAAGATCACAAATCATTGAAAAAAAAAGGTTCAGAGCACTGTTTTGGGTCTAGATGACCCAACTCCCGACGGTAAAGTGCCTAGGACAGCACAAGGGTTACACACGCACGCGGTTTCAGCACATATACATCATCAGTCTACAACACAGTGTGGCGACCTGGGGGTTAGCCCCGCCTTAAGCCCCTAAGACTCATGGGAAGTGGGAAACGTGGGTGTAAATTTCATCACCATAACTGAGGGAGCTGTGAACAGAAGTCATGTGCAGTCTTTTTGGCAGCTGTGGATGTGTTAAAATTCATGAGCTGATGCACTGTTAACTTCTCCCTCAATGAAACTAACAGCAGCTGCATAGTCTGTGGGTCAGGATGATCAGTGACGGGCCGATAGTGTTGGTAACAGCATGCGGCTTGTATACAGGTGCGGCTTGTGTATGTACATTGTGATTTAACCTCATTAACCCTTGTGCTATCTTAGATGACCCCACCCTTACTTTGACGTGTTCTCCCTACCATGACAAAGGTGGATAAAGGTGGAAAAATTTCATGTAATCCATTGAATCATTGAAGAAAAAAGGTTCAGAGCACTGTCTAGTGTGTCTAGATGACCCAACTTCCAACGGTAAAGTCCCTAGGATAGCGCAAGGGTTAAATTGAGCGCGTGCGTCTTGTAATCAGGTGCACTCTATAACCTGGAAATTACGGTACAATGATGCTTTTTGAAACTGCTAACCCACTCGCTTCAAAACGCACCGGTCTTAAAGTTGGCGCCCTCTATTTTGTCCTGCAAAATTTGCCAGCCAAGTTAAATTCTGCTCTTATGAACATTCATTTGGTTGCACTGTTTCACACAGATGATGTTAAGAAATATGGCTTTGATCCCATTCTGCAGCCTCTGATTGATTATATCAAAATATTGGAACACGATGGCCTTTACCTTCCATTCTCCACTGAAAAAGTTCATGGAACCATCTGTCAGATAACTGGGGACAACCTAGGAATGCACACAATTCTGGGTTTTACAGAGTCTTTCAATGGGCATTATTTTTGTCGTTTGTGCAAGATTGAAAAAAATGATACCCAGAGAATTTACAATGAGGACGATTTCCAGGTAACTGTATGAAAGAAATGTTTTTGAAATTCATTGCAAACAATTACAGTCAGAGCCACAAAAGTCATCTGTTTTTGGCTTAAAGCAAAATTCCCCTCTTAATAGTCTGCATTACTTTCATGTTTTAAACAATTTCTGATTTGACATAATGCATGACATTCTTCAAGTGGTGGCCCAATATGAAAGAAATATATTGTTGAAATATCTGTCAGAAATGTTTTTGTCAATATTTGAGCTACTGCCCAGAATTTATGCTTTTGATTACGGGTACCTGGAGCGCAAAAATCGCCCCACCAGGCTTACTTTGGACAGCTGTGGCAACAATGCTGGACTGAATGCCATTCAGACCCTGTGTCTTGTTAGAAACATTCTCTTGGTTTTGGGGATGTTGTGCCAGAAGGAAACCAAAACTGGACATTGCTGCTTCTGTTCCTCCAGATAATTAACATAGTGTTTTCAACTTCTGTTTCATTTGGTATGACTGTGCTTTTGAAGTATTTAATAATTGAACATCACAGCCTGTTTAAAGTGTTGTATCCAGGTAGTTTATGCCAAACACCATTTCATGATACATCAGCTTGCAGAAGAAAAATTGGAACTTTGATACATATGTGGAGCATGAAATTTGAAGCACAAGGTTTTTTTTTTTAAAACACTCTTAAAAACTTTAAGAACATTACTAAATCCCTTGCAAAAAAACACCAGATGCCACTTGGATATCATTGGGAGACATCACAATTAGACAGCATTGAGTATGGGTCAAGATCACCAGGACTCCTTTGCCCTTGCTGCAGAGCATCTACAAGCGTAGGATCCGTAGGAGAGCTGCCTCCATCATCAAGGACCCCACCCACCTTCAACGAGGTCTGTTCACTCTCCTCCTCTCGGAACGGAGGTACAGGAGTGTGAAGTGCAGGACCACCAGACTCAGGAACTCTTTCTTTCCGTCTGCCATCAGACTCCTTAACAGCTGACAGGAGTCTGGAGGAACAAACTGCACCTTGCACACCCTCATTGCTCGCTACTGTTTATTATCACTGTTTTTGCACATTTAGAATTTGCACGACGTCTGTGTGATTTTTGTGTGCATGTTTTGTGTGAATTTTCTGTTTCTTGTATACTTTTTTTGGAATTCGGAGCAGACAGCAAAGTAAGAATTTCATTGTGCATGGAAACCCGTTTCTTACTGTGCATATGACAATAAACCCTTTAAATCTTGAATCTCTTCCTCCTGCTTTCTTACTCAGTGTTTAACAAAACACAGAGAGCTGCAGTACAGGGAGGTAAAGAGCCGCATTTTGGACCGTTTAGCTCTTTCCGCCATTGTATATCTTTGGTAGCGTTCCTGTGTGCGCGCGCCGTGTACTGTTGGAACAACAAGCCCCACCCCCCCATGCACACAAATAGACAGACAGAGCTCTCCTCTTCAGCGAGAATTGCTAAATTAATATTACCATTAATTAACGGAAAATTGACTGACTTATTGTGTGGGACACACAAAAAAAAAAACAACTCCTCCAGTACCAATAGCAGAACCGTTGAGGTCAGATCCTAACGATACTGCAGTCTTGAAGAATGTGGCCCCGGGGCTCTTTCAATACCGGGGCACGGTACCCATCCCTAGTCTTTAATACTCAAAAACAAAACAAAACAAAAAAACCAAAAACCTCTGCTAGAAATAGGTAATATACATGAAACAGGGGGGACAGCATGATAAACTATGGAGCAGCACAGCAGGAAGGGAAGGACAGGACTTAAATACATTCAAAACAGATGAGACACAGGTGGAAACAATGAGGGCAGATGGGGACCAAAAGTAAAGCTCAAAACAACATCATAACAGGAAGTTGTTCAAAATATAACAGGAAACGAACTCAAAACATGAAGAAACAAGGCAAGTTTATTTGTATAGCACAATTCGTACACAAAGTAATTCAAGGTGCTTTACAAAACAGAAAAATGCATTAAAATCACTATACATCTGATGCCGTAGTATCGCGAGACCCAACGAGACGAGTGTGGTGAGTCAACTTGGCGGCACGTAAGCAGTTGTACAAACATTTTCGATCTTGTTTCAATATTCCGCGATATTAAATTAATCTGAGCAACTAACATAACTTGTTAAGATTATTAAACCTTTGTCAGCCTGGAGGACCTGGAGAAATTCATTGACGAGTGTTATAATACCTGCGTCATGGGGAAACCAAACACCAACACCCCCTCCTCCAAGCGAACACGGCCTGAAGACTCTCCCGGGGCTGCCTCCTCTCCAGGCAGCGGCGTGAGCGAAATCCTTGATTCAATTGATAAAAAGCTCTCCAGCCTTGATTGCCGCCTTAATCTGCTGGAGATCCTCCACAAAGAATTTCAAGGCCTGCGGGAGTCTTTGGAATTCAGCCAGCAGCAGGTGCGGGAGCTCGCAGCGGAGAACCAGGCCCTCAGAGAGACCGTGAAGAGCCTGGGGAATGACACCGCCCGTCTCTCCGAGGAGAACAGATCCATCAAGGAAACCCTCCTGGATCTTCAGTCGAGGAGCATGAGGGACAATCTAGTGTTCTCTGGGATTCCAGAGGAGGCAGGAGAGGTCCCTGAGAACACGGTGAAGTCCTTCCTTGAAGTCCACCTGAAGCTCCCCAAGGAGGAGGTGCAGAAGATCTCTTTCCACAGGGTTCACCGCCTCGGAGGAAGAAGGTCCGACAACCAGCGCCCGCGTCCTATTGTCGCTAAGTTTGAACACTTTAACCCTCATATTATGTTAAGGGTCAATTTGACCCATTTCAGTTTTTGGTTTGACCAAAGAACTGGTTATCATTTCTTTTTCTTCATGAAAGTTGGTGACTTTTCCTCATCTAGGGTCATGAACTTGTGTGTAAAATCTGGGTACTGTGATATGTCGTGGAATGTCTGTGCACAGTTTGTTTACAAAGATGATGTTGCGGGTCATTTTGACCCAGACACTTTGATGTGGGCAAGTAGCTGTCCAGATCCAGAAATAAACATGTCTCTTTGATGTACTTTATTTTGATTGCTAAATTATTTATATTTTGACTGTCTCTGAATAGACATTCAGACTCAGAGACCCAGGTGTGTGTAGGGGAGGAGCTTTCTCTCCCTTGTCCTTGTCCCTGTTCTCGTGTCATCTCTTTGAGAAACACAGCAAAAATGAGCTCCAGAAGATTTACACTGTTTTTAGATAGTGATGCAGAGGAAGAAATTTCAGAGATAGAGGATCTTTCAGATGCAGCGGACAAAGTTATTGATGATCCAGATTTTCAATTTTCCGACGATGAGGAGGATTCAGAGGACGGGTCTGCCGTTGTCTCTCCGTCAGATGAAAACCAAGGTATGGAGCAATCCTAATCCACAGAGGGGACATGAGCATCTAAAGATGGTAATATAAAATGGTCAACATCACCACACCAAAGCCGAGGCAGACTGTCATCTTCCAATATCATCAAAATGACACCTGGTCCAACAAGATTTGCTGTCACACGAGTTGATGATATTCAATTAGCATTTCAGCTCTTCATATCCCAATCAAAAGTGAGGATTATACTGGACATGACTAACTTCGAGGGGAGGAGTGTATTTCAAGAGAAATGGAAGTCACTGGATCAGACTGACTTGAATGCTGGAGTTGACAATCTGGACAAAGTCACAGCAACATACAGCTGTCAGCGCAAGACTGCTCGTTGGCCCATGGCAATTTTCTTCAATATTGTGGACGTGTCTGCCTACAATGCCTATGTCCTGTGGTCCGAAATCAACCAGGAATGGAAAGCCGGCAAATTGTACCGATGTTGGCTTTTCCTGGAGGAACTCGGCAAAGCACTCATAACTCCCAAGATCCAGAGGCGAGCCAGGCCAGCTCGATCACCAGCAGCTGCAGCTGTCATTGAAAAGATCAAGTTCAGGCCATTCAACCAGTCTGCAATGGATCCAGTGGATACAGATGTAAAGAAAGGAATAAGATGCCAGGTCTGTCCCTCCCCAGATGACAGTAAAACAAGTACCTCTTGTGTAAAATGCAAGAATTACATCGGCAGAAAGCACACAGTTACATTCTGTCCTTCATGTGCAGAACATAGAAGATACTGAATATTGAAAATCTCAGAAAATGTGACAAGTTAAATAAATAAAAAAGTAATTGTGAAGAAGGAAAAAAATATTAAATATAGTGTTGGAATAAAAAAAGTATTGTTTGTCTCTTTCCTAAATGTTGAAATATTCTAAAATAAAGTTGATATCGGTTTAACCTGTTTTTTTTATTGTTTTGAGTGGATTTACACAGTATGGGTCAAAATGACCCGCAACATAATCAAGGTAATTTTTTTTCAACATAATACGAGGGTTAAACAAAAGGAGCTGGTGAAGGGCCACGGACCGGAGCTGAAAGGCACGCATTATAGTGTTAATGACCAGTTCCCGGCAGAAATCCTCCGTAGAAGGAAGATCCTGTTCCCGCTGAGGAGGAAGCATCTGACTGCCGGTTCTAGAGCGGTTGTGGCCGTTGATAAGCTTTACGTCGACGGGCGGCTGTTCCAGGACCCGGAGATAACCCCCTGGCTGTGCTGAAGACTTTTAGATCCGCGCTGAGAACATCTGCGCTGCCCAGAAAAAAACCCGCTAATCCCATCACATCATCAATAATCCACACCTCCATCTCAGGAAAAGTATTTTTCTTCACCTCAGTCCCACTCATGTTTCTGTGGTTGTTTTGTTGTTTTTGTTTTCTATTTCTTTTCTTGTTTTCTATCTTTTTCTTGGTCCCCCCCCTCCCCCTTCCTCATATGTAAATCACAGAAAAACAACGCATCCTCGGTAAGTATTTATTTATGCACTGAACGGGCGCGCGCACACATGGACGTGCACAAGAGATCCCGCACACACACGCCGACAAACTGCAATCACCTCACACAGGCTCTTATAGGACGCACGCAACACGCAGCTCACGTAGCCAGAAAACGTTCACGCGCACACAGGCACAGCGCTTCTCTGTGCAGCAGGTTTGCAATGCGGGCACGCGCACACGAGTGGGCACAAACGCATTACTTGGCTTCACACCTTTCTAGTCAGAGCAGTTATGAACAGTCTTAACATTGTTAGCTGGAATGTGCGTGGACTTGGCTCTGGGCCAAAGAGAATGAAAGTGTTTAATCACCTGAATGATCTTAAAGCAGATATAGCTCTACTGCAGGAGACCCATTTATCTAATTCACAGAAGCATCTCCTGTGTGGTTTGCATTTTACAGTTATGTACTCTGCTAGTTACAACTCCAAACAAAGAGGAGTTGCTGTTTTGATTAATAAAAACTTTAATTTTACTCATAAGGATACAGTTACTGACCCAGAAGGCAGATTTGTAATCATTAATATATCCATTCAGAATAAGGACTATTGCATAGCCAGTGTCTATGGCCCGAATGTTGACGACTCTTCCTTCTTTCACAGACTCTTCACCTCACTCTCAGTTCACTCTGACTCCACAATCATTATAGGAGGAGACTTCAACCTTGTTTTGGACCCTGAACTTGACAGACTCAGCACAGCAGCAAACCAATGCATATGGAGGTCTGCAAGTACCCTACAGCAGTACATGAATGATCTGGGTCTCTGCGACGCTTGGCGCTCATGTCATCCAAACACTAAGGGGTTCACCTTTTTCTCTCCAGTTCACCATTCACATTCCCGTTTAGACTATTTATTAATTAGTAACTCTCTCTTAAAAGATATCCAAAGTTCCAACATTCACCCAATAATTATCAGTGATCATGCACCAGTTTCTGTAAATATTTCTAGGGAAATATCCACACCCTCACGTTCAATCTGGAGGTTTAATACATCTCTGTTAAAAGACCAGGAATTTATTGAATTCTTTAAAAAAGAATGGGCAACATTCTTAGAATTCAACAACACTAAGGATATTTCACCATGCCTTCTTTGGGAAACTGCAAAGGCAGTCATGAGAGGGAAAATCATCTCTTATTCAACGTATAAAAAACGCAAAGAGAAAGCACATTTATTAGAACTAGAAAATAAAATCAAAACACTGGAGACTGCTTATGCTCCCTCTGCACAGGAACACATTCTGGGCGATCTGAAAAATGTAAAACTGCAGTTATATGACATCATCAATAAACAGACACAATTCCAAATACAAAGGCTACGACTTGAAAGATTTGAAAACTCAAACAAATCTGGCAAATTTCTTGCTAATCAGCTTAAAATTAATAAAGAAAAATCAACAATTACTTCCATCGTTGATGAAAAAGGAGATGTCACTCATGATCCGGTTAAAATAAATACCGCGTTTAAAGACTTTTATAAAAATGTATACACATCACAGATCAACCCATCAGAACAAAGCATCAACTCATTTCTAGATAAAATAAACCTACCCAGATTAACTGAAGATCAGATCTTAAACCTAGACTCACAGCTTTCATTGTCTGAGCTTCATGAAGCTCTATCACTTATGCCTAATGGTAAAGCACCAGGGCCTGACGGCTTTCCTGCTGAGTTTTATAAAGAATTCTGGGAACAGCTGGCACCAACGTTTTTTGAAATGGTAACATTTATCAAGGAAAGCAAATCAATGCCACCTAACATGAACTCCGCCAACATAATTCTCCTCCTTAAACCAGAAAAAGACCCCACTAGCCCTTCTAGCTATCGCCCCATTTCTTTAATCAATGCAGATGTTAAAATTATCTGCAAAGCACTAGCACAGAGAATAGAAAAAATCACCCCTCACATAATTCACCTCGATAAAACTGGTTTCATCAAAGGCAGACACTCTGATGACAATGTACGCAGACTCATTAATGTAATTGACTTTGCCAGCATTAAAAACCAGGAAATGACCATACTGTCGCTGGATGCTGAAAAAGCTTTCGACAGAGTAAATTGGAAGTTCCTCATTGCTGCCCTCCATAAGTTTGGTTTTGGAGAATCATTCATCAACTGGATCAAAATATTATATCGCAACCCCAATGCATCTGTCAGAACTAATAAACAGACTTCCAACAGGTTTTTTCTCGGAAGAGGAACCAGACAGGGTTGCCCACTCTCTCCCTCTCTCTTTGCTATAGTCATTGAGCCTCTAGCTGCAGCAATAAGACAGCATGAGAGCATTAAAGGAATTAAAACCAAACAAAGCCATCATAAAATTAGTCTCTATGCAGATGACATATTACTGTACTTAAATAATTCACAATCTGTAAACGAAACGGCAACAACCATTAATGAATTCTCCTCCATATCAGACTACTCCATTAATTGGAACAAATCTGTTTTATTACCATTGAACAGTAATGCGGAGCAAAGAATCACAATTCCAGTTAAAGTAGGCAATATCAAATATCTAGGTATTTATTTTTCCCCCAAATTATCAGAACTGGTGCAGCTAAACCACACTCCATTACTGAAAAGCACACAGGACGATCTAACCCGATGGACCAACCTGCCTCTGTCCCTCATGGGCAAGGTAGCCACTGTTAAAATGAAAATCTTACCCAAAGTCAATTATCTCTTCTCAATGATCCCCACACAACCGCCACTAAAATGGTTCAAAGCATTAGACTCATCCATATCAAGCTTTCTATGGAACAATAAACCTGCAAGAATTAGTCTAAAAACGTTAAAATCTGCAAAAAGCTGTGGAGGCTTGGAACTACCTAACTTCCACAAATACTTTCTTGCAAATAGATTACAATACATCTTAAAATGGTTAAAAAATAACCCAGAAACCTACTCATGGTTAGACTTGGAACAGGCGTTATGTGGGAAGATCAACCTGTGAGATCTTCCATTTATTAGCCAAACAGTTAAAAAACAGGATTGTTTCAAAAGTATCAATATAAACGCAACTTTAACAGCCTGGTGGGAATTTATAAAAATATCTAAGTCATCAATTCAACCGTGCAGAATGACACCCATCTGGAACAACCCAGACATCCTCATAAACAAAAAGATGATACACTTCCCAGCTTGGCAAGCAGGGGGCGTGACGTTACTAGAGCACTTAATTATTGACAGAAGATTCATAACTCCCCAGGAACTACAAGACAAACATGGAATAAATAACTTCTTGGAATATCAGCAACTTAAGTCTATTATCACTAAAAGGTTTAAATACAGAGACAACGATTTAAAGCTACCAGAGGTAGTTACCTCTATGATTAACTTTTCAATGAACAAAACACTCTCAAAAATATATAAACTTTTATGTAAATTAGATAATAATATCTCACTTCCAATAACAAAATGGGATGCAGATTTGAGCATCAGCACAGATGAAAACTTTTGGTCAGAACTTTGTCTAAACACCTTTAAACTGACTAAAAGTCCAAATTTGCAGCTAATCCATTTCAAAACTCTTCACAGGATTTACTACACTGGACAGAGGATGTTCAAGATGGGTAACTCAGACATTTGTGTGCACTGTGATAGTAATCTACCTGATAGTTACATGCATGCACTGTGGTTCTGCACGCCTGTCCAGGCTCTCTGGCAGCAGGTGTGTGCCGATCTATCAGCCTGGCTTAAGGTTTCAATCACGGCTTCACCATCACTTTGCGTGCTTGGTGACATGAGTGCCATCGAGGTAGAAGGAGAATTATTAAATATCATTTTCATAACTCTTTGTATTGCTAAAAAAAACATCTTAATAAATTGGAAAAACAAGAAAAATATAAATATAAGTCAATACAGAAATCTGCTTTTTGATCATATCAGCTTGGAAAAAATGTCAGCCCAAAATTCTAGTAACTTGGAAAGAATTCAGTCTCTCTGGTCTCCCATAGCTAACTCCATGACTTGGGGGGGGGGGGGGGGGGGGGCTGGTTGTTGCTGCTCCTTGCCTTTCTGCCGTGGTGCGGGGTGGGGATCGGGGCATCTGCTGCCCGGTGGGGACTGGTGGGGAGCCCATTCGTTGGGGGGTCGGTTCCGGTGCCTGGGCGGGGCGGGCTGGGTGCTGCGTGGTCTTCTGGGCTTGGCGGTGGGGGGTGCATGGTGGGGGGGTTGGGTGGTGGTCTGGCTTGGCTTGGGGGGGTGGTCTCTTTGTCCGTGCTGGGGGGGGGGTCGGCGGGGGGTCCTGCTCGGGGGGAGTAGGTCCAGCGGCACTGGATGGGCTGCCCGTCTACACCTGGGGCTGGGATCAACCCTTCCCTGGCTCTGGGGCGGGGCAGGGCAACCCTCTTGGGGCCCCCGGTCGCTCTGGGCGTCACCCGCTGCGGCTGCGGGGTCTTGGGGGGTGTGTGTGGGGGGGTCTGTTGGCCCTGTCTTGTGGGGGGGCTTTCCGGGGGGGGGGGGCACCATGGGTACGGGACCTGGGGGGTTTGACGGGTCGGGGTCTCCCCTGGTGGCAATCGGCGGTTGCCCCGGCCGGTTGGCTGCCTTGGTCCCATCGAGGCCTGACCAGAGCTTCCTCGGGGCCGGCGCCTGGGGGTGGGGGCCTGGGCTTGCTCCGGGGGGGGGGACGCTTTCTGGCTCCTCTCTCTCTGTGTGGGGTGGGTCGTGCTGGGCCTGGGGCGTCGGAGCTTTGGGGGATGGGGCCCCGTGGCTGGGGGACCTGGGCCCTATGCTGGGGGGGGCTGGGGGACGGATGTTTGACCACCGGGAGACAGTCTGCCAGCTGTCCCCAACTCACCCCCTTTTCAATGAACCTAATCTGGTTCATTGAAACCTAATCTCATATTAGGGTGAGGGGGTGGGGGGTTTAGCCTGCGATGCGCTTTGGGGGGGGGCTACTTGGCAGTGGTCTCCCTCCCATGGTTACCGTATGGAATGGACCCCCCCTCTCTCGGTTTTATTTGCACCTTAGACATGTAGGGCCCTTGGTGGTGGTGGGGGGGGGGGGGGGGTGCTTGGACATCACTGCCAGCAAGCAGCAGATGTCCTCCTAGCACCCTACCCGCCAATTTTAACCGCACCTTAGACATTTAGGGACCCTTGGTGGGGAGGGTGAGGGGACATTACTGTGAGTAATCAGGGAATGTCCTCTCTGTGCCCTACCCACCAATTTTAACTACACCCCCCTAGTACACACACCTTTTTACTTCTCATAATATACATTCAAACACAAACACACACACATGCACACATACACCCTTACGAACACAAGCACACACATTATACAAGGAAGGTGGGTCTAAGGTCCATCTGTCCCCTACCCCATCCCTGGTGGGGGGTACTGGGCCCTTGGCAGCGGCGGCCGTGTCCCCTGGGTGCCGGTTTCCTGGGCCCGGCGGGGCTCTCTCCGCGCAGGGAGGGAGTTCACATTACACCTGAGCCGGGGGTGTCCGTTTCCTTGTGGGGTGGGTTCGGGTTTTTGCCCCTGGGCGCTGGCCCCCCGCCCACATTCCAACTGTGGCCGAGCCTGGTCGGGCCACATTAACAACACCCCTTGTGGGCCCCTCTTCTCTCCGGGGTGCCCCCCTCCTGGGCGGGGCCGGCTGTCCCCTGCCTTGCTCCTTCCTGGACCAACCGTAGGCCGGGTGGGTGGCTGCCTGGAGTGCAGAGCGGGTCTCCCTTGGGGGGTCCTGGCTCGTACCTGGGGTTGGGGCGGGGGGATACCCAGAACTCCTGGGTGGTGACGAGGTGCTCGTCTGGGGCTGTGGGCGCTCTTCTCGGGTGGGGACCTGCGTTGGGCCCTCCCGGCGCGGCGGGGGGCTGCTCCCCTGGTTGGGCTGGGCAGCGCTCTTTTCCCCCCATGCCTCCCTGCTCTCTGGCTCTGGGGGCCTCGTGGTGGCCCTGCTGGCCCTGGCCGAGGTGGCGGATGTGGTCGCCCGGGGGGTGGTTGTTCTCTGCCTGCTGTCGGGTGGCGTTGGGAGTTCCGGCTGCCGCTGCTGCTGCGGCGGGGGTCTTGGTGTGGGGATGGCTGGTCACCCCTCCCTCCTTCTTTTCACATTCCACCATTCATTTAGAAGAACTTAAACACTCATCTGAGCACAGGTGTTAGCTCACCTTTATACTAATAATTTGAAGGATTGTGTTAGGAATAATTAGAAATAGAATAGTTAGAAACTCTCTTTTTACTTTTATTACATTTACTTGTACCTTTTATTACACTAATGGTTTAAACTTAATTCACTGAGCATGTATTATCATCTCAAAATTATATTACATCCTAAGACAGCACAACCAAACTATTGTCCTCACAGTTCCTCCTCATCCTCCCTTTTTACTTTTTGTGTGTTCTGGTGTTTGTGCTCTGGCAAATGTCTGTGAGAACATCAGAGAGATCTGATACCTGAAGCTTTATGACCTTCAAGTATCCAGCCTGCAATAGCATGTGGGTGGGTTTTTCACACCATAGACCCTCGGACCATCTTCTGAATATGTAAATGCCAGGTATATATACCAAGCCCTTTTCTGAGTGTCTTTGTTCAGACTTTGTGATCCTGCTCCTCTGTCTGTAACCCTGCGTACAAATCTGTGCTGTTTTGTGCGGAGTAAATCTTCACTGAAGCTAAGTATTGTCTCTGTGTCCTCATTCATTCATTTCTGTGTGCTGGAAACTGAAGGGAACGAACCAACCTAATATTTTTTTATTAATACAGTCCTTTATAGAAAATCCAGTTTCCTCACATTTGGTCCTTCGAGTCCGGCCGGCGCGCGCCTTGGACATCGCTGGAACCCCTGGGGGGGGGTTTTCCTGAAAACCGCGCGGTCTGAGACCACGGCCTCAGCATTGAACCATCGGCCCTGCCCCTGGATCCGGTGGTGCCCTCGGCGTCGTCGGACCCTCATCAAATAACGGGGTTATTTGATCGAAGTGAGTATGCAACACAGAAAGTCTGTCCTCTCTTTACTTGTTAGGGTCTTATGTTGACTGTGTCTGTGTCTTGAGTGTGTGTGCATCATCTCTTGGGGAAGAACAGAGAGACGGGTGCTGCGCGTGCACGTTGACCACAGGAGCGCCTGCAGTCAGCCTGCTGCGGGTGTATGTGTCCTCCTTCATGGGAGAGGAGAGAGAGAAGTTTAAGAGCTTAAGAGGAAAGAAGTGTTAGCAGCACGCGAGGCTGCTAGTGTAGGTCCTTCCCTTCGCGGTGGAAGAGAACTTTAGGGACAGATTCGGTTGCGGAGGGCCGCAGGCTGTGTGCGCGGCCTAGGGACAGATTCGGTTGCGGAGGGCCGCAGGCTGTGTGCGCGGCCTAGGGACAGGTTCGGTTGCAGGGTGCCGCAGGCTGTGTGCGCGGCCTAGGGACAGATTCGGCTGCAGATTGTCGCAGGCTGTGTGCGCGACTTTTGGGAATAAACGGAGCTCCGGGGAATTCATGTGTGTGTAACGTTTCTTATGTCTCTGTCTGTGTCTGCCTGTGCTTTCTGCGACAGCTTCTGTGGTGTATGCTCGCTTTGACTAAATGCCTCATGATCGCTTTGATTAATGTCTTATTCCAAATACATGAATGATGAATGTGGTGACTCAGTTGACAAATAATTAGGCTTCTTTTCTGATTCTCCAAGCTTTTTCTGCTGATTAGAGTCAGCGCTGGAGAATCCATAAAAAGGGTTACTTGGGTGGGAGCTCTGGTTTGTGATTGAAATTGAGAAGCTGGTTCTCAGGACAGCCACATCCGCGAGGGACCTAGCCTTCGTAGAAGCTTGATGTGGTCGATGACTTCCTGAGTACGTTGTGGCTGATCGTCCATCACAAACTTTAACAAAACATGGGGGGGGCCCATTCACAAAATCTCACTAAAAAAAAGAAAGCACATTGCTCTGGTCCGAAAAACTTTTCATGGGTTTGGAAGTATGTGGAAAATCAGGACCGTACATTAATCAAGCATTTGGATAAATGGGTAAAAAATTATGGATTTAATGGAAAGTTAAACACTCAGAGAATAACTGCATTGCAGAATGTGAATAAAGAAATTAAAGAAAAAACAGGAAAAGTTCAGAATAAAACGCAGAAGGCAGGATTTGGTTGAGAGGGGCAGAGGAAAGAAAAAAAAAAAAGGCAGAGCAGCCTCAGAGTGCAGGAAAGAGCAGAAGGAGGGGGGAGCAGCTTCACAGCTCAGAGTGCGCGTGCCCGAGGAGGATGAAAACTTGCAGAGAGGAGGGGTATTTTCTCCATTGTAAGCAGATGTAACGGCTTTCTGTGCTCTCAGAATAAAAATAGGTTGTGTTTTAGTGTGTATTTTAGTGTTTACGACATGGCCAAGGGTAGGTGTTCAGAAAAAGCTATAGAAAGTATAATTTCTTACAAAGCCGATGTGAATCAGTTTGTGCAGGACACGCCTCCCTCTTGAATAAACATGATCAGACTCAGATGGCGGATGCCGCCTTCCCTTTTTTAGTTTACGCTCCCCTACTCATAAAAAGTTTAACTGCAGCCTGACCCCACTGATCATGACCCTCCATTTCTTCTTGTAAATTAGAATTGACCCCTTTAAAAGCATTCCTGAGGATCTCTGGTTGAGGATCTCTGGTTCACTTACTCACCTTGCATTTTTTTCAATGGACATGTATGCAAATCTTTCTAAGTTTCAACCTCCTGGAGGGTCTCAACTTTTGCTTTCCATTGATGACATATTGTTAGCCTCGCCTCATGGAGACACTTGTCTTTCCTACGCTCTCAAGACCATAAGTGCAGTAAATCTAAACTCCAGCTGGCCCAAACACAAGTTACATGTTTGGGACATTTAGTTTCTGCTTCTGGCAAAATTATTTCTTCCCCCGGACCTCGCCATCTTATCTAATCAGCCCCCACCCCACCCCACCTCTCATCCTTACTCACTCGCTGCAGCTGCTTGTGCGGCTGATAGTTGAAACAATGAGACCTGTGATTCTCTCGTGCGAATTCTCCAGAAGATGCTAAACTCCCTTCCGTCCAAACTTTCCCATTAGTCAAACTGTTATCAGCCTGCTCATGGTGCTATTGAAATGAGACGCAGTTATTGTCTGATTCCCTTTGAATGTGTTTTTTTACAATTTTTATTTTATTTTTTATTTTTATTTATTTATTTATTGCCTAATTTTTCCTACTTTCGTGCCTGACTCTAATGAAACCATTGATGATTTACATGATTATTTGAAGAAAGCTGTGACAACAAAGGAACACATTGAGTCTGCCTCCAGCTCTCTCCTCCCCACAGACACTGAATCCCAGACTGACCGGAAGATCTGTTGGTGACCTGCTTTACTCGGAGGCCATTCAACGGACTGATTGGTCACACCTGAGGTGGACAGGACCCTTCAAGGTTCTCCTCACCATGCCGACTGCAGTACAAATTGCTGACTGACCCTCCTGGATTCACGTAAGCCACTGTACATTGCTGAGAGCCTACGAGACTGACATTTTGAGGCACAATGGTTGAAGTCCAACTACGACGCCGCCACAGTGTGACACTACTCCTGGCGAGGGGCGCTCCCAGGAGTGTTTCCTCTGGCACTGCTCTCTTTCCAGCTACAGTGAGCTTCGAACCAGCTAACATGGGTCCAGCTGTTCGTCGTGGTTTCATCTTGTACTTTTATGCCATCTTCCTCTGCAAATCTCACTCACACCATCAGTGAGGTCAAGGTCCTTAAGTCACACATTTCTTCTCAGATGACAGACGACTCCTGGTCTGGTTCCCCGTTTTCTTGGTTCACTTCTGGCACCTGGTGGAGTGTACTGATAAAACTAGTCACTCCGGTTCTCTGTGTCTTGTTTTTATTTTTTGTTTTCGTCTCTTGTGTGGTTCCCTGTATTAGATCAATGGTTGACAAGATGCTTTCAGGCCGTGCGACGTATGTCAACACCCTTTACCAACACTATGCCTACAATTCTCCTGGTTCGCGTCCACTCGAGGTTGAAACTGGTCTTTAAGGTGTTATTTTTCCTTTTTATTGGGTTTGAATTTCTTTTGTTGGGTTTTGATTTCTTTATTTTCTTTATTTCTTACTTTGTTTCTTATACTATGTAACTTTAATTAAAGATTTTGTGCCGAGGTTGGACTGGTGATGCATGCGTATCCTTAGTGTTGGCTGCTGAGGGGCACAGAGCCGTTGATGAGTTTTGCCCTCCCTGATTGCTCAATGAAAGTCTCACACAGATGGTATAAGTTTAGCCCTGGAGGTTTTCGCATCAACACTCATGTATCACCTACCACCTCTGTTTTATTCAGTTATTCACGTTGATTATATCTGCTCTAGAGTATTTCCATGTACCTATCCACTTTTGTTTTCGATGCAGAGCCGATATGATGCCTATACTGAAAATCTTCGTGAAATGGTATATGGTTGATGATGAGAAGTGTTCTGCTGACTTTACATATATAATTTTGATATGATAAACAGGGGGGTATGTTAGGAATAATTAGAAATAGAATAGTTAGAAACTCTCTTTTTACTTTTATTACATTTACTTGTACCTTTTATTACACTAATGGTTTAAACTTAATTCACTGAGCATGTATTATCATCTCAAAATTATATTACATCCTAAGACAGCACAACCAAACTATTGTCCTCACAGTTCCTCCTCATCCTCCCTTTTTACTTTTTGTGTGTTCTGGTGTTTGTGCTCTGGCAAATGTCTGTGAGAACATCAGAGAGATCTGATACCTGAAGCTTTATGACCTTCAAGTATCCAGCCTGCAACAGCATGTGGGTGGGTTTTTCACACCATAGACCCTCGGACCATCTTCTGAATATGTAAATGCCAGGTATATATACCAAGCCCTTTTCTGAGTGTCTTTGTTCAGACTTTGTGATCCTGCTCCTCTGTCTGTAACCCTGCGTACAAATCTGTGCTGTTTTGTGCGGAGTAAATCTTCACTGAAGCTAAGTATTGTCTCTGTGTCCTCATTCATTCATTTCTGTGTGCTGGAAACTGAAGGGAACGAACCAACCTAATATTTTTTTATTAATACAGTCCTTTATAGAAAATCCAGTTTCCTCACAGATTGATTGAATGAAATATTTCACACTAGTTGGTTTAAAGGCATAAGTATGCGTGTGTGAACAATATCTGTATTGTGTGCATGTTTTGTGTACATGTTGACATGTAGACATCTTTACAGTTAACAGGTGTGTTTATAACATCTGAATGTGTGTGTGGACCTTTGAGATTTGTATTACACTTGAACCTTACCGTAATGATAAACATCCAGTAAAGTTGTTGCTTTAGGCTGCTTCATGGTTCTACCCCCCCCCCCCCCTCTTATTATTACCCTCCTCTCCCCCCCTCCTCTCTAACATCCTCTCTCTCTTGTCTGAAGATTAATAACCCCTGTTGTTAAAGCAAAATATGTCCAACACAAGAGGCCTTCAGCTCTCATCTGTTTGCCCAGCTGTTGGACAGGACAAGTTAAAAGAAAAAAAAAATACTACTATACCACTATACATCATAGAAATAATCAAATCAAATTTACTTTAAAAGAAAAGAAGAAAAAAATAGAAAATTGATTTAAAAAGAAAGGAAGGAAAGAAAAGTGCAGATAGGAACTTTCAGTCATAGACACGACTAAACAGAAATGTTTTAAGTCTAGATTTGAACATGAACACAGAAGAGGCCTGTCTTACGACTTCAGGGATGCTGTTCCAGATTTTAGCTGCAGAATATTGAAACGCTGATTCCCCTTGTTTAGTTCTGACTCTGGGAATCAACAGGAGGCCGGACCTTGAGGTCCTCAGAGTACGAGATGGTTCATATGGCACTAACATGTCAGAGATGTACTTTGGTGCGCGGCCATGGAGAGACTTGTACACAAGCAGAGCTGCTTTGAAGTCTATTCTTTGAGGTACAGGGAGCCAGTGCAGAGACCTGAGCACACTTTAGAAGATTTGGCCACAGAATAAGCCTTAGATGAGGAGGGATCCAGTGTTGGGTTGAGGCAACAGTTAAAATCACCCCACATTACAAGCTGGCTGTTATTTAAATTAGGAATAGAAAGAAACATTTTCTTAAAAAATTCCTCACTGTCAAAGTTTGGCCCATAGACATTCACTAATGTGAGACTCTTACCACAAATTCTGCCTGAAACTAAAATGTAGCAGCCATTGGGATCTGCTATGACCTCAGTGACAGAAAATGGAACTGATTTATGGACAAGTACAGCAAGACCTCGGGCTTTACTGGTAAATGCTGAGTAAAGAAGTTGCCAAACCTGCATATTCAAGTGATCAACTACTTTCAGGTTTCAGGTTTCAAGTTTCCTGCAAAAATGCAATCTTTGTGCTCAGTTGTTTTAAATGACTGATTACCTTCTTCCTTTTAATTGGAGAATTTAATCCCGTCACATTCCAACTAACAAGCTGTATAGCTCCACCAGGAGCTGGTGGGGCATTGGGCCCAGCACATTCTGTGTTTGAGTGAGGTGTTTCTGGCCCCCCAATGCTCTAATTTTAATAAACTTTACAAGAGAAGTAGCACAGAAGAAATAATAACAGCAGAAATAATCAAAACACAACAAAAAGGAAGAAATTTGTTACAAAAGGTAATGGCCTTAGCTCCCTGCTACAATGGGGCTACTAAAATGTAAGAGCAACTCAGTTTCAAGACGGTAACCTCATTCAACCACAAACCTATAATGTATAAAAAAAAACACTGCCTGCTTGCAGCTTAGCCTTTAACATTAGCTCAGCCATGGCGGCGTGGTACTCGTTACGCAGCTTCAACACGTCCGCACTGTAGTCATGGTAGAGACAGATCGGATGTTCCTTGTAGAAAAAACCTTCCTCTTACGGGCCTCACGGGTAATTGAATCCTTCACCCGGAAACGGTGTAAACAGAGAATCACAGGACGCGGTTTGGCTCCCTGCTGCGGCTTGGCCACAGGTACTAGATGAGCCTGGTCAATCTCTGGAGGTGTGGGAAGAATGTCCAGACCAAACACTTTGCTGAGGAGCTATGAGAAGAAAGTGCTTGGGCAAGGGGCATCTATGTTTAGGCCGATGAGGCGAATGTTGGAGCGCCTGCTGCGCCCCTCCAGGTCTGCCACCTTTGATCGGAGCAAATCATTGTGTTTTTGCAGAGCGCTGCACTGCTTCTCCACGTCTGTAAGACATTGTTAAACCTTTCCAGCGTTGTCCTCCAATGATGTAATACAATCACCGTGGACAGCAATAGTAGCCTCTATGTTGGCCTGTTTTGTGGTGAAAGTTTCAAGTGGAGAGGGCCTCTATCTGTTGCTTCAGCAGAGATGTGACGTCTTCCAGGGCTACGTTAGCGCTAGCAGTAGCTAAGCCAGTGTTGGGCCCTTCTCTGTCAGTTTGTCTAGTCTTCGGTTCGACATTTTAAAATGGATTTTTCAGGAATAGTTTTGAAAACTAGTTCACAGTCACAGGATGTGGAATCAGGAAGGTATTTATGGGGTAATAAGGTTCAAGTTAGAAATACCCATGAGAAGCAGATTGAGCACGCGTGTTGCAGCTCTCACTCCATACTGGAAGTCCTTCTGCGAGGTTTCTTTGCGTGGATGCCCCCCGCCCACTTACAATCTGGACCTGGTGCTATAAAATCCCTCCAGAGTTTTAGACGATCCGTTTCTGGTGCAGTTGTCGTGGCAATAATCTCAGAGTAAGCGCAGCGGCTGTACGTCAAAGGGTAGAGCTTGAATTGGTCCTTGTTTGGGGGCAGCGTGGGGCGGAGGTGCAGGTGTTCCATGCACTGCCCCAAATACACATCCTCAACGTAAATGGCTTTGACATGTCTGGAGGCCATGATGAGCTTCTTAGGGAGGTCCAAAGACAAGATGTAGCCCAGACCCAGAGCATAAGGGGGGTGCTGGTCTCGGGGGTACAGCTTCTCAGGTAGGTACCACTTGGATGAGGGATCTCTTTGAACTGAGGCCCCATAATCCACTCGACCGGTCATGTAGTTACTTTTTGGAGCCTTCAGGAGCATGATGATGAGATTTTGCACATTGAGGAACATATCTGAGTCAATCTTCATGGCATAGGAGGCACTGGAGCAGTATGAGTCCAGCCACTCAAGCATCACCATGGTCTTGATGGTCAGGTTCTTGTAGCAGTCCACAAAGTCACTCTGGATCAGGTCTCGGTGCTGTCGGCTCTCAAGCTGCAGCTGCTGTTGGAGTTCTGGTGCTGCTGCTCCATCTTTCAGCCCCAGCAGGAAAAAGAGCAGCACTTTCCTGTTGAGAACCTGGCTCTGGTTGCCCCAAGTGCTGCGGATGATGTTCCGATGATCTCTGTTGTAAGGAGCCACCGGAACGACCAGCACCACAAACGGCTCTTCCTTTTCACACTTTTGTGGCTCATTTATCACAAAGTGGTACTCAGAGGGATATTCCACCAAGTAAGTTCCAGGAGATTTGTAGGGAACATGGCTCAGACCATGAGGCTGTGCGTGGAGTTCTGTTTGAGGCTTCTTTGTCCTTCCTGTTCTCTGCGGCGCTGACGGCATCAACGACATCCCGCCATCAGACTGAGGGACAGAAACAGCTGTCCTCTCTGTTGGAGACTGCCCTGTTCCACCAGAGACTAAACCCTGTTTTCCAGTTGGAGTAATGAGCTTTTTTGTGAGGTTTGTCCCCCACAGTTTGTAGGTCAGGTCTGGCATCACGGTCTTCATGTTTGTGTTGCAGATGAAAAACACAGCTGCAGTCAGCAGGACGGCGAGGAAGCAGTGGCGCCGCTTGAAGCAGCGGCATCTTCTGCTGGATGGAACTCCGTTACCATTCAGCATTTCCTGACTGGAAGACATTAATTAACAATAAATTAATTATATTAATTATTCTTTTAACTAGTTATCATCTTAGTCACATTATGCAAATGCAGGATTTTAATTAAATTTTTTACAAAACTAAGTTTATGAATTACCTAGCTATATAGGTAATATCATCATACAGGCAGAAGTGTTTGTGTCCAAGTTCTGTTTCACAGGAAGGTGAATGTGAAACTTTTGGGAGGAAACCAACTATCTTAGCATCTTCCCAGCATCAGCAGGAGAACTACATGTTATCTGTGTCTAGACCGGAATCCAAGGATGCTTTGTGTCAGTTATCCGTGAGAAAAGGCTTTGCAGGGCCAGAGATGATGTGGGACGACTGTGAAAAGACGGACATGTTGCAATTAATGTCTTCTGATAGCGCTGCAGTTTTGTGTTATCTGTTTTCCCTTCTTAGAGCTGAGCGCATGTGTAATTTAGGGAATACCCAACTAACTTAATAAAGGAGGAGGCGACAGAATCTGTGCCAGAGTGGAGAGAGATTGTAACTGTATCATCTCTGTTCTTAACTCTGTTCGTTCTCCTCGTAAAAGGTACCTTTGGTCTGTTGTCTTTCTTTCCTTATGTTGTTATTCTGATGTTGCAGGGTTTTTTTAACCCAGTGATTCTCAATTATTTTGTGCAACGCCCCCCTAGAAAAAGGAAAATGTTTTGTGCCCCCCCCACACACACACGCCACGGTGACTATAAATAAGATCATTATCTATAAAAATTGTGTAACCGTGTGGTGTTGGGGAGTTCTGGTTGCCGCTGCTGCTGCGGTGGGGGTCTTGGTGTGGGGGGGGGGCTGGTCACTCTCCCTCCTTCTTTTCACATTCCACCATCCATTTAGAAGAACATAAACACTCACCTGAGCACAGGTGTTAGCTCACCTTTGCACTGTTATTTTGCGTGATTGAATGAAATATTTCACACTAGTTGGTTTGAAGGTATAAGTATGCGTGTGTGAACACTATCTGTATTGTGTACATGTTGACATGTGGACATTTTTGAAACCAACATGTATGTTTGTAAGATTTGAGTGTGTGTGTGGACAGGCCCCGCCCCTTCTAGATTTGTATTACATCTAAATCTCACTGTAATGATAAACATCCAGAAACTTGTTGTCATATGCTGCTTCATGGTTTTACCCCCCTTTCTATAATCACCCTTCTAACCCCCCCCCCCCCCCCCCCCCCCCCCCGTGTAACATCCCTCTCACTTCTTTCCTTTTCCGTCTGGTCCAAACCAAAAGATTTTTTAAATTTCATTGAAATTAATAAAGTTTGGCCTCAACTACAAAAGGGGTTTATTCAGACATTCCTCTGGTTTGTCAGCAGATTCATAACCCCTGTTGTTAAAATAAAATATGTCCAACACAAGAGGCCCTCAACTCTCATCTGTCTGCCCAGCTTTTGGACAGGACAGGTTAAAAAAATTATGTAAGTATACCTAAAATTGTTTTAACAATAACAAAAGCAAAAAAGCAAATAAAAATCCACTTTCAACAAATTTTAACTTTATTTAGCCACACAGAAACCCTGTCATAGCCTAAAACAAAACAAAAAAACTTGAAATGCCTGACATAAAAAAATCTGTCAGTCCTTATTTAAGCTAGGAACATTTTGACCAACTGAACTATTTGATGCTGAAAAAAAATAATTCCGTCAATAAATAATATTAAATGTAAATTGATCTGAAACATTAACACAGCAGCACCAATATATTTAACATTTTTAAGTCTGAAGAAATAGGTAAAAACATTGTGCTGATTTTTTTCTAAATGATTATTTATTTATGATATCATAAAGTGCAGCTGTTTTCCTGCATTACCTGCTGTCTTTTTATCAAATACTGACACCAACTAAACCACAGGCAGAAAAACAATACGTTTATGGAAAATAAAAACACATCATCAAAATGGCTACAATAGTTCATAAAGAATGACATTAGTAGTATGAGCTGAGTAATCTAAAGGCACGTGATGATCCTGGTGTTGCACAATAGGTATTGCTCCGCGTAACCCATTCCACCTGGCAGCCTGATACCACTACCCTTCCACTCTCCTTCACACACAGCCACGTGTGACAAGAGAGGGGGGCGCTGAAGGGACGGCAGTTCACAGTTTCAGGCTGTTACAAACTCTGTGACACAACAGGTAACAGGAAACCAATAGTGGCCCAGATTTTTTTCCAAGCACTGAGCCACTGCCACCACAGCCCCCCTTTTGCACCCCAAGTAATTTCCCATATTACCTGCGCCTAAAACTTTTTGAGAAGCACTGTTATAATCCAACATTAAATTGGTCCTTCGAGCCGAATACCAACATATCTGAGGATTCCAGCGAGCGTGGTGGGCGCCAGGACACTTTGGCCACAGCTGAATCCTAGGTGAGTCAACCCTTTGTTGAAACTGATGCCCATCGTGTTAGCTGGAGTCCAAAAGGTTGATGGTATACCAAAGGACAAAGACGACGGAAAGGACGGCGGACTCCTATGAAATTCTGTAAGTATGGACGACGGGGTCCTTGAAAACCCGTATTTGGATGGGAGAGTCCGTTAAATTCGTTAAAGCCCTGAGAATTCTAGACACTATCAGGTAAGGACGGCGGGGTCCCGTGTTAAATAAAATAATAAATATATGTATATGCAAGAGCAACTCCAACTAAAATCACTTTTACATATTTGTATGCAGTTAAACCAAGTACTGCAGCTGTAGCTGTAAAATTGGGAGAAAACGTGGAGTTTTGATCACATGTGGTGCCCCCTACACGTCTCTGTGCTGAAAGGGCACAATCAGCAGTGGCAGGATCTGGGAGATATGGTTAGGATGGGGGAAAGTGCTGAAGACTGGATTCCAACACTATCACCCCGCATCCAGGGAAGTCCCTCAACTGGACTGAATCGAGTGGCTTTGTTTTGGACGACCTCTGTTAAAATGGGTGTGCATTTGCAAGAAAAACCAAAGGACTGGGCCAAATGATTAGTAGCGTTAGGGTTAGGGGTTAGGAGGAAGGAGGAAGATCTGTTAAAATATCTCTCTGAAACCCTGTGGTCTAAAGCAGTGGTCTGCAACCTTTTTAATTCCATGGACCGGTATGACGTCACACACACTTTCATGGACCGGTCTTTCAAAAATAGGCAGATGATTATTGTAGCAATACTAGGATGACAGAGGAGTAAATATGTGACAAGACGAACCCTGTGCTTTATTTTGACACGCTGAACAGTTGACATGGCACAGGTGTCATCATCCTCCCCCCTTCCCACACTCATGGTGCAAAAAAGAAGTACTGTCTATTAATGTAGCTTTCTTATTTTTTTTTTTTTTTGGGAAGTTAAAGGCTCCTCTTCTGTCTCCTGGCTGGGCCTTTTCCCCTCGGCAAAGAAACTTTCCAAAGACGTTTTTTACTCATTTTGCTACTTCCTGGGTTTTATTTTAGCAGTAACTTATCACATGACCGACAAAAGCTCTTTGGAATGCGTCAAAAATGACACCAGGGGTGCTCACACTTTTTTGCCATGTGAGCTACTTGTGAGTCGAAAATGTCTTGAAGATCTACCTGTGTGCATATACATATATATATATATTAAAAAAAGAAAAAACGCCCCTCTCACCCTCCGCGGGTGGTTTCTCCTCCAAGCTCGGGTCCTCTACCAGAGGCCTGGGAGCTTGAGGGTCCTGCGCAGTATCGTAGCTGTTCCTAGCACTGCGCTTTTCTGGACTGAAAGGTCTGAGGTCTTTCCAGGTATCTGTTGTAGCCACTCCTCAAGCTTGGGGGTAACTGCCCCGAGTGCTCCAATTACCACAGGCACCACTGTCACCTTCAGTTTCCAAGCTTTCTCCAGTTCTTCTCTGAGTCCCTGGTATTTCTCCAGTTTCTCATGTTCCTTCTTCCTGATGTTCCCATCGCTTGGCACTGCCACATCCACCACAACGGCTTTCCTCTGTTCTTTATCCACCACTACGATGTCTGGTTGGTTCGCCATAACCATCCTATCAGTCTGGATCTGGAAGTCCCACAGGATCTTTGCCCTCTCATTCTCTACCACCTTCGGAGGTGTTTCCCATTTTGACCTTGGGGTTTCCAGTCCATATTCTGCACACATGTTCCTGTATATGATTCCAGCCACTTGACTGTGGCGCTCCATGTATGCTTTACCTGCCAGCATCTTACATCCTGCAGTTATGTGCTGGATTGTTTCAGGCGCCTCTTTGCACAGCCTACACCTTGGGTCTTGTCTGGTGTGGTAGATCTGAGCCTCTATCGCTCTGGTGCTCAGGGCTTGTTCCTGAGCTGCCAGGATGAGCACTTCAGTGCTGTCTTGTAGGCCAGCCCTTTCTAGCCATTGGTAGGACTTCTTGATATCAGCCACTTCAGTTATGGTCCGGTGGTACATCCCATGGAGGGGTTTGTCCTCCCATGAGGATCTGTCCTATATATATATATATATATATATATATCAGTGACGTGCAGTCAGGGGAGGCAGGTGAGGCTGTGCCTCACCTGTCATTATGGGAAGAAAAGAGAAAAAGTAAATTCATTTATTATATTTAATCAGTAATTTGTGCTTTGCAGTCATTTTCCATTTAAATGTACCATTTTTGGGTGTTTTTTCTTTTCAAAATCGCTGAATTTCCGCATTTGCCGTTCAGATACTAAGAAGCGACGTGCGATGAGGCACCAGCCCGCTGAGCCTCACCTTGGATTGCGCAATACCTATGCAATCAGACGGTACTGCTGTCTCTCTGTATGTCGGTTCAATCACTTGTACTATATGAGCTGAGTTTACATAATTTAGCAGATGTATATGATGTACAGTGTTTGTTTTGATAAATAACTGTATGTGAGGGACGTGTTTCTTGTGCTGAGCGCTAAACGCCGGCCAAAAAGCCGCTGGGTGAGGCCAGAAGTTCTCGTGCCTCATGTTAGGGGGCGCCGGTGAGCCCTGAGATTATGACACTAAAAAGTAATTGAAGTGATAGCAAGCGGCAAGTCATTTTCTTCAGAAGGAGCGGCTTATGGACTTTATTTACAAGTAAAGGTAAGATGATAATAACGTTTGTTGCTTTAGAAACGTTTTTTAGACAAATAACTTCTGTACTGTACTGTCAAATAATAATTTTTAATAATCAATGTGAGCAGAAGGCTTGAAATCGGGGAGATTAGCCCCGCCCACCGCGACCCGAGTGATTAGATGAAACGGGAGAAAATGTAAAATTATTATGAAAAAAATACAAAGTACAGTGGGACAAATAGTGACTCAGGTGTTGCAGCCGCTGCATCCTGACTTCTGAAGCCGCGGTGCAGCTGTGTTTGTTCGGGAGAAGAAGACAGTGATAGGCAGTTGTTGTCGCTCTTTTTTCTGCTTTGCAAAAAGATCCTTATACACTGACATGCCACCATCAAGAGAATTTGCTGTTTTACGTACGTGCACATATTAAACTGCAACGTTATTGACGCACAGGTAGAGAAGAAGCGGAGTGATTTTTTAGCCAATCAGAATGCAGAACACAATGCACGATGCAAATCCGTGAAGTACCGAAACCGTGAAAAGTAAACCGTGTTATAGCAAGGGATCACTGTGTATGGAAAAAAAAACATGTTGAAA
The DNA here is from genome assembly GCA_023969325.1 of Oryzias curvinotus. Lineage (NCBI taxonomy): Eukaryota > Metazoa > Chordata > Actinopteri > Beloniformes > Adrianichthyidae > Oryzias > Oryzias curvinotus. Next base: position 20,799,768 of record CM043724.1, read on the forward strand.
TTATATTTTAAACAAAACACGTTAACTGTTGTCAATCAAATGGTGAATAAGTTACTCAGTATGGTTCATATGTTTGTAAATATGACTGATGACGTCAGTGCCTCACCAGCCATTAACCTCAGCGCACGTCACTGATATATATATAAAACCATCACAGTAACCATCACAGTGGCAGACATCCAAGAAAGAGTCTCAGGTATGAAAAACTGGACAGCACCGGGCCCTGACATGATACATGCCTACTGGCTAAAGAAGCTTACCACACTCCACGAACGCCTGGCAGCACAAATGAACCAGCTGCTAAGAGATGGGACTCACTCCGAATGGCTAACGGAAGGGCGAACAATCCTGATCCAGAAGGATCCCTCAAAGGGTGCAGTCCCATCCAACTACCGGCCAATAACCTGTCTCTCCACAACATGGAAGCTCATGTCAGGCATCATTGCAACCAAGATAAATAGGCACATGGATCAATTCATGAGTAACACACAGAAGGGCATTGGTAGAGACTCCAGAGGAGCCAAACACCAACTCCTGGTCGACAGAACAGTCGCCCAAGACTGCAGGTCACGACACACCAACCTGTGCACAGCCTGGATTGATTACAACAAGGCCTATGACTCAATGCCACACACATGGATCACTGAATGCTTGGAGCTGTACAACATCAACAGGACTCTAAGGGCCTTCATAAGAAACTCAATGAAGCTGTGGAAAACCACCCTTGAAGCCAATGGGAAACCACTTGCACAAGTGTCCATCAAATGTGGGATATACCAAGGTGATGCTCTGTCCCCACTGCTGTTCTGCATAGGTCTGAACCCCCTCAGCCAAATAATCAACAAGACTGGCTATGGATACCGACTCAGAAATGGGGCCAACATCAGTCACCTCCTCTACATGGATGACATCAAGCTATATGCTAAGAGCGAGCGTGACATTGATTCCCTGATCCACACCACCAGGATCTACAGTAATGACATTGGGATGTCATTCGGGCTCGAGAAATGCAGCCGGATGGTGACAAAGAGAGGCAAGGTAGTCCACACAGTGGGGGTCTCACTCCCAGAAGGAACAATAGCAGACATTGAGGACAGTTACAAGTACCTTGGAATTCCCCAGGCAAATGGCAACCTGGAGCAGGCAACAAGGAAAGCTGCAACAGCTAAGTACCTTCAACGAGTAAGGCAAGTCCTGAAAAGCCAGCTCAATGGCAAGAACAAGACCCGGGCAATAAACAGCTATGCACTGCCAGTTATCAGATACCCTGCAGGAATAATAAGATGGCCAAAGGAAGAGATACAGACCATGGATGTTAAAACACGGAAGCTCCTCACCATGCATGGAGGGTTCCATCCCAAATCCAGCACTCTGAGACTGTATGCTAGCCGCAAGGAAGGAGGCCGAGGACTAGTGAGCGTAGAAGCCACTATCCAGGATGAAACATCCAAGATGTATGAGTACATCAAACTGAAGGCCCCAACTGACAGTGTGCTCAGTGAATGTCTCAGGCAATGGAGAGCAGAGGATACAGTGCTGGAGGACAGATCCTCATGGGAGGACAAACCCCTCCATGGGATGTTCCACCGGACCATAACTGAAGTGGCTGATATCAAGAAGTCCTACCAATGGCTAGAAAGGGCTGGCCTACAAGACAGCACTGAAGCGCTCATCCTGGCAACTCAGGAACAAGCCCTGAGCACCAGAGCGATAGAGGCTCAGATCTACCACACCAGACAAGACCCAAGGTGTAGGCTGTGCAAAGAGGCGCCTGAAACAATCCAGCACATAACTGCAGGGTGTAAGATGCTGGCAGGTAAAGCATACATGGAGCGGCACAATCAAGTGGCTGGAATAATATACAGGAACATGTGTGCAGAATATGAACTGGAAACCCCAAGGTCAAAATGGGAAACACCTCCGAAGGTGGTAGAGAATGCGAGGGCAAAGATCCTGTGGGACTTCCAGATCCAGACTGATAGGATGGTAATGGCGAACCAACCAGACATCGTAGTGGTGGATAAAGAACAGAGGAAAGCCGTTGTGGTGGATGTGGCAGTGCCAAGCGATGGGAACATCAGGAAGAAGGAACATGAGAAACTGGAGAAATACCAGGGACTCAGAGAAGAACTGGAGAAAGCCTGGAAAGTGAAGGTGACAGTGGTGCCTGTGGTAATTGGAGCACTCGGGGCAGTAACCCCCAAGCTTGAGGAGTGGCTACAACAGATACCTGGAAAGACCTCAGACCTCTCAGTCCAGAAAAGCGCAGTGCTAGGAACAGCTAAGATACTGCGCAGGACCCTCAAGCTCCCAGGCCTCTGGTAGAGGACCTGAGCTTGGAGGAGAAACCACCCGCGGAGGGTGAGAGGGGCGCGTTTTTTTTTTTTATATATATATACTTTTTTTTAATTTTTAAATACTGATATCATGGGTGGAGAAGCTGTAATGAGGGCTGCTGTGGCTGGAGAGGGAGAAGGAGACAGTGCGTCACTTTCTCCTCCAAAAAAAAAAGAAACTTGCGGACCTGCTTGGAATGAGAAGAACACAATCCTCTAATCCGGTTCCAAAAAGAATCTGTGCGGACACTGAAGTCACGAGATATTGGAGGAAGCCCTCGATGTGCACTCTGATCCGCTTGCCTGGTGGCGGGATAATCAGGCTCGATTCCCTTTGATGTCAAAAGTGGGAGGGAAATATTTGTCTGTATGCCCTGCGAGCATGCCATGGGTGTGTGTATACAGTGCGGTTTGCAACATCGTCACCCCGTTAAGGTCTTTGGTGAAACCTGACAAGGTTAACATGTTGGTGTTCCTGTCAGGCAACATTAAGACAGAATAATAAAAGCAGCAGCATGAGTCATTTAAGCGGCACCTTTTCACTTTTTGTTCTATTTCTCACTTTAATTATACAGGTAAACATTAACACCCTTTTTTAGTTAAGATATTTATTTAGTTGTTGTTACTATTATTTTTTCCAAATGAGACAATTTGTAAAATCATCTCTCACCTTTCCAGCGGATAACCCTATATTGAATTTGCTTGAAAACTTTCTTCTTAAATTTATTGATGATGCCACAACCAAAAAGAAATTTATTTCACTTTTATATGGACAACTAATACTGCACAGGACATGCACAGGAGACGCTCAGGACGCACACAGGAAACCCTCAGGACGCGGAAAGAACACACTCAGGACGCATTCAGAATGGGCTTAGGACGCATTCAGGACGGGTTTAGGACGCTCTCAGAATAGGCTCAGGACGCTCTCAGAATGGGCTCAGGACGCTCTCAGAATGGGCTCAAGACATGCACAGGACACGCCCAGGACGGGCTCAGAATCGGCCCAGGACACGCTCAGGACGGGCTCAGGACGCTCTCAGAATGGGCTCAGGACATGCACAGGACACGCTCAGGACGCTCTTAGAATGGACTCAGGACAAGCTCAGGACGTACTCAGTACGCACTCAGAATGGGCTCAGGACAAGCGCAGGACACTCTCAGAATGGGCTCAGGACGCGCACAGGACATGCTCAGGACGCGGACAGGACACGCTCAGGACGCTCTCAGGAAACTCTCAGAATGGGCTCAAGACATACACAGGACACGCTAAGACCGCGCACAGGAAACGCGCAGGACGCGGATAGAACACGCTCAGGACGCTCTCACAATGGGCTTAGGACGCGCCCAGGAGGGGCTCCGGATGGCCTCAGGATGCGCCCAGGACGAGCTCCGAATGGGGTCAAGATGCAATCAGGACGGGCTCAGGACGCTCTTAGAATGGGCTCAGGACGGGCTCAGGATGCTCTCAGGATGCGCTCAGGACGGGCTTAGGAAGGGCTCAGGACAAAGTCAGGACGCGCTCAGGACACTCTAAGAATGGGCTCAGGACGAACTCAGGACGCGCTCAGGACACTCTCAGAATGGGCTCAGGACAAGCTCAGGAATCTTTCAGAATGGGCTCAGGACACGCTCAGGATGCACTCAGAATGGGCTTAGGACGCTCTCAGGACGCTCTCAGAATGGGCTCAGGATAAGCTCAGGACGCTCTTAGAATAGGCTCAGGACGCGCACAGGACACGCTCAGGACGCGCTCGGGACGCTCTCAGAATGGTCTCAGGATGTGCTCAGGATGCTCTCAGAATGGTCTCAGGATGCGCACAGGACACGCTCAGGACGCGGATAGGACACTCTCAGGACGCGGATAGGACACGCTCAGGACGCTCTCGGGACACTCTCAGAATGGGCTCAGGACTCTCTCAGGACACTCTCAAAATGGGCTCAGGACAAGCTCAGGACGCTCTCAGAATGGTCTCAAGACATGCACAGGACACGCTCAGAACGCTCTCAGAATGGGCTTAGGAGGCGCCCAGGACGGGCTCCGAATGGGGTCAAGATGCAATCAGGACGGGCTCAGGACGCTCTTAGAATGGGCTCAGGACGCACTCAGAATGGGCTCAGGATGCACTCAGAATGGGCTCAGGATGCGCTCAGGACCCTCTCCGAATGGGGTCAAGATGCAATCAGGACAGGCTCAGGACGCTCTTAGAATGGGCTCAGGATGGGCCCAGGACGCACTCAGAATGGGCTCAGGATAGACTCAGAATAGTTTCAGGACACACTCAGTACATGCACAGGACAGGCTTAGGACGCACTCAGAATGGTCTCAGGATGCGCTCAGGACGCTCTCAGAATTGGCTCAGGACGCGCCCAGGACACGCTCAGGACGCGCACAGTACACGCTCAGAACGTGCACAGGACACGCTCAGGACGCGGATAGAACACGCTCAATACGCTCTCCGAATGGGCTCAGGACGCGCCAAGGAGCACTCAGAATGGGCTCAGGATGCACTCAGAATAGGCTCAGGATGCGCTCAGGACACTCTCAGACTGGGCTCAGGACATCCACAGGACAAGCTCAGGACCCTCTCAGATTGGGCTCAGGATGCGCTCAGGACAAGCTCAGGACGCTCTCAGAATAGGCTCAGGACAAGCTCAGGACACGCTCAGGACACGCTCAGGACGCGCTCAGGATGCTCTCCGAATGGACTCAGGAAGCGCCCGGGACACGCTCAGGACGCACGCTCAGGACATGCACAGGACACGCTCATCACACGCTTAAGACACACTCAGAATGGTCTCAGGATGTGCTCAGGACCCTTTCAGAATGGTCTCAGGATGTGCTCAGGACCCTTTCAGAATGGGCTCAGGACGCGCTCAGGACATGCACAGGACACGGTCAGGACAAGCTCAGGACACGCTTAGGAAATTTACAGGACACCCTCAGGACACACTTAGCACGTACTCAGGACGGGCTCAGGATGCTCTCAGAATGGGCTCAGGACATGCACATTCCACGCTTAGGAAGCGCACAGGACATGCACAGGACGCGCTCAGGACACGCCCAGGACGGGTCCAGGACGCGCATAGGACTCGCTCAGGACGCGCTCAGAATGGGCTCAGGACATGCACAGGACACGCTCAGAACGCGCACAGGAAACGCTCAGGACGCGGATAGAACACGCTCAGGACGCTCTCAGAATGGGCTTAGGACGCGCCCAGGAGGGGCTCCGGATGGGGTCAAGATGCAATCAGGACGGGCTCAGGACGCTCTTAGAATGGGCTCAGGACTGGCTTAGGATGGGCTCAGGACAAAGTCAGATGCGTCCCTTCTATCTGGCCGTGTTGTGTTTGTCACTGACTGTGGAGCCAACATAGTCGCTGCCCTGCTTAGATACACCAGGCTGAACTGCACTGCGCACATCCTGAACGTCACCCTATCAAGTGCATTTGCGTCCATTTGTCCTCTTGTTACATTTACTTTTGTGGTCTTCTTTTTGCATTTTGAGGAATTTAGTGTCTTGCTTTGAAGCCTGGGGGTTCAAGTTATGCTATTATTTATTTCACCTTTGGTGTCTCGTTGGTTGTTTCCCTCTAGTTCTCTTTGATTGTTATGTTTCCCCTAATAAACGGCTGTGTGGCCAACCTTAACTCCGCCCCTTTATCATAATTTTCTTTATTTTACCTATTTTCTGCCTCCTCCCTGAAGAGGGACGTAACAACTATCATTAAAGTGCATTCTATATTTTTGAACCATGCCTACACATAAACTGACTAAATGATGAACTTTAAAAGCTCATAAAATACTTATTTGAATTAAAATGTGTTATTTCTGCAGGTGAAGTTACTAGAAGCAAATGTTTGTGCTGCAGAAGAACAGATGGCAGCTCTACATGAATAAAAAGACTAAAGTCATTCATTTCAGTGTGCAGTAAACAGGCAAATCACCATGAATTATGAGTACGAGTCATGATTCCTGGTTTTAGCGTCAGGCTGATGATCTGGAAAACCACATTTATGAGGAATCTCATCAAACACCTAAACAACTTAAGGTTCCTTTAAGCAAAACTGCAGTTTAAACCGTTCATATTAGTATATTTCAGTCATACGAAAACTCTTGCAGTAGAATACATTTATTTTCACATACTTAATTTACATCTTAGTTGGCATTCACAAACTTTGATTGGCATAAGGCTCCGTACAATTCCATGGGATAACTTCCATAAACTTTAGGGTAAAAACCCCCGAACGGAGCCCACAGGTGGAAGCCGGGGAGGAGGGTGGGGCGACGAAAGCAGCGCTGCGGTAAGAAAGAGAATGAACGCTGCACACCTGGACTTAAATAGGAAGCTGAACAGGTGAGTTAATTAACTACCGCCCTAGGGGGGAAAGAGACTGCCCGAGTTTCCGGTGCCTGAAATGCGAATATATTCGCTATTTTCAGTCATACGAAAACTCTTGCAGTAGAATACATTTATTTTCACATACTTAATTTACATCTTAGTTGGCATTCACAAACTTTGATTGGCATAAGGCTCCGTACAATTCCATGGGATAACTTCCATAAACTTTAGGGTAAAAACCCCCAAAACCAAAGATCATCAAGAAGAGAGAAGAAGAAAGAATGTAAATGTATAATCAGTGTGTCATAAGATGAGGTGTGTTTTGGCGGCATTCCATTTTCATTTCATTTCCAAGTAAGACTGCTATGTGTGACCCGGCACCTTTGACCGTTGGGCCGCCCCCTTCTTTCCATTTCTTTTATCCGAGTTCAGCGCTACAAAGGGGACATACTATCTAATGGATCTGCTATGTGTGACCCGGCACCTTTGACCGTTGGGCCGCCCCCATTCAAGTACAGCGCCTCGAAGGGGACACACTATCTAATGGATCTGCTATGTGTGACCCGGCACCTTTGACCGTTGGGCCGCCCCCATTCGAGTACAGCGCCTCGAAGGGGACACACTATATAATGGATCTGCTATGTGTGACCCGGCACCTTTGACCGTTGGGCCGCCCCCATTCGAGTACAGCGCCTCGAAGGGGACACACTGTCTAGTGGAACTGCTATGTGTGACCCGGCACCTTTGACCGTTGGGCCGCCCCCGTTCGAGTACAGCGCCTCGAAGGGGACACACTATATAGTGGAACTGCTATGTGTGACCCGGCACCTTTGACCGTTGGGCCGCCCCCGTTTGAGTACAGCGCCTCGAAGGGGACACACTATCTAGTGGAACTGCTATGTGTGACCCGGCACCTTTGACCGTTGGGCCGCTCCCGTTCGTGCCCACTCGGGGAACATACTATCTGCAAAGAGAGAGAGAGAGAGAGAGAGCCCAACAAAGAAAACGAAACAAAACAGGGAGCCAACATAAGAATCACTCATACCTAATTTTTTAAGAACATAAATCCCCATCCGCAAAACGTTGTAAGGAACTATAATTTGAACCGCTAAGTACAACCCGTATGAAGACACTACCTACATCCATCCAAAGCTCCCAAAGCATGCTAAACATGCTAAAGTACCATCCATTATTCGTAGCTTCCATCAAATACTAAGAACGAGCTTAGCGTTATTTCATTTGGTATGCTATTAAAGGCGCTTAAATAACATCCATTAATTCAAGCTTCCAACGACAGAACTACGAACGAGCTTAACTGTTACCCCATTTGTCATACCATAATACGAGCTCAGAACATCCATTTATTCGAAGATTTCCATCTAAGTATCAAAGAAATCCTCACTGCCATTTGTCTGAAGCTTAATTGGCGTAATTGAGTTTAGAAACCAAAATTTGAGCTCCATCGCATACTAATAATACACTTTAGAACATCCTAATTTTTTGAGGCTTCCACCTGGCAATATAATCCAAGAATTTACATTCATTCTACTGCCAACATGATGATTGATTTAAGTCAGAAGTGTCATGGGAACGTAGGGGAGGTCCACCGCCCCATCACTTTCAGTTCAGCAATAGGTACGTTGAGCAGTCATCGTGGCAACACCAGATCAAGGAATGCAGGGGTGTCATCATTCGCCAGAAATGGGGAAGCAGGCCAGAGAGCAGGGACTCGCAGGCTCAGGATACGATGCATAGATAAAATACAAAACCAGTATTAGTCCCAGCAAAGAACATATACATAAAACCTAGAACTGATTAGTTTATACACTGATTAAGATGAATGGAATAACAAGGTTAAATTTATTAGAAAGTTAAGGAAAGTCCCATTGTGGCTTCATCGCACCATAGAAACCACCCGTATCACAAATTCCAGCAGTGAATTGATAGGGAAATACAGAACCTGCACACTATCTTAACACCAATTTTATATACGCCAAATTGGAAAGAAGCAACCTTTTACAGTTCCAGAGGGACGCACCTTCAGAAGGTCATCGAGAATTAGGCGATGGGATGGGTAACCAAGGGCCAAGGAGATTGTAGATGAGGAAGGTCCACGTCCCACGTAGCAATGGATTGCAGCTCGGCTGAAATTTGATTCTCATATTTGATATTAGTGGTTCTCAAATAGGTGGACAACAAAACAGACTGCCGAAATTTTAGCCAAGGGCGTCTGGAGATCCATAAGGGATCGTAGGTTTTGATAGACTGAACCTTAGATTTTTAGAGGCGGAGCATAACAAGCCTCTACATGTAGATGCATCTAGCCAATTGTCATCTGCTTAAGCAGGGCATATAGAAGACTGGCTTGCGGACACAAGAATTAACTCTTAAACTAAGCTTTAGAGCGTAAAAGATGGAGTTTCTACGGTCAGGGTTAATTTGCTTATGGTGTTATTAAATACTACCCAAGACAACCGATGAAACACATAAGACTATTATTTCACTCTTTAAAGAGCCTTAATATAAACTCCATGGCTAAATTCTCCTAACCACACTATCTTTAAAACCATTAGAGCCGTGGATTCTGGCGGCCGGACGTACACAAACTGCTCTTATAACTCTTTCCCCCCAAAAACTAGAGGGCCCGGCCACAGAAGAACAAGCGGAGGGAGACTGAAGACACGACAGGCATCGTCATAACCAGACCTCTAAGCATTGAGAAGGACAGGCTACAAAACGGAAGACGTGAATATCCAGAACAGGAACATGGGGCCCAGGATCAAACTACCCGGAACAAGAGCACAAGATGAATGGATGACCGTGGGACCAAAGTCAGAGCAGAATCAGGTGGGCCGATCATTGAACAAACAGCCCACAAACAAAGAATGAAACAAAGTACACGCTGCACAAAAGCGAGAGATGGCATAAAGGGAGAGGCATGCACCAATGAACCATCCAGATCCAGAAGAAGAAAACAAATCCGGACGGGCAGAGGACCATACGGCGCAGACAACGCGGTAACCCAGATCAGAAAATGAAAGTAAGCCACAGAGATGCAAAAGACCAGGCATACAGAGGAACATTGACGCAGAGAAAACATCAAAACGCGCAAAACGAAGGGGAGCCCATAGCCTACCCAAGTCCAGTACAGGGCTTGTGATAATACAGTCGATAGCATGAGGACCGCCATGACAGCAGAAAGGTCAACCGATAAACAAATCGAGCACCGACTGGATGCCGAGAGACTCTTCCGGGAGGCAAAGAGGCAGGACACTGAGAACATCAGGGATAACAGCCATCCCCAGCCACAAATCGCGTCCGGAGTAAAACGTGGAGAAGGCATGGGCAGCCGAAGTAAAAAATAAACCAATCCGTAAGGCGCACGAGGAAACAGGCCACTGACGCCAAATAACGACGACAGGCACCAACAGGACCGAAACAAGTTCCAACCATGAACACATCCAAGGCCCACCCACAGTGGCGGCCTATACTGTGAGCAGGCGGAGGCGACGAACGAAGAACGCCGAATGAATCAAAACAAGCCACAGACGTTGCATAAAAGAGACAAATCAAAAGTAAAATTCCACAGAGGAGAGAGGGGTCCAACAAGAACAAACCAAACGCTGAGTAAACCACCAAATGCACAGCAGCCACGACAGAAACACAAAACAAAGCGCCACCAAAATAATAAAGCCAGCGTCGATTAAATACAGGCAAAATTCACATTCGGCTCTTATCTAGGAGCCGTAGGAGCCGAGTCTTAGCCGGACGGCTAAGACAGAGAGACACAGGAGGAGTGTCTACCCCCATGCCATCAGGCTCTTAAACGTTAACTCTATGTGTGTACCTTAATTATTCAAGTCTGCAGTCCACATTCATGCACATTATTTTGCATTCCATATTTAATTCTACAATACACATACTGTACGTATTTCAGCGGTACATAGTTTTACTTAATTATTAATATAATAATATAATAATAATTTTCCCTAATTATTGCGCTGTCCACAGAGCGGACCTGGGTTACATTTGGGTTACATACTGGTATGGGTTACATACTGGTTGGATTTGCTAAATACAACTTCGTATGCAACAAAAGAAAATCCTGAAATCTTGAAATCTTAAATAACATACAGCAAGAGATAAAACGCCGAAAGCCACAACTAATTCAGCCATCATGAGAAACCTGTCCAGACGAGGACCATCAGCCCTGAACCACAGGAAAGACCCCACAACCCCTGAAACAATAACAGGATGCAGAGCCACAAAACATGAAAACGAGTCAGGTAGACCACGAAGACAAAGAACATAAACTACAATACCCAGAGTCCTTAGGGGCGTGACGTCACATACAACCGGAACAAAAATAAGGAAACAGAAACGCATCAGAAAACACAACAGAAAAACACGGGAAAAGACCGCCTGGCCGCTCACCGCAATGATACAAACGGCCACACCAGAGGAGAAGCCTGAACGGCCCCCGATCTAACGCCGCTGCCAACCGAAACACCGCGAAACGCTCACCCGCCGCAGCGACGCGAACGCGCCGGCGCCGCCACCCGGCCGATGAAACGCCGCGGAAGGAGAAACAAACGCGGCGAAATGAAAACCCCCACATCAGAAAAAGTGGGAGCACCGTCCAAAGAAGGGGGGAACACACCAAGGTGCCAAAAAAGAAGGACAACCGCGGGCATGGAGCACCGGCGACGAAGCGGCGCTGCGGTAAGAAAGAGAATGAACGCTGCACACCTGGACTTAAATAGGAAGCTGAACAGGTGAGTTAATTAACTACCGCCCTAGGGGGGAAAGAGACTGCCCGAGTTTCCGGTGCCTGAAATGCGAATATATTCGCCATTTTATTATCTACAGTAGGAGTTGTTCCATGTTTACCATTTTAGGTTTTAAAGTTTTATTAACAAAATTGATGTTGGATTTTCAAAGCTGTTGTTTAGAAATGTTTCTTTGTCAATTAAAACACTGAATGCTGACATGAGGATTGTTATAATGGATATGAAAATAAACAAACTACTTTCATAGCAATGCAGTATATTTATTAAAAACTTAACACATGTTTTTCAATAACAGAAACAAAGAAACAGTTGTGGATTTTCCTTTATGGCTTCTTCATGCATTCAGTCAAATGTTACGTTTACATTCAGCATTTACTCAGCGTACCTGTCAGTCACTTTTATTAGAGGAAACAATGCTTCTGGGAAAAGTCTGCTTGTGCTTAACAACTGTATCAAAGAGAGTCATGTCGGGGAAATTCTGTCCACATCGCTGCTCAGCATCACATCTGTTGTGCTCTGTTGAGAACAGATCCCCTCCAGAGGGAAACATGCGGGTAAGGGACCCCAGTTTCTGCTGGTACATGCTTACTGGACTCCAGCTCCACTGAAATCCCTGACAATAATAAATAAATAAAAACCCTGACAGAAACCCATCAGCTGTTCATCTTATGTTCATCAAAATGAGGAGAAAACAGGTTAGACCAGAACTTCATGAGGGAGGGGTCAAAACACCAAACTCAGATTCAAATACATCATTTCCGTCTTATAAAAATACATTTTAAAACACGTTGGTATTCCTCCTCTGCCTGAAAATCTAAAATGTTTTTTTTTTTTTAGATTACAGACTTTGCCACCGTTAGTGACACACCTGGACACGTCTGATGATGTGCACATCCAGTCATTTACTCAGTGGCGCCTCCAGAAACGTTTCATGGGGGTAGGGGGCCACTTTAAATCTTGGGGTGGCACATAAAAACTATGAACTATATTTTTAAAATTCATTCTACTAAAACAGCCTTTAGAAAACTGACAGAAAGTGAAATGCCTACGGATAGATTTTGCTTTGTTGCAATGGTGCAGCTGACAGCTACACCCGCCTCCTCCCCCTTCTGTGTTCGCCCGTTTCTCTCAGCTGTTTTTAGTTTCCTGATGATGTGGTTTGGTATTTACGTTTCTGTTCTTGTTCTGGTTTTTCAGTGTGGCAGAGTCCTGTTTGTTTTGTACAACTGGATGTGTGACTTCCTTGTGAAGTTCTACTTTGAGTTTCGAGTCCTTCCTTCCAGCGTTTGGGTTCCTTCGGTCACGAGTCGTTACATTTATTTTGTTTCTATGTAATGCTGAGGTTTGTCTGCTTGGATTGTTCGGCTCGTGACCGGGAGAAATCTATAATGAACAAAAAGTGAAATCAGTTGTTCTGGAATAATAATAATAATACCCTTCCATGGTAATTATTAATTCTATCTGTAGACATTTCTATTCAGACTAATAAACATGAAACTGTTTCATTATTAGAGCAACATCATTCTAACTTCACCTGTTGGAACAGGAAGAGGTGGAGCCGCTTGCTTCTCTGACCAATGATGCTGACTGTCCCTCGTCTGAAGCCGTCTCATCTTTGTCTTCCTCATTCTCTTCTGTCATTCATGCTGCTCTGTCTCATCTTCCTCCTCCTCACTACTCCTCTGTTGTTCCCCTACCATCTCTTTCCCTCCCTGTGCTGCACTTTTCTTCTTAGAATAAGAATATATGTTGACTTTCTGTTCATTCCCTGAAAATTGACTTACACAAGCATCAACCTATGAGTTTAGTAACTCTGTGGAAACAGGACAAAAACACATCCAAAGGCTGCACTGACACAACAACCAGTCCTCAAATAGTGCGCGTGTGACGGAGGACATCCTTTTTTTCAGTAATAATAAAATGTACATGGACATCCACCCCCTCTGATGATGGGATGGTGCAATTGTATTTGCACACAATACAGATCAGGTGATCTAAAGTACAGTAAACAGATTTTTATAAGAAAATATATAACAGATTTGAAAAGAAATGTAGTGTTTTGGGATGTGTGTCTGTGTGTGTGTGTGTGCGCGTGCGTACTGAAACCGGTGCTCGCGCCCCGTCACGAAATGCAGGAAGAGAGGGGGGAGAGTGCGTGTGAGGGTGTGGTCAGTCGCCGTTTTGGAGCTGAGGAAAAAGTAATAAAGAAAGTTCCTCTTGAAGAACTGAGACTGGTTCTTCTGTTGAACCCGCCCTGGCGGCTCTGAGGGTTCCAACGTGGAAGTGAACCCCAAAGGAAGGTCAGCCTCACCGTCTTATTCTGTGTTCTGCATCCAGCGGCTCGTCTTTAGCTACAGACGTCTGTGGGCCGGTTTAGGTGATCAGAGCGACTTGCCCCCTGCAGGCTGTGCATTTAGGATGAAACGCACAACTGATGCTACCACAGTTTATAGTGGCTAGTGGGGTGGCCACTGGGGTGGCCAGGTGCTGACACCTGGTGGCGCCGCTGCATTTGCTGTCATGTTTCTGTGCACTGACACACTCTAAAGCCAGAACTTAATAAGTGAGAGTAAGAAGCATTCATAAATGTTTTTCTGAGACACAAACTGCTTCAGTTTACCTGACAGCTTAGCTGTTTCTGCGGCTGATTCTAAGAATCCTGCCCATGTGACCCCACCCTCCAACTGATTAGGTTACCTGTCATTAACTTATGACTGGAGGCTCTTGAATCTGTCTGTAATCACCCAGCTATAAATCACCGTTGACGCTGCATAACTGCTTAATTAGATCAGACAAATGTGCCTCCATACCTTAACTGTGGCTGACTGGACTGCATTTCCTGATGTGCGTCTTTAACACCCGTTTCTTCACAGCTGCTGCTTCAGACAGAATCCTCTCACAGACATTTGGGAACATTTTTAAACCTGGTTGGTGTTGATATTTCTGTGTGCGCTCTGTCACCACATCTGCTAAATATTCAAAGATTAACGTTTAAGTTCATGTTTTATCCTTTCGTCCTTCCCTTTCATTGTTTACCTGCAGAACGGACGTCATCCACCCAAACTACTTCCGAGTGACCGTTCTGCTTTAAACTAAATCTTTTACAACATTTAAACCTTCATTATCTGCTTGCTGGATGATGATTTTATACATAAATGGCGAGTACGTGGAATGTTATGGTACATTGTTTTTTGAAAGATATAATCCAGCATCAGTTCATTTAAAATAAGGAAATGATTGACAAACCTCATCATCCAATCAGCGTTGTCCCGTAGTACCTACCTCTTCTGGTTTGGAAATGTTTTTTTCATTTTGTTTTCTGACAATTTCTTTGGTTTCTAAAATGTAATTCTACTTTTCAAACATTTGTTCTTTTTTTTAAATTGTCGTGATCTTAAAAATGTTTTTGTATGGAGGGATTTGTTGAATGAGTTGTCACCAAAATTTGCACACACCTAGGACCCCGCAAAAATTAATATTTGGCTAAGTAAACGACCCCCTCCCCAAGAGGACGACATCACAGCGAGCGATACCAGAAAAAAATGAATGGGCTGAAAACCCCTTCTAGGGCCCACATATATTACTTTAAAATACAGTTCAGAAACCAAAACACATGTGTTGGGGATATCCCAAGGAAGTTTTGAAATCCACACGACTTGTCGGCCATTTTGTGAAAATGTTTGAGATTGGCCGATTTTGTGTTTATCGACAATATGGGAAAACAACATTTCTGTTTGGGCGATTTTCACTAAATTTCACACACACACGCCTCACATCTACAAACACCACAAACGTTTTGTTGACCTTTAACTTTGGGAAGAAGCCGCCATCTTGCATTTTTTTTAAAAGCACCTTTAGCACCAGATACAAAAGAACGTCTCGAGCATCAATAGCAAGCTACTGTGGAAAAAATGTTGGAATCAGAAATTGTGGATTTTGATTGGTGAGCGCATGGTGAATTTGCAACTGTTGAGAACTCAGCTGGCTCGCACATTTTTTATCAGAATGTTGTAAAAGATTTGTATGCACTTCCCTGACCCACAATGAAAACGAAAACAATGTAATATACAATATGACAGTGTTCAAATGGTGGTAAACGTGGTAAACGTGGTAAACAAAAAACCATCACAAAACATGTGCTGATAAAACCAAAACAACCCGTAACTTCTGGGCCATCAATAGCAAGGTACTATGGAAAAAATGTTGTAATTATAAGTTGTAGATTTTGAACAGCGTGCGCCTGGTGAACTAGCAAATGTGGCATGTAAGGGTTAATGGCCAACGAAGTGTGCGGTTATTACTTTTTAATGCACGCTGTGGAAGGCAGAACCGTCTGACGCGAAGTGCGTTTAAAAAGTAATAACCACATACTTTGAAGGCCATTAACCCGCTTATACCATGTGTAGCCGCCATGATAATGTTCGTTTATAATTCAATTTCTGGTCACGTGATTAGTCAGGATGTCATTTAGGCACACCTGTCACCTGTGTTAGTTTGGTTTGTTGGTTTGACACAGAGAGGGTGCACAGGGCCCAGTATTTTTTGTTGACCGCTTTTACACTTAATTATGTACAATACTTTTCTGATGGATCGTACCACATGTGTCATCTGAGGCAATAATGAAGTGGAATAAATCCCGACACACACGCAAAGTGGATTTCATGGTCATAGTTTTTTGTGGAGCGCGTCGCAAACAGGACCTGCCGCAGCCTCTCTAGTGGCTCATAAACCCGCAGCCGCTACACCATGGTCAGTTACAAAAGCAATACAAATTAACCAGGTTTTAGTAAATAATTCTTGTTTTGTTTTTCCGATTTGGATCGCTTTTCTCACAAAAAGCGGACTATACATAACATATAGTCTGCGTCGCACAGCAGCACCACTGCAGTCAAGATTCGGCGATATATATATGCTGATCATCCCTACCGCTTGTTTTTGTCCAGATGATGAAGCAAAATGTTGTTTTAAAGAAGCCGGCGGAGTGATACAAAACATTTAAGCTAGCTGACCGGAACTTCTTTTTTCACCGTGCGGTTATTAGGTTTTAATGCATACCCAGCAGCCAATCAGAATCGAGTATTCAACTGGACCATAGTATAAACTGTTATAACTAACATGTTTTAAAATTGAATACTGTAAAAAATGAATGCATGCGTCCATGGCTGGAACTGGGGGGTATTCCAGAAAGCATGTTTAAACTACCCTGACTTTAACCCTGAACTCTGGCTCAAATCCGCTTGAACTTGCTTACTCGGGGTATGTCGGTTCCAAAAGACCGGATATGAGTTAGGGTAATTACCCTCCACTTGGTAACCCTGGGTTAATGCGCGTGCACGGCGAGTAGATAAAGACATTCTCAATGGATCGACGATTTCCGGGGTAACTATGGTAACAAGTCGAGAGAAAAAGAGTGCGCCATACTTCAGTGAGATGGAGTCTGAGATTTTAATGATATTATATGAAGATTGATGAAGACGTATGAAGATTATACGCCCATCAAAAAAGTAACACGGCTGCATCATCAACAAAAGAAAGAGATTCTGCTTGGAGAAAAAAAACGGACAAAGAAAACGCAGGAATTTCTATCTCATTTCCATTTTCATTGTGATGCATATATATATAATTTATCCAACTTAAATGAATTACTTCTATTGGTAACAAGTTATTGAGTTAAATGTATTCAACTTAATTTTTTATACATCTATAAAACTTCATTAGGGCATGGTTATCAAAAAACCTCCGTTGCTAAGAACATCCAAAAGTATACTTTTTCCAATTTCTCTGAAACCAATGTCAATCTGTTCGTTATCCCCAGGCAACCAAAACATAAAATTGTTGCTATAGAGATCAAATCAACAGAAAAGTCCCCATTTAAAAAAAAAGTAGATTTTCTGTCGACTTGCAGCTCTTACCAGAATGATGATCTTAAATGGTAAATGGCATATACTTATATAGCGCTTTCTACCTTCTTACGAAGGCCCAAAGCACTTTACAGTCACAGTCCCATTCACCCAGTCACACACACTGGCGGCGACTCCGCTGCCGAACACTGGCGCCAACCTCCCACCAGAGGCAAGGTGAGTTCAGTGTCTTGCCCAAGGACACTTCGACACATGGGCGTGCAAAGCGGGAATTGAACCTGGAATCTTACGATCATGGGTCGACCGCCCTACCGCTGCACCACGGCCGCCCATCTTAAGTAATGTAAGTAAGTAAAGCATTTTTTTTCTGAGTCAGTTGATGATGGTAACCGCAATGCTAGCTCTTTTAACAACATTAGCATGGCTAGCTTAGTTAGCATTATTAGCATCTTAATGTGTTTTTCTGAAGAAGTTGATGATCTCAATGATCTTCAAGTCTTTAAGCCACGTTAGCATAACTAGCATAGTTAGTATCTTAAGCAATGTGTTATGTATTTTGTTTACTGCCAGTAGTGGGAGCCAGGGGTTTTTCTCTGTTGTTTCCTTGTCATGCAGCAGACTCATGTCAATTTTGGAATGGAGCCCAACAGTCTTTAGACCTCCTTAAGTTCTTCTCGTTAATTTGCATATTTTCTTTATAATTCAGTCATTTACTTAAGTTCACTGTGGATTATTGATCATTTTTCAATCTCATGAAAAAGAACACGTTTTTTCTGGATTGTTGGATTTATGAGGAGAGCTGCAAGAGCATCAAAACTGAGGACTTAACAATGGAACTATACAGTGGGGGGGGGGGGGGGGGGAATGAGAGCGGCAGAGGTGATTATAAAGTATTGAATGAAATGTGTCTTTATTGATGCCATTTGCAATACCCATCTTTTCTGTAGCTCTATTTATTATTACCTCATTTAAATAAAGGTTTTCTAAACCTTCATTCAAAGAAAAAATTGATAAATGAGTCTGTTTTCTAACAGGTCTGTCTGGGTTCTTCTGGATCAGGGGTGTCAAATTCATTTTCACTGAGGGCCACATCAGCATAGCGTCTGTCCTCAAAGGGCCAGATATAACTTATACATGTAACTAAATGTAATGAAAAATAAATGTAACTACTCCTTAACGTTAAATAACTCAATATTTATTTATTATAACGTTTTAAAGTGACAATTACAGTTACATAGAAAACATATGTTTACTTGTTATTCTAGCATTAATTCCTTTTAAATTTGATTCTGTCAGGTTAGATTATATGGACAGTGTTTAAATCCTAATGTATAGTTGCCCAATCTGATATTTCTAGTCCAATTCCCCCTAGATATGAATAAACACACACCAATTTTTATCTTTTATTTTAAGAAATTTAAAACTTTTATGCTCTCGAGGGCCACATAAAATGACATGGAGGGCCACATTTGGCCCCCGGGCCTTGAGTTTGACACATGTGTTCTGGATAGTAAGCACACACCACAGCCTTTGTATTTTTTCATTAAAGGAAAAGGAAAAAATAGAAACAAACATTTGCTCACTGTTAGTGACAGACTAATATCAAATAAAGTATCATCATTATGCTTTGGTCTACAATTAAGTTTCTGTAAGATACACAGTTATCTACATCTACTATGAACAAAAAAAAGTGTAAAAACGATTCCATTGTTAATGTTTTCATAAGGATTTTGAAAAACTTTACTGTTAGATGTAAAAAGGAACAAACGTAAAGTGTTTACCTGTGAAATCGTCCTGC
Organism: Oryzias curvinotus; assembly: GCA_023969325.1. Lineage (NCBI taxonomy): Eukaryota > Metazoa > Chordata > Actinopteri > Beloniformes > Adrianichthyidae > Oryzias > Oryzias curvinotus. The sequence goes on from CM043724.1 coordinate 20,818,896, forward strand.
AGGTGTTTGATCAAATAGGATAAGTTTTCCGTTAGAGAAAAAGGCTTCCAACAGGTTTGCTTGTTTTCGTCTCCACACAGCTAAACAAGGATTAAAAGATGCACACGGATGATGCACGCAAATGTAATCTGTCCCTATAGGTCTTTCTTTTTGACAGTCTGGAATCGTCTAATCCTCAGCGTTGATGAGGAAAAACAGATAAGTAAAATTTTTTGGAACCAGTAAGCCTGGTTAGGCCTGTTCATTTTAGTTACATTGGTTTGTTTTATTGCACGTTGGAGACACAATGTCTGTCAACTGGCCTGGGGGTGCTTTGGGGTCCCCCCAGAGGAGCTGGAGGAAGTGGCTGGGGCGAGGGAAGTCTGGGCATCTCTGCTTAGACTGCTGCCCCTTTTATTAAAATACTCTTTAGCATCTTTTACATGCTAACTACTAACCGATCATTCATCCTGTTATTCACGTCGTAGATTTACAGCAAATACCTTCACATTTCTGTCTGTGTGTGTCTCATCACATGGCATTGAAGACGCGTAGGATGTTTAGAGATCAGATTTATTTATTTTAAAAAGCACAAAAGCATCGGTAATCACATTATCATCACATTATCATTCACATCCTGGTACGCTCTCCATCCATCTTGCTGCAAAAGCCGCTTTCTGCCTCTACTTATGTGTCTTTGTGAGCATTCAATAGCGGTAAAAATAAAAGCAAGAATGATCGATCTATTACTGTCTCGATGAAAATCAGAAAAATATTAAAAGATTGTAACAAACACTACTTAATTTAAATAATGTGTGTTATCAAAAGTTCTTTGGGTTCTTCAAACACCGTTTAAACAGAATCACGTTATTATTCAAAACAAAAATACACCTGTAGAATTACTCCAAACATAAATTTAATTTTCTTACTACCAAGTTTCTTTTTTTTTCTCTCTTTTCCACCGGCGCGCACTCATACAAGAGTCAATGAAATGTCCGCGCGAACGCGCATCGTGGCCTCTGTCAGTCCAATAAATCCAACCAAAAGAAGCCCCCCAAAAATAAACTGGTATACCAATAAAATAAAAAAATGTTTTTGGGTACCCAAGAAGAAAAAAAGGGTCGATCTCACCAGCTGGACGCTTTGATCAGTTTCTCTAGAAATGCGCCCACTCACGGGATCGCGCACGGCACTCCCCTCAGCCTAAATCTCCTGATTCTGCTCCCCCGTCACTCATCTGGACTCCACAGAATGTTGATGGGATAAATCCAGCAGCAGGCAAGGAACATCAAATATCTCAGAAGTCTTTCTTTTCCACGGGAGAAGAGCACGGCGGCAGCTGTCAGCGCGTCTTTCACCTTCCTTCCCCCCCTTTTGCGCACCTGTTCCGACCCCATTTTATAACTTTGGGGCGTGACTGCCGTGCGTCAGGTGAACTGTCCATAACATAAGTAAATACACCCTCAAATATAACACAAAGACCACATCCAGAAATGACAGTGGATAACATATGTTTCTTCAGGAAAAAAAGAAAACACGTTAGTCCCCTCATACACAAACCCAGGTGGAACTAATGTTTCTCCTTTTTTTCTTTTCTTTTCATAGTCATAATGTGACCCTGTCACAAGATTAGGCTGGCTGCTTCGCCTACCAGACTTAACTCTTAGCTCCTAGCATTACAAACATGGCTGTGAGCAAAATCTCGTCATGCATCACGCATGCCAAAAATGCATTTCGACCAATCACTGTGTCCCTGTAACTGAGGTGTAACAAAAAGACCAATGATTGGCTGGTGCAGCAAAGCAGCCCCAAAACAGAACTGAGCCTCCTCCATGTTTCACAGTTGGGACAGTGTTCGTTTTGTTGTATGCTTCATTTTTGAGTGTATGAACATAGAGCTGATGTGCTTTACCACAAAGCTCCAGTTTGGTCTCATCTGTCCAAAGGACATTTTCCCAGAAGCTTTGTGGCTTGTCAACATGCATTTTTGCAAATTCCCGTCCAGTTTTATATGCTTTCCTTTCAACAGTGGTGTCCTCCTTGGTCGTCTCTCATGAAGTCCACTCTGGCTCAGACAACGACGAATGGTGCAATCTGACACTGATGTACCTTGATCTAGGAGTTCACCTTTAATGTCTTTGGAGGTTGTTCTGGGCTCTTTGGATACAGTTTGAACTATCCATCTCCTCAATTTGTCATCAATTTTCCGGCCACATTCAGGGAGGTTGGCTACTGTCCCATGGGTCTTAAACTTCTGAATATGTGCCACTGTCGTAACAGGAACATCGAGCTGCTTAGAGATGGTTTTAGAGCCTTTACCTTTACCATGATTGTCTATAATTTTGTTTCTAATGTCCTGGGACAATTCTCTCCTTCTCTTTCTGTTGTCCATGTTCAGTGTGGTCCACACCTTTTCACCAAACAGCAACGTGACTATTTGTCTCCCCTTAAATAGGCAGACTGACTGATTATGGGTTTGAAAACAGCTGTGATGTCAATTAAAGGACATACCTCAGTGTGTGACATGATGCTTAAACAAGTTAGACTTTGTCACTTCAAACTCAACTCATTTACATAAAAACATTAAGGCAAACATTGATCATTGATCATTCAGACGCTCTCTAACAAACTTCAGTCAGACCTAGACATGTACTGGCTTAAGCTGGGGGACACGTCTGGCACTGCACAATATGGGTCCCTGGCAGCATAGTGTGTTACTGATGGTAGCCTTTGTTACGATCGTGTGATTCTGGGACTTTTGCTCACCGTTCTTGAGATAATTTTGACCCCACCAGTGCCTTATGTGAGCCGGTACTCAATGGTACTGAGTACCGGTACTCCAAAGACCTGAAAAGTACAAAAGCTACAAAAGTCTTCCCAGCCTGGTGGAGGTGAACAATTTGGTTTCTGGTGATGTTTGACAGTTCTTTGGTCTTTGCCGTGGAGTTTGGAGTGTGACTGTTGGAGGTTGTAGACACGTGTATATTATTCATGTGAAAAGTTTACCCCCGTTACATGCACAAAAGTCACCAAAATTTGCACACACCTAGGACCCTGCAAAAATGTATTTTTAGTTAAGTGAGCAACTCCCCCCCCCTTAGATGATGACATCACTAAATTTCACACACATGCCATCAGCTCAAGTCTACAGACACCAGAGAAATTTCGCTGACCTTTGACCTTGGGAAGAAGCCTCCATCTTGACTTTTAAAAAAAAAAACATCTTCTTTCCAGATACTAATGAAAACTTGTACTATTGGTTATTAATGATCGTCTTATAACTTCTCGGGCACCAATGGCAAGCTGCTGTGGAAAAAATGTGGAAATTAAGAAGAGTAGATTCTTACCAGCCTCCGCATAGCACATTTGCAACTGTTGCGAACTTAGCTAGCTTGCACATTTTTTATCAGAACATCGTAGAAAATGTATATGCACTTTCCTGGCCCACGCTGAACAAAACAATGGAATATACGATAAGACAGTATTAAAATTGTGGGCGTGGTAAGCACAAAACCATCACAAAAAAACGCTGACTCAGACAAAACGAAAATAAATTGTTTTTCCAGAATCGACAAACGAAAGCAATTTACCCATGTCGGGGATATCCCAAGGAAGTTTTCAAATCATTATGGGATGGGGACATGACCTACGGTTTGGTGGCCATTTTGTGCAAAACTCTGTGATTTCGCGATTTTCGCATTTTCCACAATATGGGAGACTGTGGAAAAAGTTTAGCAATTATTAGTTGTATATTTTGCACTTTTTCTGATTTGTCTAAAACTGTTGTCGATCTGTTCGTTTTCTCCAGACGAACAAAATATTAAAAGTTGCTATGGAGATAGAATCAACAGAAAAGTCACCATTTTGAAAAGAAAAATTTGTCATTTGTGCTCATAGGGAGGATTTTTTTCTTTTCCATTTTTAAAGAACCAAACTCCAGGAACGTTACAGAAAAAACGAACAGGTGAGTCTGTTTTCTAACAGGTCTGTCTGGGTTCTTCTTGGTAGTAAGCACACCACAGCCTTTGTATTTCTTCATTAAAGGAAAAGGAAAAAAAGAAACAAACATTTGCTCACTGTTAGTGACAGAGTACTTTTTTTCATAAGGATTTTGAAAAACGTTACTGTTAGATGTAAAAAGGAACAAACAGAAAGTGTTTACCTGTGAAATTGTCCTGCAGGTGTTTGATCAAACAGGAAATGTTTTCAGTTAGAGAAAAATGCTTCCAACAGGTTTGGTTGTTTTCGTTTCCAAGGAAGGATCAAGAGATACACATGGATGATGCACACAAATGTAATCTGTCCCTATAGGTTTTTCTTTCTGAGAGTCTGGAATCGTCTAATCCTCAGCGTTGATGAGGAAAAACACATAAGTAAAAATGTTTTGGAACCAGGCAGAGGCCGCTGTGGTCGATATGTGACATGTAACTGAAACAAGTGAGACTTTGTCGCTTCAAACTCAACTCATTTACATAAAAACATAAAGGCACATTGTCTTTTTAGTGCCAAATGCAACTGCTGTACGTTGGAATACTCTTCAGCATTTGTCCTTTTTTTTGTTATATTTTGGGGAAATCCCGGATTTTCACATGAAAACACAACATGTTTTAAACCATTGTCAACATTTTCACAAATCCTCTTCTGGATCATTCAGACGTTCTCTAGCAAGCTTCAGTCAGACCTAGACATGTACTGGCTTAAGCTGGGGGACACGTCTGGCACTGCACAATGTGGGTCCCTGGCAGCATAGTGTGTTACTGATGGTAGCCTTTGTTACCATCGTGTGATTCTGGGATTTTTGCTCACCGTTCTTGAGATAATTTTGACCCCCCCCCAGTGCCTTAAGTGGGCCGATACTCAATTGTACTGAGTACCGGTACTTCAAAGACCTGAAAAGTACAAAAGCTACAAAAGTCTTCCTAGCCTGGTGCAAGTGAACAATTTGGTTTCTGGTGACCTTTGACAGCTCTTTGGTCTTTGCCGTGCACTGCAAAACTGAAATCTAAGTGAGATAAAATATCTTGAATCAAGCATATACATGCTTATTTTTTAATAAGATAATTCTTCTCAACCAGAATTTGTCTTTTTTTAAGAGTTATGATACTTGATTATCTTAATAAGATATTAAATCTTGTTACTAAGATTTTATCACCCATTAAGAAAACCCAGGATTATGACGATCTCAAAAAGACCCTTGATGATATTCAAGAAATGCTTAGATCTTTTATGGATCAGGTGTCGGCTAAGCTAACGCCACTGTGGGAGATGATGGAAGAGTTCCGAAGATTTCGGGCTCAAAGCAAGCAACGAGAAAACCGGGTCGACATTCTGGAGAAATGACTGGACGATGTGGAACAGCAAGTAAGGATGAATAATGTCATTCTCACTGGATTACCAATCAAGCCTCGAACGAAGCTGAACGCAGGAGCTAGCACTGCTAATGCTAATGCTAGCGCTAGCAGGGCTGTTCATACGGAGCGCGGTGGAGAGTCTCTGGATCTGCAAATACATTCATTTCTCACATCTAAAGGGATTTCCCTGGATCTCAATACCATCGAGACCTGCCACCTGCTCCCCAGAAGAAAGGAGACGGATAAACCAGCGATCCTCATCAGGTTTGTGAATCACAAACACAAGCTAGCTCTGATGTCCCAAAGGAAGAACCTGAAAGGTTCGGCTGCTTATCTGAACGACCATCTGACCAGAAGGAATGCTGAAATCTCCAAACATGGACGGCTTCTCAGGAAGCAGAAGCAGATTGAGAGCACTTGGGTTAAAGGCTGCAGGATTTACGTCAAACCACTCAGTCCACCGGACCGGTCCAAGGTTCTGGTTGTGAACACCATGAAGGATTTTGAGAAGTGCTTGTTTACAGTTGTCTGAAACAACATGGAGTAAATCAAAGAGTCAAATAATATCAAGAAATATGACACCTGGATTCATCACTTTCTCCATACGTCTGACGTCACCTGAATAACAGCAGAGAGTACTGACCTGCAGACAACTTGACCTCCACTTTCACCGAGCTGATATCAGCTGAAGAAGGATATGGACCTGAATCTAATGTCTGCAGACATAACATGGAAGAGGACTATAAACTGTTTTGAACCCAGAAGACCAGCTGTTTTTTCAGCAGAAGAAATACCAACCTTGGATAATCGACGGAATATGGACCCTTTTATTTCTTTTTCCATTACAGCATTGCTTTATAAATATTAAAAAAAAGAAGAAAAAAAAAAGAAAAACATATATATAAAAAAAAAGTAAAACAAATGATTAATCACTTATTGAAAATGGTTAAATTGATCGATGTTTAATGATATTACTTCACTTGCTCCAAAAAAATTGATAAATTGATTCAAAAATCTTTCCTAATGTTGCATAATTTTGCACGTTTTTAACTTTTGATACTTGATGAAATTTCACTATGAAAATTTCTGAAACAGTGTTGTTTCTATTTTACTGATATAGTATTGTGTTCTAATCATATGAATGACTTTTATTAGTAACATATATTTTAGATAACTGATCTGCATTTGCCATGTTGATTTCTAAAAGAGTTATTTTTATTTTTTATTTTTAACATAATAATTAAGTATTATGTTGCTTTATCGATACCTTATGATTTTCAATTCTGTCTGATAAAAGGTAGGAACCGGATATTGATAAATCATGTAATAAAATGGTTACAGTATAACGGGGTGGGATTATATAAATTCGCTTCCTTCCACTCCCTTTCAAGCAATATTTATTAATATGTCTAATTATCCTAAGTTTGATTAGTTACTGTATGAATGTATAACTGAAGATTATATTGCTTTTGTGTATTGTTTCTACTTGATTGCTTGAAATAAACCATTTCAAATCAAACAAAAAATTATGAGAAAAAACACACTTGAAACTAGAATCTCAATAGCTCAAAGTAACATTATGGTACAACTGTATTTTAATTGTGACATTGACATTTAAAATAAAATTCAAAGAGGAAAAAAAACATTTATGTTTTCTATGATCTTCAAAGCACAAACTGCATCCACTTTAAGAACAAGAAACACAAAACAAGTCTTCACTGCTATACAATCATATTACATCTTCAAGATAGTATTTTACCTGTACAAACTAGGTTTGGTTCATACTTCACCTGTTTCTTTAGAAGATGGGAGGGGGCGGGGTGGTCAAGGAAATTCTAATGTAGAGTAGCTACATTATCTAACAGCATAGGGTAGTTTAACAAATTAACTTTTAATTTTTACAATTTGGAAAAAAAAGATGGGATTAATTTGTTACAATAATCTATATGTTAATATACTCTATGGATTTTGAATTCTCACTCTATACGTTATTAATATTCTCAGGTTTGAAAATATTCATAACATGTATTTTACCCCAATTTTAACAAGTCCACCACATTCCCAGTGCCATGGATGGAGATGAAAGGACGTTTTTTTTTTTTTTAATATGGATCCTATAACTACAGCAGCACTCAAAGGTAATGTGAATTTTTTTCTGTCTTTAGACTAAAGTAACCCTAACCCTAACCCTAAGGAAATTTTCATACAAATAGATAACCTGAAAAAAGAAATTGAAGAAAATTTTCAGATGGGAAGCAGTGCACCCAGAAAACGAATGTAGTTTTTTTTGGACGGCCTGGAAGCTGAAGCCACACAGACAGACTGAAGTACGGCCACTGAGGTCAAAACATGGAAGTGTTAAGGCTTTTATGTGCCTGCATGTGTTCAACTGAACAGAAACTATTTAAATATCAGTTGTTAGCATTGTTGAAATAAAATTATTCATACATTTAATGTAAATGGCAGGCAGATTTGATCTTAATGTCTGTTCCTGTTTCAGAGGTGTTTAGACATTATTTTCAATATGGTTCTCTGTGTGTTTTTTTTAACTGCCAATATTACCACGGACATGCTTCCCAGTCTTTCTGAAGAGGACTTGCGTGATCTCTTTCCGGGCCAGAGCACTTTTTCAGAAGGAGAGCCATTTGGAGAACTGCACATGTTGAAAATGAGGTGATATTTAATTAATTTTAATGTTGTGGTGATATTTAATCATGCCATATATGTCAGTGAAGCTTTTCTTTTGAATGTTTCTAGAGCACTGCCATTACTTGTAATTTCTGTGAGATTTAAGGGTGAAGAGTCACAACAGGTTCAACCATCCACCTCCACAACGGAGGTGGATGGTAAGATCAAATATTAATATTGTGTTTTGGTGTAAAACTAAAACTAATGTTGACAAGGGAAATGTGTGTCATTTTAACAATTTCATCTATTAAAACCCAGTTTATAAATATATCATAAGTAAGAATGCTAATATAACCCTTTTTTCTGGCCAGTTTCATTAATAATAGATCATTAACCATCAACCAACTAAATAAAGAGTTAACATTCAAAAATGGGGGTAATGTGTGTGTCTCACTACAAAACAAATACCAACATTTTACTGTACTTGTATTTATCAATTACTTTTGATCATTAAAATTATTTTGCTATGGTAACAACTTCAGCCCAGTTTTAATCACGTTTGATTTTAAAGTGGTTTAATAGTTGTTGTATTTTAAAAGTTGGTGACTGTAGACATTTGTTTCTTCAAACAGAAACAGTGATTTGTAATTTTGATTCATCAGAAGAGCCTGAAACGCCTGACAGCTGACAGAACCAGGCAAGACATTATAAAGTTCTGCAGGAACTTTACAAGTCTAGCCCCACACCCAACAAAAAGAATGTCGCCCAGCTGTTGGACCTTGAATACCAATCGAGACGGCCTTACAGTGACTCAGATGTTATGAAGGAACAGGACAGAACCACCAAAATTCTTCATCCCTGCTTTAGATTTTCAGATGGTTTATGTTTGCATTAGTAAAGTAAGTCGTCCTCATCGTAAAATGTTGGACTATGTTAATAATGTTAATACATTTGTGATTAGCAAGAGTGTGATTGAAATAAAATGTATATATTTGTTGTCTTTATATGTCAGATAATGAATGAACTGCATCAGATCCTCAATCAAGGAAAGCCCCCCCCTTCATTCCTGAACTCAAGAATCGCTGGAGAATCTTTTTTGAGAAGGCTCAGTTTTATGGAGTTTTCAAAAAAGCAATGAAGCCTCCAAAGGGAGATAAAGGTAATTGCAAACTTAACCACAGTCGTACTCATAGACAGTGTCAGTTATGTGCTGTTGTACATGAGCAGCAGTCATTTTGTCTTATAGAAAATTGTATAAAAATGTATGGTAAAACAAGTCATCATCACGTGACTGTCATGGCTGCTGCCACGCTCAGCCGTTCAGTACACAGTCCAGGTTTCGAAGTTTCGGCAGCCCCACAAAACCTGGATCCGAATTCCTCGGCGTCTGTGATCCCCCGTCGGCCAGGAGTGGAGAGGCAAATCAAGATGGATACAGAAATCAACATCTCCAGAAAGTCTCCCGTAACTTCCCATCGCAGCTCCACCTCTTCTTCACGGCGGAGGATCCTCCTGAAAAAACGCCGTACTACGTCGTCGCCCCGGGGGCTTCCATCCCTGGAGTCACAGAGGAGCATCTCCCCACGGAGCAGGACACGAAGAGAAGCATCACCTGTCCAGCCAAGTGGTGTGGACTCAGCAAACGCTGAGCCCACATGCCTCCACTGCCCCTATTTGCTCCACTACCTGATAGGGTGACAGCATCATAAGACATGTGCTTTTTCAAAGCTGTCACTCGCTGGTTTTCCTGGATCTACAGTTCGGGACATTTTGAAAACTTCCCGGTGGACTAAAATCACCTTCCAACAACTGTTTTCCGTATGTAGTGCATGTGGGCTGTAATGACACCTCCCGCGGAATCTGAAAAAACCAAACGGATTTCATGGACCTGTTTAATTTTTGAAAAACTGTGGAAAGTCGGTTTTCATCAGCGTTCCCTGCCAGGATTATCCCGAGCACGGAACGCTTCCAGCCGTCTACTAGGTATCACCTTGGTCAAGCTGCTGTCCTGACACAAAGTGCTGTTTTATTGAGAATTTTAATCTTTTTCTGAACTTCTTTTTATTGTGCTGGATGGAACTCACCCAAACAGGATGGGTTGTTCGATTTTTATCAGCAAATATCAGATATGCCGTTCAGACTTATCACGTGACTGACTGTTTCTCACACAACAGCGCTCCTCCAGCTCTTTCTTTTGCTACTAAGGAGCTGGCGCGGCTGTCTCACCAGCTCCCCCTGTTGCCCAATTACCTCACGAATCCCAACTGTTGTGCATATTTCCCAAAGAAATCTATCTCAACCCTATGTAATATAACTGTCTTATAATAAGAGGATTCATCCACTCAATTCATCTTACAACCAGCAAGAACCATTATCCTCTTAAATATAGGAGGTCTAGAAATTCTCATAACATGATCACTATTAATCCTCAACAAACCCGCGTCATATCTGACAAACTTTGGACTTCTAACATTAGATCCCTGGCTCACAAATCGTTTACTTGCCAGGACTTCATTACTTGCAATAAATTAGATTTTCTAATGCTAACAGAATTCTGGCTTAGGGATGGAGACTGT
>CM043724.1:20837183-20894683 GCA_023969325.1 Oryzias curvinotus
TCCTTTGGAAGAGGCTACGGGAAAATGTATTCCTCACTCCTCACTAACGAAAACGTTTGCAGTGCTATTACTGAACTATTAGAAACAATAACAGCTGATACATCCCAAAATATAAACTGACAAATGGGAATTCTTTAAATTCAAAGTACGCCAATTTGCCATTAGCTGTGCAAATTAATAACCAAAAATATATAAGCAAAAAGAAACTGAAATTATAAATGAGCTAAACCAGATTTGTTCCAATGACATGATAAACAACGCAGAAAGCATTTTACAGTGTTCCCTTGACGACCTTTATGTTAAAAACCAAAGGATCCTTCATCAGATCCCGAGCAGAGTGGGTGGAGCTCGATGAAAAAGCAAATCTTATTTCTGCAATCTAGAGAAGAAGAGACAAGAGAGAATGCTATAAAAAAACTCACATTAATGATCAATTATGCTCTGATCCTCATAGATCTCTACAGAAAATAAGTTCAGTTTATAGCCAGCTGTACACGTCTTCCTATTCTGAATCCCACTCTGTCACATTTTTCCAGTCAATTAAAGATTTGATTCCTAAGAGTTAATGACAATTTAAAAAAAAATGTTGGTGATTCAGAAAATAACTTTGCAAGAATTAGAAAAGGCTTTGGATCCAACAACAAAGCTCCAGGATTGTGACGGACTGACTAGTAAAAGTTCTTCTGGGAGCACATCAAAGCGTTCATTTTTTGAAATCTTTAAAGAATCATGTCAGGTTGTGGAGGCCGCCCCTCGCACACCTGCCTCAGGTTCTCACACCTGTTTACATCTAATTAGTCCTCCCTGCTGGTCCAAGCCAAGCCAAAGCCCGTTCTCGTTCTGGATTCGTCCCCTCTTCGTCATCAAAAGTCGATCTCAGGATCTACTGCCAGTTGCCTCTGAAGATCCATCCTCTTTTCACTGAACTGCTTCCAGTCTGCATTGGGTCCATCTTATTCGAAACCTGACAAATAATCCAAAAAGGATCTGGAACACATACAGTGAAACAGGTTGTAAGCACTCTTATTCCCAAGCTGAGCAATCTTTTCTTTGAATGTTTCACTCTAATGCCTTTTGGGATGATAAACGTTACTGTCTCTTCCCCAGGGCTCCATGTTTAGCAGACCTTCCGTTTAAAAGTAACTTTTGGGTTTATTTTAGAAACAACCAAACAGCACAGACATTATTTTAAATGTTATAATGTACAATATATATACACAAATTTTGATTCCTTAAAATCAAACCATATATTTTCTACATTTTCATAAAGAACTTTGGTTTAGCTCAACTTGCTTTTTCATCGTAAACTTCATGTAAAAATAAACTTGCTATGAAAAACTCCAAGTATAGGTAATTTACACATTTTTTTAAAATCCCTAAATTAATGCTCATTTAACGTTCCATAATGGCCCTTCTTTTATTTTATTTTAATCTTGTTTATTTAAGTTTATATTTTGTTGTTATTGTATATTCTTTTGATAGTTATTTACATGTTTCTGTGCCTGTTCTTATTGGTAATTTGACAAACATATTGTACAACTGCCACAAATATGTAAACCTCAAGTTTGTCTCTTCAATAATAATAATAAATAAAAACCTGGACAAGAGTGTCCATGTCCAGAGGAGCCACAGATGAGCATTGGGCTTTGCCCCTCTTGTAAGGGATTCGCAGGTGATGCTGGCAGCTGTTTCCACTGCAAAGACCTGAACAGGGACTGACACGAGATCTGTTTGGCTGGTTAAAATCTATGCATCCATTCTCTGAAGCTGCTGAATCTCCTAATGCCACTTTGCAAAACGCGTAGCACACTTGTGATAACTCGATAAGTGGGAGAACATAAACAAAAGCATAGTTCACTTTCTCTTTATTTATTTATTTAAAATATCATTTCATGTAATTTAGGAAATCATTAAAATGAAAACAGAAGGTCGCCAGCAAAGAGGCTGAGGAAAAAAACACTAGTGCACGTGTGGCGAGAAGAGCCCCCCACCCCCATAGCTTTAGCTTAAACTGCTGAAGCAGCGGAACGTGAGGATTTTTAACAGGATCCAAAAAGAACTGGAGGATAAACCTGTTTGGACTCACAGCAGCAACAGAACTTTGAAGAAAGTGTTGACACTAATGCTACTCTGCTAAATGCTATAATGCTAAATGCTATGACGGTAAATGCTATGATGCTAAATGCTATGATGTGTAGGTAATTAAATCCTCCTATGCCTACAATACGTGTTCAAAGATCGGAGAGATAAGAATAAACGGATTTCAATACCAAAGTTAACGCCGAGTTGTTATTTATTACAGCCAAGCAATAATTCCATTCACCAAATCAATCAGAGTAATACAGAATTCTGGGTCCCGCTGACACCTCACAGCTGCATGTCAATACACATGCCTAACGCTGAGCAGTCCAAGAGCGAAGACAAAGGACTTCCCGTTTATCCAGTTCTTATAGTATGGTCCGTTGTTGTTTGTTCCTCTGCAGGGATGGTGGACGCATCTTCAGAGATGTGTACGTGTCTTTCGGGCAGGTAGTCAACCGAAACTCAACAGCTGCTTTACCAAAAAAGGAGTTGTTTTTCTTCTGCTCGTCTTCAGCTGGTTGTATGGATCAGTCTATTTTCACCCCATGGTTTCCTGTCATGGGGCAGATGAGCAGGTGCACCCAATCCTACAGAACATTCTGTTATACTAAATTAAACTCAGTAGCACACACCAATCTTTCAAAATGAATCTGTGATGAGCTTAAGCATTTAAGTAAAATCCACATCTAAGTTTAAGATAATGTAAAGGTAATATAAAAGCTTCAGCAATTTTAATAGACGTGCTCAACATAAACACAAAGCAAGATTACACGATAAATGTGAATAAATGATGACTATTATTCTTCAATCCCTCTTTTGACCTCCAAAAAGGAGGTCACAAACAAAAAGCCTTTATGGCTGAACAAGCAAAATACAATTCAGTTCACACCGTAGGTCCACATGACCTGAATCCTGTGGTCGCAAGCCCTCACAATCTGTTTCCCGAAACACAGTGACTGTGGACGCTCCCTCACAATCTGTAACACAATAGCAATGTGAGTAAATGAAATAAACAAAGTCAAATTAGAAAAAGAAGTCCAAGAAAAATAACACTTTAAAAACCTGTTTCAACCCCGAGCGGATGTGAACAAGGTAAAGTAAAGGCACAGTGCTAAAAATAAACATAAAAAACAGAATTAGTAAACATAACAGCAAGCTTAATTCAGGAAATTACTTCCATCTCCTCCATGGGGGTCCCATTCGAGGGGCTGCGAATCATGCGTTCTACCTAAATACCATTGACAGGATGTTATTACAAAATCAGCAACAAAATCTAACATGTCACATCTACTTTCGAAAATATAAGGTCTCCGTCTGTGACTCCCATTAGCAAAATATTCGTCCATAAAAATGTGTCCTGGCGCAGAGGGATCAACTGTAAGGATATAACGTTCAGTGCCGAAAGGGCCATCATCGGTCGTCAGGGTGATTTGCATGGCGCCACACTCTCCAAGGTTTGGTTTCCTGGGTCTGGATCATGAACTGAAACCATCACATACTGATGGGCCTGGGCCTGGCCACCTACTGCGTTCTCTATCAACCTGGTGAGGAGAGATCTGATACATGGAATACAACAACATCCACACAGTGTCAGGACGGCTGCAAAAATAGCAATAGACATCAGTGGTCATGACGTCCGCAATGCATTGTGATGTAACAGTGGCAGGTACCACCTTCAGTAAAGGTCTAGGACCCATACAAACCAGACAGTCAGCTTTAGTCATGTTAGCCGCCTGTTCTACCATTAATAACCAGTTATTAGCATCTCCACTGACACCTGTTACAACCTGGAACCAATTATCTGGGGAAAGAGTTCCTTTTATGATTTTTACCTGTCTTGCCGGACCAGAACCTGGTCCTTTCCGCATGGAGGTGGTGGGGATGGTGGCATTTATATCTGGACAGAAACTAACCTGCCAACACGGATCTCTTCCATTTGTCCATGCACATATGAGCATGCGGGAACAAAGAGTAGTGAATCCCTGATGTTGGGTAGGGAAAGGTTGACCGGTGTTGTTAACACGGAAGGTGAAAAACGAACCTGAAACAGTAAAGTTAGAGATTATTCTGGACCAATTTCGAGCTTGGGGTGTCCACCCATAAGTACCTTTTCCCCAAGATGATTCCACTGTGGATCTAAATACTGGTCCCCATCCCCCATCTCCAAGTAACCCCTTCATGTACCAGTGATAACCTCGCCACTCACTCGTAGTTCCCCATTTATTATGTTTTAAAGATCCCCTCGGTACTATTATTAACACATCCATTGTCTGATTGGGATTGTAGCAAAAATATAGTATTCCTAACGGGGGCGCAGAGGAGCCACACATTCGTTGTTCAGCTTCCGTGGTATAAGTCCATGCTTCATACAACACATTTCTCTTTGTTCTTCCATTACCTGATGTTGGGTTTCCCGTTTTCAGAGTAGCCATAGTGGAACCACTGGGGTCAACACTCTTGACCCTTGTTTTCTCTGAATATAACTACCCAAAGCGCAAAAAACAATAACAAAAAACCAATGAGACCCCCTATTGTCCATCTCCCTCTCTTGGTCTGGGTGAGTCCCAGACCACCAAGATAGGGAAACATGTCACTGCGTCTCTGGAGGTGTAGGACGAACTGTGGAAAGGTGATACCACCTGTTGCCTTTGCCGTCCAATTGGACAGCCGTGGTGGTCCGGGCAGTGATTTTATGAGGGCCTGACCACCTTGGTTCGGACCACTTCCGCCTCCACTGTCGGAGATACACCTGAGTCCACTCTGGGTTCAGCTCGGTTGGAGCGTCTTTACTAGGATTGGCACCTGCAGAAACCTGTTTGGAATAAGCAGACACAAAGGCATGCACCGACCTCCAATGTTTTTGGAGGTTTGGACGGTTGGGAAGAGGACACTCCCCTAATGGTACCATGGTAGAACCTGGACCGGGCATCAAACGACCTGTTAGTAACTCGTAGGGGGTAAAACCTGTCCTTCGGTTAACGGACTGACGCACTGAGAGCAACGCTAGGGGTAAGGCAGAAACCCAGTCAAGTGACGTATTCGAACAGATTTTGGCCAGTTTCTCTTTCAGGGTGCGATTCATGCGCTCAACCAGTCCCTGTGAGGAAGGATGGTATACACACCCGAATCTGTGCGTCAGGCCCAATGCGGCTTCCACCTGTTGAAGATGTTTGTTAGAAAAATGTGTTCCGTTGTCTGACCGAACCTTACCTGGAAAACCATGGGTCGGGATGTAGTGGTTAATCAGAGCTTTAACCACCGTGAGGGCGTCTTCATTTCTGGCAGGATATGCTTCAGGCCAGCCGGAAAAAGAGTCAACGATTACCAAAAGGTATCGCTTACCTTGGGCTGGAGTGATCATATCGGTGTAGTCTATGACTATTTCCGCTCCTGGCCACAGGGGTTCCTCAAAGGTGCCAGGCGGGGGCTTCAGAGTGGGTTTACAGTTATATAACTGACAGACTGCACAATGTATGACATAGTCTCGACATACCTCTTTCAGCTGAGGGTGCCACCACATGGAGAGCTGTTTGACCATAATGTGTGCACCAGAGTGGGCCTTACCATGTGCTTGTTGTAAAATCTGGTCTGTCAGGGGTCCATCAGGTAGGACTGGACAGTGATTTGGGCCAAGCCACAATTTATCACCATCACGTCTGTATGCGCCTTTACTTACCCAATATGATTTCTGCTGCGGGGATGCATTATTTTGCAACTGTACAAGTTCATCAGGAGGTGGTAAAAAACTGTGCGGCTCGATATTGGGATCCAACACCATCAACTGTGACACCTTGTACCCCGCAGCCACCTTTGCCGCAGCATCAGCTGCCGCGTTTCCTCTGGCTAGCACTGTGTCAGCCTTAACATGGCCAGGGATTTTCACCACTGCGACCTCAAGTGGTAATTGCAGAGCCTGATACAAACGTATCAGTAGGTCTTTATGAGCTACTGGGTCACCCTTGGCTGTCATGAAGCCATTGCGATGCCACTCCGCCAGATTTAGCAGAGCGGCACTTACTGCATAAGCAGAGTCTGAGTACACTGTCACTCTGTCTCCTGCAGCATGTTCCAATGCCAGCGTCATCGCTAGCAATTCTGCAGCTTGTGCAGAGGGGTGAGAAGGCAACTGAGTAGTTACCAAAGTGTAAAATTCTGGAGGACACCATTCTACCACAGCGGCCGCCGCAGCTAGTGTGCCTTGCTGTGTCCTGTAACAACATCCATCTGTAAACAGCATTCTGCTATCTGACAGAGCGACGTCCTTCAAGTCCACCCTGGGACGCATGGTAGATTGTATGGCCACTGCACAGGAGTGAAAGTCGGGATTCATTCCTTCAGCCATGTTAATACCTGTGTGTTGGTACTGAATGTTGGGTGCAGTTAGGATCTTCAACAACCTGTTTTGGCGGAGTGATGTTAAGGTAAAAGATGCAGAGGCCACATAAGCAGTGACTGAATGGTCCGTGAGCACAATAAGTGGATGTGACATTACTACATGTGCGGTTTTCTGCAGAACTTTAGCCAAGCCTGCTGCATACTGAGTGCACAATGGTCCTCGTGCTTCCACATTGTCCAGGGGTATGCTGCAGTAAAGCAGCACATCCCTGCCTCGTTCAGATTTCTGAAACAGCACTGCGTTAATTACTGAGATCCCCACTGAAGCATCAACATAAAAAGGTTTCTGATAGTCTGGAGACATCAAAGCCGCTGCACAAGCCAAATCTTGTACCAGGGCTGTAAATTGCGCATCCATCTCTGGCGTCCACTCAAGAGTGGCAGTGAGGTTCCTGAGGCCTGCCATTTTGGCCAAGCCTCTCAAAGGAGCGGTCCGTTCAGCAAAGGCCGGAATGAAATGTCTGCTATAACCACACAGACCCAAAAATGCCAACATCTCCCTTACAGTCTCCGGTCTTTTGTGATTTAAGATTGACATCCGATGCTCGGAGGACATGGAAGAACCTCCTGCCATGACTACACGGCCCAGAAAAGTTACTTCTGTGCGACAACATTGTAATTTTTTCTTTGACACTTTAAATCCTAGTTCGTGCAACATCAATAAAACACGCTTCGTAGCCTCCAAGCATGAGACATCAGTGTGTGCAGACAACAAAATGTCATCCACATACATGAGTAGAGTCACATCCTCTGGCAACTCTAAGTTTTGAAGGAGGGACTTAAGACATTGGTTAAAAATGCCAGGTGAGTTCTTAAACCCTTGTGGCAAGCGGGTGTACTGCAATCTCCTTCCTTTGTATTGAAAGGCAAAATAATGCCTGCTTGTCTGGATGTAAAGGTATGCAAAAGAAGGCATTAGCCAGATCAATGACAGTGAACCATCGACACTGTGGTGTAATAGTGGACAACATGCGATGTGGATCTGGCACAGGAAGGATGGGAGTTTTAGTGACGTCATTTACTGATCTAAGGTCGTGTGCCATTCGATAGGTTTTACCATCTGCTTTCAAAACGGGCCTCAACGGTGTACACCAGGAAGATGTGGAAACCTCAATGACTCCAGAGCCCCAGAGTCCAGTGAGAGCCTCCTCCATCCCCTCATCTGCTTCAGGCGGCCACCTGTACTGCGGACGGTACACATGTGCTCCTGGATTCATTTCCAGACGAACTGGTGGGACTGAGGTACAATGACCCACATCAAATGATCCTTGTGACCACAAAGTGGACGGGATCGTTGCAAGCGTTTCAACTGTGGCCTCATGATCTGTCTGCTCTCGACCATGATGTCTAGAGATGCAAAGGTGCTCCAGGATCGCTGAGTTGAAAATCGGGCTTTGTGCAATGCGATATAATCTGGTTTGTTTGGAATATTGAATCTGGTGAATTGGTGTAGCCTGCCAGTCACCAGCCTCAATTCCCCGTTTTACCATCGGACCTAATTGTCGCGCTTCATGACCTGGAGCTAACGCGAGCGAGATGTGTGGTACTGCGTCTTTAGCCATACGATACCACTGAAGTTGTTCAGGGGTTAAATCACAATGTGCAGCCACCCCTTCTTCGCCGATGTACATGTCTGTAGTAATTATTTCCCATCGCAAACCATCTATTTCGCGGAATGAATCTTGATATGTCCAATCTTCGGTGCGATCGTAATACAATGTACAATGCAGCGGATCAATGGGCGGCAGGTAGGGTCTCTGGGTCAGGATCCAAGGCTTCCAGTCAAGGAAATGTCTGTACACCCCAGGTTGGTCCCCAGACTCCGGGTCCAAAAGAGCCCAATATATGTCCGCTGTGGGCGTTGGTTGCTCAACACCTTTCATCAGATAGTGTCCTGATATTTCAGCCAAACTTTGGAACTTCAGCCCATTGGGAAATGTGACCCAAAGTCCATCTGGTCCACACAATATGCTTGCTCCCATTTTGATTAGGACATCTCGTCCTAGAAGGTTCACTGGAGTGTTGACTGAGTGGACAAAGGAGTGTCTGAATGTCTGTCCAGCGATTGACACTGTTAGTGGTCGAGTTTTGTGCAGGTTCTGTGGGGCCCCTGAGAAGCCAATGAACGTCATGACCTCTGGTGATAGAGCTGCCTGCTCCAGTTGACAGTTCACCGAGGAGCATGATGCCCCTGTATCCACCAGTCCCATCAAGGACACTCCCTCGAGGTCAAAAGGAATCATGGCTCCTGCATCAGCCATAACCCCTGTGCTTCCCGGGCACCCCTAGTGGTATTGGCCTTGTTGCCACCCAGGCGGGTTCTGCCAGGGTGGCGTAGGTCCCTGGATTGGCTGCCGTGGTGCTCCCCTTCCACCTCTGTTGGGGTTGCCTCTGCCCCTCATCGGTTGCTGGTTTTGTGGGCAGTCACGTGCCCAGTGTGCTGGATTTCCACAGATGAAGCATCTTGTGTTACCCCTCGTCTGAGGAGGTCCCCCAGGGCGACGTCCACCTCCCATGTATCCACCTCTTCCTCTGGCCTGTCCACCCTGCATTTGCCCTTGCCACATCATTGGTCGCTGCATTGACATGTCTTCACCAGTAGGGGTCTGCACCATCATTTCTTTCTTTGCGGTCCTCTGTGCTTGTTTCTGGTTGGTTGCTTCATTTCTCGCCTGAGCCAGTTGCAGCTTCAGGAGCTGTGCCTGTAAATCTTTTATTTCTGAATCATTTTTTGCCCGTTTAGTTTTGTGTTCAGTCAAATGGTAAATCACATGTCTGCGGAACCGGTCTGGATCTTGTGGAGACATCAAATCAGGATCCTTTCGCAACTGTTCTTGCACCTCTGTCGGGAGACCCCCCAATAAAGCCGTACGAAACATTACTGTTTCATGTTGGGCGAGACCGGGGTGTCTTCCAGTGACGTCAATCCATTTCTGAACGCAGTCGGAAAAATGTGTGGAGGGATTATCCCCCTCATACGGGAAAATAGTAGGTGCTGAGGTCACCGGGTCAGGGAAAAGTTCACGCACTGCTTCATAAAAAAGCTGTTGGTGATCTGCCAATGGTTCAGAATCATCAAGATCTGACAAACCTGCTCGCTCTTCAATCTGTTCCGTTTCAGTCATGGTTGCAGTCACACCCAAAACCTGCCTCAAGTCCCCCACACAAACCTCGTGACCCTGAAAAGCAGCACAAAACTTTCTCAGGAACTGTTCCCCTCCTGCTGAAACCCTAGGCAGTCTCTGCCCCAGAGACTGGACATCTTTCAATGAGATGGGCTGATGTACATGGCCCCCATCCGGCTGTGCTATGAGTGGAAAAACATGATGTAAAATCTTACCTGATTTGAGTTTCATTCCTCCCGACGGTGGCGGGGTCAATTTCATTCTTCTGGAATGTGTGCGGCCCCTTAGTGCTTCTGCTTCGGCCTTTGGCTCGTGTGCTCGTGATGTGTATGTCATTTTTCTGAGGCGGCTCCTACCTCGTGCTCCTTGGGCGGCTTCAGTCTGCCTCACCTCCGGGCCCTCTGCCTCATTTCTTCGTTCTGAGTCGGCTGCTAGACCAACGGCACCTAGATTTTGCTGTGTACCTTCACCATTTGCTTCCTCCTCATCTCCATATTCTTCCTCAGGATCTGCTGGCAGGGGGGCATCCAGTGGGTTCATCGGGGGAGGCTGTTGTCGCTCTCTGGCTCTTTCCTGGGCCCTGCGCTGGATGTGGCGCAGCTGCTCTCTCTCCTCTGCCGTCAGTTCCTCTTCTCCTCCTGCAATCTCACATGCCATCTCCCCACACACACGCATCATGGGATACTGACCTGTCCATCTTGGCCGCAGCGTGTCTCCCGTTGGATACGGCGGTGGCGGTGGGGGGCCCCCATATTCAGTCCTTAACTCTTCTCGCTAGGTCGGGATATAGGGGTTCGTATGATTCAGGCTTCTTTGGCGGCGCTGAGGGGGAGGATCTGAGGTTCCTCATGTTTTCTCTGAGTGTCTATATGTGTCGGACGTCCTTTCATTGTTGCAATACCTTCGGCCAGTCTTCTGTATCCTGTGGTTCCAATAACTTCCAGATGTGTCTCACCCTGTCACCAGTCTTTTTCTTTTTCTTTTCTTCCAAACCACTCTCAATCTGACTCACCATCAACTTCTCCATTTCAGACCAAACGGTCTGTTTCAATGCCTCATTTTTCTCTGATCCTTCAGACCACAAAACCACTTGGGGACCGCGACCCCCAAATTCTTCACACTCACAGTGAAATTCTCTTTCCATGTTCATTCCTTAACGAACCCTGTTCGTCCTAAAAATCAAAAATCTGTTTTCTGAGACCCCATCTCTTTCCTGTTTTTAAAGACCCAGTCTTACCAACGGACCCTGTCCGCTCTCATGAATCTGCTGTAGAGACCCCGTCTCTTTCCTGTTTTTAAAGACCCAGTCTTACCAACGGACCCTGTCCGCTCTCATGAATCTGCTGTAGAGACCCCGTCTCTTTCCTGTTTTTTAAGACCCAGTCTTATCAACGGACCCTGTCCGCTCTTATAAATCTGTTTTAGAGACCCCGTCTCTGTCCTGTTTTTTAAGACCCAGTCTTACCAACGGACCCTGTCCGCTCTCATAAATCTGTTTTAGAGACCCCGTCTCTGTCCTGTTTTTTAAGACCCAGTCTTACCAACGGACCCTGTCCGCTCTCATAAATCTGTTTTAGAGACCCCGTCTCTGTCCTGTTTTTTAAGACCCAGTCTTATCAACGGACCCTGTCCGTGTTCACAAATCTGTTGTTATTCTCATGTCCACATCATTTTTCCAGCCGTCCAAACTTCTCCTTCATTTGTTAGCAGTTTTGAAAAGGTCCTGCTTACCTTTATTCGAGTGCGCACTCTGGAGAATTTAGGACGTTGGAAGTTTGATGTCTTCTGTTTCAATCCGTCTCCAATCCCCCCAATCCCACGTCGGGGTCACCAAAACTGTAGGTAATTAAATCCTCCTATGCCTACAATACGTGTTCAAAGATCGGAGAGATAAGAATAAACGGATTTCAATACCAAAGTTAACTCCGAGTTGTTATTTATTACAGCCAAGCAATAATTCCATTCACCAAATCAATCAGAGTAATACAGAATTCTGGGTCCCGCTGACACCTCACAGCTGCATGTCAATACACATGCCTAACGCTGAGCAGTCCAAGAGCGAAGACAAAGGACTTCCCGTTTATCCAGTTCTTATAGTATGGTCCGTTGTTGTTTGTTCCTCTGCAGGGATGGTGGACGCATCTCCAGAGATGTGTGTACGTGTCCTTTGGGCAGGTAGTTAACCGAAACTCAACAGCTGCTTTACTAAAAAAGGAGTTGTTTTTCTTCTGCTCATCTTCAGCTGGTTGTATAGATCAGTCTATTTTCACCCCATGGTTTCCTGTCATGGGGCAGATGAGCAGGTGCACCCAATCCTACAGAACATTCGGTTATACTAAATTAAACTCAGTAGCACACACCAATCTTTAAAAATGAATCTGTGATGAGCTTAAGCGTTTAAGTAAAATCCACATCTAAGTTTAAGATAATGTAAAGGTAATATAAAAGCTTCAGCAGTTTTAATAGACATGCTCAACATAAACACAAAGCAAGATTATACGATAAATGTGAATATGATGACTATTATTCTTCAAGATTTAAGGCAAATGTTGAGGTGTTGTGTTGCCAATGCCTCACAAGAACAAAGTGTAAAGTCATTGGTGTTTCCCTTCTATACTTTGACTGGTGACCACACTGGCAAGTATGGTTCCCAGGCAACTTTGAGGAAACAATGTGTGTTTTTTTTGGGAAATGCAATGGGCTATGGTGGTAAAATGGTTGTCATATTGTCTTTTTTTTAAATGATCCCTGGTGTTAATTGCCAGCAAATGCATCACTGTGACTTCTGCTAAGACAGCAAATGTATTTTTCTTTAGTCAGCTTTGAAAAGGATTTCCGACTACGACAGAATTCATTGGACGTGAAACAACCAAACGCTCCATAGCATTCACGTGTTGTTGTGGCCGAGTGGTTAAGGCGATGGACTACAAATCCATTGGGGCCCCCCGCGTAGGTTCAAATCCTGCCGACAACGATACAAGTCTGGTGCACTTCAGACATCATTTATGAGTCCTTTGTTCAGTTTAAACACATGCCATTGAAGCACTTTAAAGTCCTATTACAGTCTTCTAATTAAAAAAACCTTCCCAGCACTCTTTGAAAGCTGATTATGCCGTTTTTTGGCCCAATCATAAAACCTCTGTGATTTTCTAGGACACACTTTCTGTAGAGCACCAGGACTTTTTTTTTTCAAATTTGCTTCTGAAATTTGGGCGGGAGTGTTGGTCAGGGGTAAGCCTGTGCACATTTCCTATCGTCCCTTTGTTGAAACTCTTTCCGCTTAGCTTACAGCCCATCACAACCCCAATCTAACAATAGCGGGGCAACAAAAATGGCCAGCAATGTCGGAGTTAACCAGCCGTAAAGTTTTGAGCACCATGCCAGCTCGGACCAGGACAACCAAGATGTTTTGGATCTCCATTAGAATACCAGTGGATGCTTCAGAATGGAGCGTAACAGGGAGCTTCTGGCCTTCCCATTGTAGTTTTTAAGTACCAGTACAGGCTTTGTCATACAGCGTGTTTTCGTCTGCTACCGGTTCACTACGAATTGACTACAAAAATATTCAGATAGGTAGTTTTTAGTTTCATTTTCTTTATACATTTCCTTTATCCTGGGATGAATGCTTTTTCAAATCTTAAAGACACCATTTTCATTGGAGTTGGTCTTTAAGGCCTTAGTGCCTGACCATTGGAAAAACTGAGTTTTAATTCCAAGTTCTCAATGGAATCTTTCTTTTTTCATTAGTGTTATGTTTGAGGATTTGAATGAAGATAAATGTTAGCAAGGGACACTAGATTTTTACAAGATTCTCGAGATTTAAGGCAAATGTTGAGGCGTTGTGTTGCCAATGCCTCACAAGAACAAAGTGTAAAGTCATTGGTGTTTCCCTGCAATACATTGACTGGTGACCACACTGGCAAGTATGGTTCCCAGGCAACTTTGAAGAAAACAATGTGTGTTTTTTTGGGAAATGCAATGGGCTATGGTGGTAAAATGGTTGTCATATTGTCTTTTTTTTTAAATGATCCCTGGTGTTAGTTGCCAGCAAATGCATCACTGTGACTTCTGCTAAGACAGCAAATGTATTTTTCTTTAGTCAGTTTTGAAAAGGATTTCCGACTACGACAGAATTCATTGGACGTTGAAGGATTTTATATTTCTGCGGTCCATATTTTTATCATTATTGGCATTAATTTTACTTTTTACATTGTTTTACTGATGAAGTGTGTGCTCCTAAATCTGGACTCTGGAAGATGCATCTTGACCTCACATTCCTGAGATGTGACCTATGGACTGCAGCTGTGGCCCTTCCTCTACAGAGGAGGGGGGATGTTGACCTTTTAGGTGCTGGTTAACAGAAGTCAGCAGTAGTGAAGACAACATCCTTATCCAAACCACATGAGGAATAGATTATATCTGTGAGAACTTCTCTAGAAGTCCGGTTCCAGGGAAGAACAAAAAGGTTGAACTTTAACCTAGGAGCTACATGGATTTCTTGCCGTCAATCTGATTTGTTACGGACAGGAAGAGTCTGGGTTTATCACAGCACCAGGCGCCACTTTGAAGTCATGCCCTGGGGAGATGGATGGGTCCTGAGAGTGACCGTCGACTATTGGCTGATGGACGCAGGAGGATCTTCGGCCAGCCAATGCGAGTGTTCCGGGGCAGAGATTCGACGGAGGAGACCGCCCAGAATTCATCTTTAAAAGTTTCAGCAGAGCACAATCTTATTGTCTTCTCTCTTGTGGCCTTTCATGTAAAACGCCTGTAACTTCTTGCGTTTTGTAGGCCTTCTAAAAATGAGGACCCAGATCTGTTTTAATTCTGACTTAGAACTTTTGTTAGGGAATAAACCTTCTGTAACTTTATCCGGCTGAATCTTGGTCTTTTATCTCTCCCGACTAATCGAACACGCATGGAAAAATCTCAGAGCGAAAGATTT
Source organism: Oryzias curvinotus (assembly GCA_023969325.1). Lineage (NCBI taxonomy): Eukaryota > Metazoa > Chordata > Actinopteri > Beloniformes > Adrianichthyidae > Oryzias > Oryzias curvinotus. The sequence continues at coordinate 20,851,731 of CM043724.1, forward strand.
TTTCCTACAATTTTGGTGACCCCGGGACGTGAAGTCGGGGTGGACCGAGCCGGACCGGAAATTATAGTGGTGTATTTTACGTAGAATCTGAGTGAGACTTTCGGCGTACGTCAGGGGATGCTAGGTTCCTCCCATGCGGTCGACTCCTTCAGAGGCCTCGTAACAACACAAAGGTGAGCAAACCTGTTGTGAAATTTTATATATTGATTAAGCTTAAATTAAAGAAGAAGCCGAGTGACTGGGAGAAGCATGCCCCGTTAGGTTGACCCGAACCTTAAAGGGATGGTTGCAACAACCAACAACAGCAGAGAAAAGGTATAAGCCCTAGGTTTATCGGTTGTGTTTGAGGTAATGTATTTAAAATACAGAAGGTTCCGTCTGTTGTCCTAAAGACGCCCAAGGCGTAAAAACAGTGTAGTATAGGAGCTAATTGTTGCGCGCTTAGGAAATTTGGAAACACTACCGGGGCAGTGGCCTCGACAAATTATTTTTTTAGATGGAGAGTGACCAAAGAAGGATTCGAAATTAACATGAAAGGGAAATATGAGAAAATATGATGCATTTTGTCCGGACAAAATACGACTGGGGTGGAACAGACAATACGACGACAGACGACGGTGACGATTTGACTTGACAACAGCGGTGAAAATGACTTGAATGTGGATGAATGGAATGGAATGTATGAGATTTTGGAAAGAATGGGATGAAAAAGTGTTTGAAATCTGTGAATTTTAACTTTATTTCCACATTTCCTTGTTTATTGTGTTTTCTCTGGCCGCAGCCATCTTGTTTACGTCGAATGAACCAATGACTGGAGGTTTTAGTTGCTTTCAAATGTGTCGATGTCTATGATTGGCTTTGTTCGTACCACGTGGTCGCCGTAACGGCGTCCCTTACAGACCAGAAAGGCGGAACACGCTAAACGTTTGCGAGCAAATCTGAAGAATTTGTGGTAAAATACTGGCGGGGTTTGTCATTATTGAGCGTGGTTACGACGTCTGTTGTGAGTACACGGTAACAGAATAAATAAAATACAATAAAACTTAATTTAGCGGTTTCGCTTTAATCGATTTTGCTTTTTTGATAAAGAACGGAATAAATAGCTGTTAGAATGTGTCTAAGAAAGTGTATTTTTTTCCCCAAACAATTTGTTCCACACCAGTTATATTGGTTAAAGACAAGTTTAGGGATTTTTTCTTTGCTAGGCTTTTATCATTTCTCAACTGAATCTTACAGCCACTGTGTTGGCGTGGAAACTGAACACTAATAAAATTTTCTAAACTTTTGCCCCAAGCAGTACATTACTTTCAAAGGGAAAGGCGATCCAGAATGGGAGAAAACAGCAGACCCCTCCTTAACCCTCATAAATCTTCATGCAGAACCCTCTTCTGCCTCAGGGGTGACAGAGCATGAGCAGATGCTCACACCTCCCCCGCAGTACCTCAGGTAGCCAGCAAGGAGCTGAGTCTGGAGTGACTGACCCTGAGGTCAGAGAACTCCTTCAATCATGTGAAGGTATGACTACACAATTGGAGGTAAAGGACAGGGAGAGGGAGGAGTTGAGCAGCTGAAAGAATCCACACAGCATAAAAAGTGTTTCAAAAACAAAAAGAAAATAACATGAATTCTGAGTTTTGATGCCCTCAGAGACAGCAGAAGTGACGTGTCATGCTCAGCCATTCGGAGGTCGGGGACAGGAGAACATGGTGAAAACCCTGGGACACGTGAGCCACCCAGGAGACCCTAGGAGCAGCTGGACATGGCATCTGTGGCGCTCCAAACCCTTGGGCAGGTGACAGCCGACAACGAGGTGCCCAACAGCAGAATGCACAGACCCAGAGGCAGAGGGCGTGGAGAAAAATGAACAGTACCCATGACCACTCCAAGCCCTCCTCCACCGTGGCGAGGACCACAGGGCAAGTCGGACAATACCACTTGATGATGCAGGAGCCATTGTCTTTTCCAAGATGAGAGGTAACCACTGATGACTCTAGTGGACACTACCTGCTCTGACAAATGAACAAATGACTCCTCAAAACCTGCAAAAGACCATCCGACTGACTTTTGACCAGATGGTGGAACATTCATGCGTGCATTCACCAAAACACGCCTGTGAACTGTTGGGATGGGACAGTCTTGTCAAAAACAGGAGCCAGCAGACTGGATGCCATGCCGCACACCACAGCCAACCCCCACTGCAGACAACCAGAGGGCCCTGAAACGCCAGGTGGTTTCATGGATTTCAGGTGTCAGAGCCATGACTCCTGTCCTATAAGCTCTATTTCCACCTCCGAATGGTCTGACCTGTACACTCTATTATGACAGAGAGCATGATTAACAGTAAGAAGAATTTCAGCAGGTAGAAGACCACACGTGGCATTTGAACTACACTGACATATATTAGCCCTGAGGGCGAGCAGCTTATTGTGCATTCATACACTCACAAATGCAATGATACTAGCTGTCAGACACAGCTGTATCTCACATAGGATTAGCACCCCCTGGTCATGAGGCTCTGCAACTCAGCCCTATGACTAAGTGGGGCATTAACAACACAGAGTGGTATGATTGTGTTTTTTTTTTCAGGTGTTCACTTTCTTCCCTCAATAAAAATGTACAGGTTAACTATGTCTCCAACGACACAATCCTCAGTTTTAAAGCGTTTCTGTATTGACAAACATCGCAGCAGAAAGAAGACAGCTCATGAAGATGCAGAGGTGCTGTTAAACACACTCTCTGATGCTTCATGCTCCACAGGTTCATTTGATGTTGGTTCATGTTCCACGTTTCCCTAGTGGTGATTCAGGTAATTGCAGGAGCACAAGTTTTTAGATCTCCGTAATGCTGGTGAAGGATGCAGATGGAGGGACAGAGGAAACTTAGACTGGTTTGTGGAATTCTGATGTAGCATTCACATTCTTCGTAGTACCTCTTTTAGACTGATCTTGAAAGCAGATGGTAAAATTTATTGCATAGCATATGATTTAAGGACTGTCAATGATGTCACTATTACTGTAGTTCTACCCGTTCCTGATCCATATTGCATGCTGTCAACTTTAGCTCAACAATGTGTGTTGTTCACTGCCATTGATTTAGCAAACCCTTATTTTTGCATTCCATTACGTGAAAATAGCAGACAGTTATTCGCATTTTAGTACATAGGTGTTAGTAAAATTTCCTGGCATTTTCAGTCACTGTTTGCAGTCTCTCTGGCAGGATATTGTGCTACTACAGGGTAGCAGCTAGCAGCACCGTCTGGTGAAGCCTGCCTGTGAGTAATAAAAGATCTTCTGTTGCAGTTGTATGTTTGAGTTTTGAAATGTAACAGGAATTTGCACTTTAGCAGAAGGGAAGTCTCATTTTGAAACAGAACTGTTTTTAGCACAGGTTTTTCAATGTATATAGAGCATAGACTGTCTAATTTGCAGCATAAACATCTGGAAATAGTTTGGACATGTTGGTTTTCTTGTGGTTGCAGTAGACACTTCTTTGTTTTGTGAAACACATGGACCCCTTGAGGTTGATGATAAATGACGAGGGTGCGACTAACCTTACGGCAGTAAGGCAACGACAATACGTGGTTTCATTTCTTTGTTGTTACCTTGCCTTCCATAAGAATGTGGACAAACGCTTGTTCACCTTACCGGTGCACGAAACTGTTTCTATATTTTTACTTTCTATTGGTCTAGTTTATGTATTTGTGCCTTATCTTTGTTTGAATCTGCATGGTTTCATTTAACTAGTGTCCTGGGGTTTCCCCAGGCCAAGAGAGGGTGGAAAGAGGTATCAATGATTCATTGTAGGAAATTGTTTTAGTATTATCATAGTATTATCATGGTTTCAATTATCTTTGTTTCGATTCTCATCGTTTACATGTATTGGTTTAGAAAGAATGTTTAAATGTTAACTTGGATTGACCTTTTTTACCTTTTTAGAGCTTTGTGTGTCTGTTCATCTGGTTATCTCATCCACAGCGAGGATGAAGGGGTTTTACGACACTGTCCTGAGGTGATGAGGAATGCTGGTGGAGTTAGAATCCACCACATGGGTCATTAGACGACAGCCCCTAATAAACTTGTCTTTATCTTGAATTTGTATACTCCCACCTATGTTTTCCATGAAAACAGCACGAGGAGAAGCAGATTATGGAGAGGACAATGTGGTGGACATTTCCATCACATCTCTTCTGTGCATTTTTATTTTTATTCTTGTCTTGTCGTGTTTTGTCATTGTTTAATTTTATTATTGTCTTTTGTTCTTGTTTTATTTTTTAAGTTTCTGACCCTAACCCTAATCGATATTTGGATCCACAGCAGACTCATCTTGGGGAGACACCCCAAGCTCTTTTGCAGCCGTTCTGTTGTATCACATGTGTCAGATTGAATAATTACCAGGCTTATTCAGAAGTCCATAGGAGGCCAGGTCCAAGCTTGCCAGAGCTTGTGGGACATGCAGGAGGACACGAGTGGTTAAGGCCCCGAATGACTTTTTGGATTTTGTTGCAATACTAACTAACTAACTAACTAACTAACTAACTAAGAATGTTAACTAAAAATATTGCTATTCTTATTTATGTGGGCCATATGAATCGCAGCTTCTCCGATGGGACCCCCATGGAGGACATGGAAGAAATTTTCTGAATTACGCTTGATGTCATGTTTAATATTTCTATTTTTACTCTTTCATTGCCTGTGTGATTTTGTTTTGTCCTAAAATCTCCCCATTTCTCCCTTAATTCTAGGTGTTCTTTTTCTTGCAGGAAGTGTTATTTTTATTGTCTTTATATTTTATATTTTAAATAATTTTAATTTGCATTTTTTATTTCAAATTTATATTTTTGTATTCTCTTAATTTGATTCTACACTCATTGCATCAATCATCCACCCCGTTTAAAAATCCCAGTTATTGATTGTGCTGCAGAATGTGAGGGCTTACGACCACAGCTGGACCTGCTGAAATGTTTAGTCATTGTATGATGTAGTATGTGTTTTTGTGTGACCTCACTTCATGAGGTCAAGACAGGGAACTGAAGGATTTTATATTTCTGCGGTCCATATTTTTATCATTATTGGCATTAATTTTACTTTTTACATTGTTTTACTGATGAAGTGTGTGCTCCTAAATCTGGACTCTGGAAGATGCATCTTGACCTCACATTCCTGAGATGTGACCTATGGACTGCAGCTGTGGCCCTTCCTCTACAGAGGAGGGGGGATGTTGACCTTTTAGGTGCTGGTTAACAGAAGTCAGCAGTAGTGAAGACAACATCCTTATCCAAACCACATGAGGAATAGATTATATCTGTGAGAACTTCTCTAGAAGTCCGGTTCCAGGGAAGAACAAAAAGGTTGAACTTTAACCTAGGAGCTACATGGATTTCTTGCCGTCAATCTGATTTGTTACGGACAGGAAGAGTCTGGGTTTATCACAGCACCAGGCGCCACTTTGAAGTCATGCCCTGGGGAGATGGATGGGTCCTGAGAGTGACCGTCGACTATTGGCTGATGGACGCAGGAGGATCTTCGGCCAGCCAATGCGAGTGTTCCGGGGCAGAGATTCGACGGAGGAGACCGCCCAGAATTCATCTTTAAAAGTTTCAGCAGAGCACAATCTTATTGTCTTCTCTCTTGTGGCCTTTCATGTAAAACGCCTGTAACTTCTTGCGTTTTGTAGGCCTTCTAAAAATGAGGACCCAGATCTGTTTTAATTCTGACTTAGAACTTTTGTTAGGGAATAAACCTTCTGTAACTTTATCCGGCTGAATCTTGGTCTTTTATCTCTCCCGACTAATCGAACACGCATGGAAAAATCTCAGAGCGAAAGATTTTTTCCTACAACGTGAAACAACCAAACGCTGCACAGCATTCACGTGTTGTTGTGGCCGAGTGGTTAAGGCGATGGACTAGAAATCCATTGGGGTCTCCCCGCGTAGGTTCAAATCCTGCCGACAACGATACAAGTCTGGTGCACTTCAGACATCATTTATGAGTACTTTGTTCAGTTTAAACACATGCTATTGAAGCACTTTAAAGTCCTATTACAATCTTCTAAGGAAAAAACCTTCCCAGCACTCTTTGAAAGCTGATTATGCCGTTTTTTGGCCCAATCATAAAACCTCTGTGATTTTCTAGGACACACTTTCTGTAGAGCACCAGGACTTTTTTTTTTTCAAATTTGCTTCTGAAATTTGGGCGGGAGTGTTGGTCAGGGGTAAGCCTGTGCACATTTCCTATCGTCCCTTTGTTGAAACTCTTTCCGCTTAGCTTACAGCCCATCACAACCCCAATCTAACAATAGCGGGGCAACAAAAATGGCCAGCAATATCGGAGTTAACCAGCCGTAAAGTTTTGAGCACCATGCCAGCTCGGACCAGGACAACCAAGACGTTTTGGATCTCCATTAGAATACCAGTGGATGCTTCAGAATGGAGCGTAGCAGGGAGCTTCTGGCCTTCCCATTGTAGTTTTTAAGTACCAGTACAGGCTTTGTCATACAGCGTGTTTTCGTCTGCTACCGGTTCACTACGAATTGACTACAAAAATATTCAGATAGGTAGTTTTTAGTTTCATTTTCTTTATACATTTCCTTTATCCTGGGATGAATGCTTTTTCAAATCTTAAAGACACCATTTTCATTGGAGTTGGTATTTAAGGCCTTAGTGCTTGACCATTGGATAAACTGAGTTTTAATTCCAAGCTCTCAATGGAATCTTTCTTATTTCATTAGTGTTATGTTTGAGGATTTGAATGAAGATAAATGTTAGCAAGGGACACTAGATTTTTACAAGATTCTCGAGATTTAAGGCAAATGTTGAGGCGTTGTGTTGCCAATGCCTCACAAGAACAAAGTGTAAAGTCATTGGTGTTTCCCTGCAATACATTGACTGGTGACCACACTGGCAAGTATGGTTCCCAGGCAACTTTGAGGAAACAATGTGTGTTTTTTTTGGGAAATGCAATGGGCTATGGTGGTAAAATGGTTGTCATATTGTCTTTTTTTTAAATGATCCCTGGTGTTAATTGCCAGCAAATGCATCACTGTGACTTCTGCTAAGACAGCAAATGTATATTTCTTTGGTCAGCTTCGAAAAGGATTTCCGACTACGACAGAATTCATTGGACGTGAAACAACCAAACGCTGCCTAGCATTCACGTGTTGTTGTGGCCGAGTGGTTAAGGCGATGGACTAGAAATCCATTGGGGTCTCCCCGCGTAGGTTCAAATCCTGCCGACAACGATGCAAGTCTGGTGCACTTCAGCCATCGTTTATGAGTACTTTGTTCAGTTTAAACACATGCTATTGAAGCACTTTAAAGTCCTATTACAATCTTCTAAGGAAAAAACCTTCCCAGCACTCTTTGAAAGCTGATTATGCCGTTTTTTGGCCCAATCATAAAACCTCTGTGATTTTCTAGGACACACTTTCTGTAGAGCACCAGGACTTTTTTTTTTTCAAATTTGCTTCTGAAATTTGGGCGGGAGTGTTGGTCAGGGGTAAGCCTGTGCACATTTCCTATCGTCCCTTTGTTGAAACTCTTTCCGCTTAGCTTACAGCCCATCACAACCCCAATCTAACAATAGCGGGGCAACAAAAATGGCCAGCAATATCGGAGTTAACCAGCCGTAAAGTTTTGAGCACCATGCCAGCTCGGACCAGGACAACCAAGACGTTTTGGATCTCCATTAGAATACCAGTGGATGCTTCAGAATGGAGCGTAGCAGGGAGCTTCTGGCCTTCCCATTGTAGTTTTTAAGTACCAGTACAGGCTTTGTCATACAGCGTGTTTTCGTCTGCTACCGGTTCACTACGAATTGACTACAAAAATATTCAGATAGGTAGTTTTTAGTTTCATTTTCTTTATACATTTCCTTTATCCTGGGATGAATGCTTTTTCAAATCTTAAAGACACCATTTTCATTGGAGTTGGTCTTTAAGGCCTTAGTGCTTGACCATTGGATAAACTGAGTTTTAATTCCAAGCTCTCAATGGAATCTTTCTTTTTTCATTAGTGTTATGTTTGAGGATTTGAATGAAGATAAATGTTAGCAAGAGACACTAGATTTTTACAAGATTCTCGAGATTTAAGGCAAATGTTGAGGCGTTGTGTTGCCAATGCCTCACAAGAACAAAGTGTAAAGTCATTGGTGTTTCCCTGCAATACATTGACTGGTGACCACACTGGCAAGTATGGTTCCCAGGCAACTTTGAGGAAACAATGTGTGTTTTTTTTGGGAAATGCAATGAGCTATGGTGGTAAAATGGTTGTCATATTGTCTTTTTTTTAACTGATCCCTGGTGTTAATTGCCAGCAAATGCATCACTGTGACTTCTGCTAAGACAGCAAATGTATTTTTCTTTAGTCAGCTTTGAAAAGGATTTCCGACTACGACAGAATTCATTGGACGTGAAACAACCAAACGCTGCGTGGCATTCATGTGTTGTTGTGGCCGAGTGGTTAAGGCGATGGACTAGAAATCCATTGGGGTCTCACCGTGTAGGTTCAAATCCTGCCGACAATGATACAAGTCTGGTGCACTTCAGACATCATTCATGAGTACTTTGTTCAGTTTAAACACATGCTATTGAAGCACTTTAAAGTCCTATTACAGTCTTCTAAGGAAAAAAACCTTCCCAGCACTCTTTGAAAGCTGATTAAGACGTTTTGGATCTCCATTAGAATACCAGTAACCCCCAAACGGTTACCAGGTTCCTCCTCGGGTTGCTTCGACTTGCGCGGAGACGATTGAGTTTCCGCCACCCGAGACGGGTGACGAAGATCTCGAGCATGGAGGGGACGGACGCCCAAGCTCGCAGCCTGACATTGAGTCGCCGAAAGACGAGCCCAGCGGCGCGCTGCAGAGCGAGTCTTCTGGGCTCCGTCTCTCCGTGGAGTCCAACCGACGGGATCCCAGGACACCCGCAGAAGAGGAGCTGGAGCGCTGCAGCGCAGGGCCGCGCCCTTGGGACGGCATCCCCGGCGTCTCCCTGTCCACGCTCGAAGATCTCATCATTTGCCCGTCATGCAGATGGGTTTTCAACCGTGCGCTGGTGTGCTGCGGGTATCTCCTGCAACTCAATTGACCCGTGCAGTGCCTCTGCGGATGCGTCCTGTGCACGCTGTGCTTCAGAGCGCAGGGAGGCTGCCGAAAGCACTGGGTCATCTCCGAGCACAGAACGGTGAGCGCCACTGCGAACGCGCTGGCTGACATGCCGGAGATGGAGGTTATAGGAGCTTGGGATCTTGAGCTAGAAGGTGGCGACCGCTTCATGACGAGGATCGACGTCTTCCGAGGTGAACCCGACGGGATATCCGTGTTCGCTCACCGAGGCCTGGGCCTGAGCCCTGGCCGCGTAGCGCCGGTGGCTGAAGCAGCAGGGCATGGAGGCCACGACGGAGTTCGCTCTGTCCCCCACCACGTTTCTAAACGGCGCCAGCACTCCGCTTACCAACCCCTCGAGCTGCACCAGGACCTCCTGTTCCTCTGGGGTGAACTCATTGGCGGCGCTCTCCCTGGCCCCAAGCACCCTTCGCATGTACACAGCGCATATGTCGTCCGCCATCCAGGACCAGAACAGACGGCCCTTCATCCACCGCACGTCATCGAAGTCCTGGACTTGCTGGTTCGAGAGAATCTTGCCTCTCATCTCGAGCATGCGCTGCGCACCGCCGCGGTAATTCAAGGCTTTGCTGAGAAAGGTGAGGTTGAGAGCCACGGTCTTGGCATGCTCGCTGTCTCCAAAGCGGGCGAGGAGCTTGCTTCCGATCTGCACGATCTCGTTGGAGAGGCTGTTCATGGCGGAGGTGTTGAACAGGGCCACCCTGGGTCTGACGACCCAGCGCGCGGGCTCGATGGCGGCCGATCTTCACGCGGCGTCGGCCAGGGCTTCGGGGACCACCATGTTGCGAACGTCGAACTCCAGCAGCGACGCGGGGTTCTTGATATTCTGGTACCAGTCGTCGCTGTGCGCCAACTGCGCCATGCGTCCCACGGCGATCCCTCTGGGTCAGTTAATCATGAAGGCGTTCAAGTCCCCCTGCAGCTTGTCCCTGCGCTCCCTGCCAAAGAGAGCTCGAGGACTGCCGAGGCGGTGCAGCTCCCTCAGCGTCACGCAGACCACGGCGCCGTCGTACTGGTGCAGGTACGAGACCGAGGGCGATCGCTGGGCCAGCTGCTTGTAGCCGACCTCTTCGGAGTCAGTGGCAGAGAGCACTTTGGATGGCGATATCTGGCCGAGTGCCGGAGCCGTGGAGCCCACCGTGAAGTACTCCCACTTGAAACCCTGGGTGTTGCTGAAAGCTTTGTGCTCCGTGGACGTCTCCCTCCCGCATCCGTGTTCCATCTGCACGCCGTCCACCAGCTCGATGGGAATGCCGACCGAACGCCCGCCGCCGATCAGAATGTGGTTCACCGGCATCTCAGTGACCTGGTCCCTGAAGCTGGAGTCGTCCGCGAAAGCCAGGTCCCCGTCGCCCAGCTCGCGTTTGTTGACCAACTCCATGGTGAACTCGTAGAGCCCGTCGCCCCACGACTTCTCGTCGGCGGCGGTGTAGACGCAGAACTCGGGCGCGAGCTTCACGTTTTCGCAAGCGATGTGCGTCCTGACGGCGCTGGAGTCTTGGGACACCACCCTGAAGAGGGTGTCTCCCACGACGAGGACCTCTGGCCTGTCGCTGCAGAGGACCCTGCGAGCGTTCTCCACCACGCACACGAAAGAATCCGGATGCGCGTTCACGGTGCCGCACATGAGCTCGGCCATCGTCAGCACAGAGTCCAGCTTCTCCGCTCTGGGGAGGGATGCGAGTTTCTGGCAGATCCTGTCCGTGAGCGTGGGCTGAGCCGCGCAGTACTTCAGGACCTCTATGGTCTTGGTGAGCTCCCACGAAGTCCTGGCCTGCTCCAGCTCCCTGCGTATCAGCTCCTCCGCCAGGGAAGGCACCGTGATGCCGAGCAGAAATCCAAACTGCATGGTCACCACTTTGGACGTGTGCTGAAACACCTGGCTGTACTCCCTGGTCCGAACCCCGTTTCCCACCGTGTCGTAGGTACCTCTCTGGGCCTCTCGCTGATCCGTGATTTTGTAGCGCCTCGTGAACCGCGTGCCCGTGGGCACGGACTTGTCCGGGATCAACATCTTGTACACGAAGCCCGCCAGCAAACGGCTCGTGTCCTTCTGCTGCTTGAAGAGAGACACTCCCATGTAGGCCTGCAGTATCATCACGACAGCGTCGGCCGACACCGAGGTGTTGGCCGCCGACGCCCTGATCACATTCTCCGCCACGAGCTCGGCAAACGCCCCGGTCGAGTCGGCCAGAAACCCAGGCACTTTGACCAGTCGTTTAGCAGCCTCCAGAGATCTCAGCGAGTAAACGCTGGGGTCAGTCTTGACCACGCTCATGGTGATTTATTTCTTTTTTCTTTCTTTTTTTTTCCTTTTCTCTTTCTTTTCACCCCCCCCCCCTCTTCGGCGAAAAGGACCCTTGCGCTCACATGATTGCTCCGTTGAGTTCGCTTCTGACACGCAAGGCTGCCGTTATCCTGTAAGGTCTGTCGATCTGGGTCGCGTGCGCGACAAGGTGGGACCTTGCTCAAAGCCTCCAACATTTCCTCGTGGCACCTGCCCTCGTAAGTTAGTAAGCTCGGGTCATTTTGACCGTGGCGTTCCAAGAGCCTCTCCGCCACGGAGACGTCCGAGGCGGAGTTGATAGCTTTCAGTTTCAACCTGGTCAGGCCGATAGTTCTCTTGCGCGTCAGCGCGAAGTCCCTGAGGCGAGGTTCGGCTTCGTCCACCTCGTCGCCTTCCTTGTCGCCGTACTCGTCGCTGCTGTCTCCGAGGACCTCATAACGGTACCCGCTCGGGCCGCGCGCCGTCCGCCCGTTGCCGCAAAGGCAGCAGAGCGCCTTGAACAGTACGCAGAACATGGCAGACGAGAGGGGTCGAAGACGCGGCGGGAGCAGCTGAGTACGGGTGAGCTGAGGAGCAGAAATGGGTGAGCCGAGGAGCGGATTCTCATTAACCCCTACCGGTTACCGTCCGAAAGTCGAGTCGAACGGAATCGTGACGATGAAGGCGGACGAAGAACCGCTCGACGTCCGGGAGGCGGCCTTGGCCGAGTGCGCCTTGGCGGACAGAGGGGACGCGAGGGTTCTAGAGGACTTCAGGAACGGCCGTTGCGCTCATCGTGCACGCAACCGTAATCGCCCCCGCAGAGAGGCGCGCTGGGACTGCTACGAGCAGTGCTACGACCTGTTGCCGCTACACAGGGACGTCGCGTCTTGGGCTTTTGTGAGCGAGGATCCGCAGCTGGCCGTGGTGATAGAGGAGATCGTGAACACTTTCAGCCCGGCCCTGTCGGTGGAGTTGCTGCTGTGCAACGTGCTGGGCAGCAACAGCGAGAGCGCTGCGTGCCTGGTCCTCTATCTCGTTGGGCACTACGTGGCCAACCGCCCCTGCTGCGGGCACATCAAAAGCACCCTGAGGAACATGATCCGCTGGACCGTGCTGGCGGGCTTCGTGCCTTGCCTTTTCCTGCCGTGGAAGAAAATCAGATCCCTCAGCCTCGGCCTGTCTGGCAAAGCTGCCGTGATCAACATGGTTTCGGGCCCCGGCGGGCCGGACGCGCGCACCAGCAAGCGCTGCAGGAAAGATGCCAAAGCGGCCCTGCCCCGTAGTGCTGGACGCCTGTTTGTGGTGTCGCCGGACGGCCTCAGCCCTCCCGGGGCCGCGGGCGAAGCGATCCAAGAGAAGGAGGCTCACGACGAGGCGCTTCCTCGCGTGCTCGAAGTTCCCTTGGACAGTCTGGCAGAGACAGCCAAGTTTCTGATGATGGCGTTGGTGCCCTGTGCGCCGGCGGCCGTGGTGTGTAAGATAGTTGCGGACTGGGTGAGGGGAGAGCGCGAGGCTTTCGTTCGGAACCCCGTGAAGGAGACAGAGCTGAAGATGTCCGTGGTGACTCTATGGGGTGTAATGAAGACCTTCGAACACGGACGGTGCCCGGTGGTGCCCGAGTGCAGAGCCTCCTCGTGCTTGGCCTTCTACGACATGCGCACTGCTCTTGTCACCACGGCGATGGATGGTGTCCAATACAGACGAGCGTCGGTGTGGGACAGCAGCTGTTCAGCTTCGGGTCCTTCCTTTTCCTCCTTGGCAGAGAGGGCTCACGACACCATCAAGAACTGGAGGACGCTTTTCGCCAGGATAACCAGGGGTCTGAACGAAGCCGCGGCGAGGCACGTGTACAACAGCGCAAGGGGGCCGATCGGTCGTCGCTGGCGCGCGCGGCAGACGTGATGCTCTCCTCGAGGGCCGAGCAGCGGGACGCTGGCATCTCGGTGGTAGGCAACGCGACCGACAGACCTTTGCTGGACAACCTGTCACGAGCCCTCGCCTGCAACCAACAGACGGACATGCTGGACAAGCACAAGTCCGCCAGCGTGTCCCACAGCCTCAGCAAGATGATGGCCTCCATGATATCCGAAGGCAAAGAGGTCCTGCTGGTGCGCGGATTTCTGACCGAGGTCACCTCTCGTCCTCGCGCGGCTCTGGAAAAGCTTAGGCCCGAGTGCGAGGATCCCGGGCTGCTGAGGATGGCGGAGAATGTGTCCAGGCGTCTGGAACGTCAACTCGCCGAGCGGGAGGACAGGGCCAAAGGAGACCGGGATCCCCTGACCGAGCTTAACTAGGCTAGGCTAGGCTGGTGTGCAGCTACCCGTCCTCTGTCAGCGTTGCTCACCTGGAGGAAACTCTGAGCATTTGGACCAATTTTTGGCGTAGCGCCTTGTCGGGATTCAGCCACTTCAACAGGAGACACAACACCATACAGTACAAACACAGGGACGGCGTGAGAGAACTGGAGTCCGGATCTCCAGTGCACATCTTCCACAGCGCCCTGGTCGCTCTCCTCAACACGTCGGGTGCCACGTTCGCCGATAGCCTGTCGGGAAGAAAGGCGGACGGGTCCCTCTCCGTGAGCGATATGCTCACGAAGGATTCCTTGCACCCGCCTGCCTACGGCCTGCTGTTGGCGAACAAACTTGGCCTCAGGCCCTCTAACGTGAAAAGCTGCGAAGAGGTCACGACAGAAGAGCGGGTCCCGGGTGCTCCGCACGACCCGTCCGCGCTCTACATCAGCCCGCAGCCCCGAGAAGCTTCGGCCGAAACCGCCGTGGGCACCGGCGTTGATGAGACGACGAGACACGGACTCTCTCCCCGGAAGGCGACAGACTGGTCTCTCGGGCCTCTCCGAAGCTGGGAACCAAAAACGGTGGAGACTCTCCGCCAAGCGCCCGGCTGCCTTTCTACTCGCCGAGACGAGAGGGACAAAGCCCCGAGCCCTCTTTCGGCCCGATCCTGCGCTTTGCGCGTGGGGGCCTTGACGGTGCCGTGACGGGGAACGGGATTGTGAGGACGAACGGAAGGCTGAGGCGGAGGAGGAGGAGGAGAAGGAGGTGGAGGAGGAGGCAATGAAGTCTCTTCGGTGGAGATCGTGGAGTTCTCCCGTCCGAATCAAGCAAATGTCGACTCCGCTTCGACCCTCTTCTCGGCTGCCTTTGTAGCTTTGATTTTTTTTTCTGATGAAACCTACCCCGGAGGACTGCGCCTGCCGTCATATTTGTCTTTTCGATCTCCTGCACGGCTGGCCGTCTCTCGAGTTCTCGGGTAGGCTGTGTGTTGGGCAGTCGCCAACCTCTCCCGTTCTGACCCTCACGTGCTTCAGACTGGACAGTTCGGGCCCCGACTCATCTCGTCGTGTCGAGACGTGGGCGGCCTCTCGACTGGAGCCCTCTTCGCGCCGCTCTCCTCTCTCAGAGGGGCTCAGGAGGCCCTCTTCGGCAAGAGCGGCGAGACGTTCCGCGTCCGTTTCGGATGCGGGGCACAGGGTTCATTCGGCCGTCGGGCTCAGCAAGATGGAACCCAGCGTGCAAGGCTCCAGCCACACGACGAGGCTGGTCCTCTCCGCGTGAAGCCGCGTGAAGCCCTTGAGCATCCACAAGGCTTCCAGGCTGAGTTCTTGCACTTTCTCCAGCGCTACCCTTATCCACAGGGTCTTCCGGCGGCCCGGCTCCAGCGGGCAGAGCGCAATCAAGGAGGTTTCAGCTGATACGCGGCTGTCCCCTAACGACCTAAGGAACCCGTTGATCTGTTCCACTGGGGCGCTCTTCCGCCCAGCACGCAGCTTGTGCTCCTCCGTCGGGGTGTACTGCACAAACTGCACTTGGATCGCACCACTCTGATCAGGCAGTCGAGCGTGACCACTTCATTGCTCGCGAGGGTCTCGTAGATCCCAGGAGCCGCCCGAGAAGGCTCGACCCCCTCGTTCTCCGAGCGGAGATCTTTCTCGGCCCGTCTCGCCACACCGCTGACTGCGGGCGTTGCGGCGGAGGGACGGGCTCCGAGCGGAGCCGAGGCGAAGGCTGCGCTTGGCTTGTAGGAGTATGAGAACATGGTGGCCGGTGGAAACGCCTCTCGTCGATTTCGCGGGTAATCAACAGGTCTCTGGGCTTGTAAATAAGCGGGTCAAAATCGGAGCGTCCTCGGGAGTCCGGAATCTCGATTCGCTCTCTGCGTGCGCTGGGATCCGCACGCTCTGGGCTGCACCTACTGGCAGACAACGGTCACGGTCAAACTGTTGCACCGAAATATCATTTCGTACGCTCGCAGAAATTCGAGACGATAGCAAGCAAATGAAACAACTCTCATAAAATTTTATTCGCAAGCGTTTGCCTTTGACCACTTTCTTCACGAAAAAGACCTCGGAATTCTCCGAACAAATAGAAGGACAAAAAAGTCTTTGTCACACCTGAACGTACTTTATTTTGACGGCTTGAGACATTGAGGCAATGAAACACCTTTCAGTTTTGTTCTCTGGTTGCTTTTCGTTTGCGCACGTCTGCTTTCAACCACTGTTTGTTTTTGTTCTTTCACAGCTCATTGCCCCACTCTGAGATTTCCCGACAGAGAGCAAATCGAGATTCCAGACTCCCGAGGACGCTCCGATTTTGACCCGCTTATTTACAAGCCCAGAGACCTGTTGATTACCCGCGAAATCGACGAGAGCCGTTTCCACCGGCCACCATGTTCTCATACTCCTACAAGCCGAGTGCAGCCTTCGCCTCGGCTCCGCTCGGAGCCCGTCCCTCCGCCGCAACGCCCGCAGTCAGCGGTGTGGCGAGACGGGCCGAGAAAGATCTCCGCTCGGAGCACGAGGGGGTCGACGGCGCGGCGGTCGGGCCTTCTCGGGTGGCTCCTGGGATCTACGAGATCCTCGCGAGCAATGAAGTGGTCACGCTCGACTGCCTGTTTGGGGTGGTGCGATCCGAGCGGGGCCGCGCCTTGGGCGGAAGAGCGCCCCAGTGGAACAGATCAACGGGTTCCTTAGGTCGTTAGGGGACAGCGGCGTGTCAGCTGAAACCTCCTTGATTGCGTTCTGCCCGCTGGAGCCGGGCCGCCGGAAGACCCTGTGGATAAGGGTAGCGCTGGAGAAAGTGCAAGAACTCAGCCTGGAAGCCCTGTGGATGCTCAAGGGCGAAGCGTGGCTTCACGCGGAGAGGACCAGCCTCGTCGTGTGGCTGGAGTCGAGCACGCTGGGTTCCAGCTTGCTGAGCCCGATGGCCGAACAAACCCTGTGCCCCGCATCCGAAAGGGACGCGGAACGTCTCGCCGCTGTCGCCGAAGAGGGCCTCCTGAGCCCCTCTGAGAGAGGAGAGCGGCGCGAAGAGGGCTCGAGTCGAGAGGCCGCCCGCGTCTCGACACGACGAGACGAGTCGGGGCCCGAACGGTCCGGTCTGAAACGCGTGAGGGTCAGAACGGGAGAGGTTGGCGACTGCCCAACACACAGCCTACCGTGCCGTGCAGGAGATCGAAAAGACAAATACGACGGCGGGCGCAGTCCTCCGGGGTATGTTTCATCAGAAAAAGAATCAATGCTACAAAGGCAGCCGAGAAGATGGTCGAAGCGGAGTCGACGTTTGCTTGATTCGGACGGGAGAACTCCACGATCTCCACCGAAGAGACTTCATTGCCTCCTCCTCCACCTCCTTCTCCTCCTCCTCCTCCTCCTCCGCCTCAGCCTCCCGTTCGTCCTCACGATCCCGTTCCCCGTCACGGCACCATCAAGGCCCCCACGCGTAAAGCGCAGGATCGGGCCGAAAGAGGGCTCGGGGCTTTGTCCCTCTCGTCTCGGCGAGTAGAAAGGCAGCCGGGCGCTTGGCGGAGAGTCTCCACCGTGTTCGGTTCCCAGCTTCGGAGAGGCCCGAGAGACCAGTCTGTCGCCTTCCGGGGAGAGAGTCCGTGTCTCGTCGTCTCATCAACGCCCGGTGCCCACGGCGGTTTCGGCCGAAGCTTCTCGGGGCTGCGGGCTGATGTAGAGCGCGGACGGGTCGTGCGGAGCACCCGGGACCCGCTCTTCCGTCGTGACCTCTTCGCAGCTTTTCACGTCAGAGGGCCTGAGGCCGAGTTTGTTCGCCAACAGCAGGCCGTAGGCAGGCGGGTGCAGGGAATCCTTCGTGAGCATGATATCGCTCACGGAGAGGGACCCGTCCGCCTTTCTTCCCGACAGGCTGTCGGCGAACGTGGCACCCGACGTGTTGAGGAGAGCGACCAGGGCGCTGTGGAAGATGTGCACTGGGGATCCGGACTCCAGTTCTCTCACGCCGTCCCTGTGGTTGTACTGTATGGTGTTGTGTCTCCTGTTGAAGTGGCTGAATCCCGACAAGGCGCTACGCCAAAAATTGGTCCAAATGCTCAGAGTTTCCTCCAGGTGAGCAACGCTGACAGAGGACGGGTAGCTGCACACCAGCCTAGCCTAGCCAAGCTCGGTCACGGGATCCCAGTCTCCTTCGGCCCCATCCTCCCGCTCGGCGAGTCGACGTTCCAGACGCCTGGACACATTCTCCGCCATCCTCAGCAGCCCGGGATCCTCGCACTCCGACCTGAGCTTTTCCAGAGCCGCGAGAGGACGAGAGGTGACCTCGGTCAGAAATCCGCGCACCAGCAGGACCTCTTTGCCTTCGGATATCATGGAGGCCATCATCTTGCTGAGGCTGTGGGCCGAGCTGAAGTTCAGGTGGGAGTCGGGAACTGAAGAGCCGCTCGAAGCACCAGCTCGAGGACCTTGGGAATGGCTTCCCCGTCTGCGTTCGAGCCCTCCGAGATGGCAGAGGAGCCCAGACGGTCGACTCGTGCTCGAGCGAGACAGGTTTTGGCGTTCGGTGGACACAAAGGCGTCGCTCGTCGAGATGAGGCGCCGAGCTGCCTCCCTGACGCTCAATGCAGAAGCGGAAAATGCACAGGTGCAGAACGAGAGAGCTGAAAACGATGGAGACGAATGGGTAGAAGAGGAGGAGGATGAAGAAGAAGAAGAAGAGTTTGAGTTTTAAAACGTCAGTTTAATCACAGATCACAAGAAAAAACAACAATCACTCACATAAAAAAGGAGCAAAACAATGTTCACCGTTGGACACACGACATAGAACATCAGAAAAACACCAGATTTTTTAAAACAGGACAAACGGTTCGACAGTCTAAAAAAAGAAAATTCTAATTTTAGCCTGGAACGGACATTGCAGCGCCAGACCCGAACTGCATCAGCCAGAGGTTCGCCCGCTATTTTGCGTTTCCTGCTGACGTGAATCGCAAGTTTTGCTTCACCAACAATAAAATTAAGCAGTTGCCACTTTTCCTTGTCTTTTTTCTTGTACCCGGACCCATAAATAAAACAACGAACAGAAAACATCACATTAAAAAGAGCAAATACAGATGTTAAAAGAGTGAAGAGACCTGAAAGCCTTTTACACTCACTAAAAACATGAAAAATGGTTTCCCTCATACCACAAAATGGGCAGCAGTCAGAAACAGTGGGGTTAAGAACAGAGATAAAAGAGTTCGAAGCAATAGCACCATGTAAGATCCTCCATTGGAGGTCTCCAGTTCTCTTCCGTATGGGAGCCTTGTAAAGAACTCTCCAATGTGGTCCGTCCTCACCTCCACTCAGTTTACCAGTCCACGCACTGGGAAGGCGGTTCTGCAACTTAGTTTTGTTCAAGACCTTCACACAGTTAACATACAATGTCCTTCTGTCCGCGCAGTGAAGAGTCAGGTTGTCGGGATTGCAGGGACGAAGCAGCTGTCCGGTAAGTCCACCCAGATCAGGGCTCAGCCACACCTCCGGAAAAAGTTCATCGTGGATGAGAGCAGTGGTCCCGTTGCAGTAAGCAGCCAGGAGTCCCCTCACCCCAGCACCCAGCCTGTCCCTCCAGCGGTCCAGGAGACGACGTGCCATCCTGGCGGACCGGAGACCCAGCGAGGAACACAAAGAAGAGGCGTCCGACAGATCGGGTCCCACTGCAGTCACCAGCTGCTCCAGAGTCAGAACTCCAGACCTTCGAAGGGTCAACTGAAGTCCAGGGGTGGTGTGATCGCATATGTCCAACCATGCCCCAAAGATCAAGGGCTCTTTTAAGAGCCAACAAAGAGAGGGAGAGTTTTTTCGTTTGACAATATTAAAAAGGTGCCAGGACTTAAAAACACCCTGATAAAAAGGAGGCAACCCACGTACATCTAAAAATTTGGTGTCCATTAAAAACAAAGCCTCATCCAGCCCCAAACCATTCACACGCCTCAAGATGCAGCTAGCCAGCTCCCTCCACATTAAATCCGTCGGCCCAGTCAAAAAACGTTGCAGGTACTGGATCCTGAAGGTGGCAGTTCTGCTGGCCAGGTGTACTAGGCCCTGTCCCCCCTCCTCCCGGGGAAGAAATAACACTCCCTGTGGCACCCAGTGTAGACTGTCCCAGAAGAAATTGACGAGTTTGGACTGAATTTGAGACAGTAACCCGGAAGGGGGGTCCAAACACATCAGCCTGTGCCAAAGCAGGGAAGCAACAAGGTTATTGATAACCAAAACTCTCCCCCTAAAAGTCATCTGGAGAAGCAGCCATCGCCACTTGTTCATCTTCCCCTCCAGTTTGTGGACAACATCCTCCCAGTTCTTTTTTTCCGTGACAGGACCACCAAGAAAAACCCCCAGATACTTCAAACCATCCTTCCTCCATGTCACATTGGATGGGAGAGACGGGAGAGCGTCCTGCCACTTTCCCACAGCAAGGGCCTCAGTCTTGTGCCAGTTAACCCTGGCAGATGACAGCTTAGAAAAAGCATGTATTGCATCTACCAACACATTCACATCTGCCTGATTTTGAACAAAAACAATCACATCATCAGCATAAGCTGATAAAACAATGTTCCTCCGGAAACCAGGCAAACACAAACCCTCAATACTTGCACGGATCTTGTGGAGGAGGGCTCCAGGGAGAGAGCGTAGAGCATGCCAGACAGAGCACAGCCCTGCTGTATGCCCCGACCCACTCTAAAAGGAGCACACAGACCGCCGTTCACCTTCAGCACACTCTCAGCCTCGGCGTAAAATACTCTGATTTTGGCAATGAAACCAGCGCAGAACCCAAACTTCTCCATAACTTTCCAAAGGAAGCTGTGTTCAACGCGGTCAAAAGCCTTTTCCTGGTCCAGAGAAATCAGACCTGTTCGTATGCCCAAAAGCTCAGAGACCTCCAAAACATCTCGAATCAAAAAGACATTATCGACCATGAGTCTACCTCGAACACAGTAGGTCTGGTCCCGGTGGATGATCTGCTCCATAGCATCCCTCAGCCTATTGGAGAAGGTCCTGGATAAGATTTTGTAGTCCACGCACAGCAGAGAAACGGGTCGCCAGTTCTTAATTTCTTGAAGGTTCCCTTTCTTTGGCAGGAGAGCAACAACAGCTCTGCGACAGGATGTCGGTAGAGCACCAGAGAACAAACAGTCATTGAAAACCTCCAAGATGTCAGGAGCAAGGATGTCCCAGAAAGCTTTGTAAAACTCCACAGTGAGGCCATCGATCCCAGGAGCCTTCCGGCCCTTCATGCTCTGAAGGGCAGCGGACAGTTCAGAAAGCTGGAGAGGCCGGTCCAACTGAGAGTTCATCTCCTCGGCGACATGAGGCAGTCCACTGCAGAACCCGTCCAACAGGCCGTCATCACTATCACACTCACTGGTGTAGAGTGAGGAATAAAAGTCCACAGCCCTCTGTCTGATCTGGTCAGGTCCAAGCAACTCCTCACCGGTGTCAGACAACAAGGAGTGCATCACCTTCATCTGTCCATGCTTCTTCTCCAGACCAAAAAAGAAGCTAGAGGGAGCATCCATTTCAGAAACATCCTGAAACCGAGACCGAACCAAGGCCCCCCGAACTTTAGAGTCCAGCAGGCGCTCCAAGGTCAACCGTTTTGCTTTTAGGAGCTCAATATGCTCCTGATTTGGAGTGGACTCACTCAAAGACTCCAAGCCCACAATATCAGTCTCCAAGTCTTCAATAAATCGACAGTAATCACGCGTAACGTTGAGAGTTTACTGCTGGCACAAAAGCTGAATTTCAATCTTACCACGGTCCCACCATTGCCCAAGAGAACTAAAATCATGTTTCTTTTGTCGGAACTGAGTCCAAAAGAAACTTAAAACATCCTTAAAACCAGTATCAAACGTTAAAACTGAATTAAAATGCCAATATGCACTTTTAGGTGTAAAATTCTTTACATAAAAGACACAAACCACAAGAGAATGGTCAGTAAAAGCAACAGGAAAGATATTACAGGACTTAAAAACATTAAAATGGTGCTTAAAACAATAAAAACGATCAAGACGGGCGAGAGTCAACCGGCTCTCATACATGCGGGACCAGGTATATTGCCGGCAGTCTGCATGCATCCTTCTCCATACGTCCACCAGGCCATGAGAGCAGACCAGCTGCCTCAAAGCGTGCTGCGAGGCCGGATGAGGCTCTGTGTGGTTGCGGTCCAAAAGCTCATTTTCAGTACAATTAAAATCCCCCCCCCAAGAATAAAAAATCCTCCGAACTACAGCTATCCAGTTTTACACGTGTCGTGCAAAAAACTCTTCCTCTCAGCGCCAGCAGTCGGAGCATAAACATTCACTAAAAGCACAGAAAAAGGCTACGTTCACACTGCAGGGCTTAATGCTCAATTCTGATTTTTTGAAAAAATCCGATTTTTTTGAAAGACCGTTCACATTTCCAAGTAAATCCGAACTTTTGTGGTCTCCAGTGTGACCGTGACACGACCCAAACGAGACCTGCATGCGCAGAAGCCAGAAGAATACTCAACGGTGAATGAACGACGTCACTCGTTGTTTGCGGAGCCAACGTTAACAATGGATGTCAACAACAGTGTTGTCAACAGCGGAGCTCCTTTTGTAATATTACATTTATTTTCATGAAGGAGCAGCACAATTACAATCTACTCATTTTAAGAAGGCAATGGAGTCGGGATCGTCTGTACCCACTGTTGTGGAATAGGAATGTGTGTGCGTTGGAGCCGCGCGCCCGCGTGTGCAAGCACGTGCCGCGATAGAGAAAGGGGGGGGGGGCAGTGTGGGCGCGCATTCATGTTGTGTGTTACAGAGGAAGGAGAACGGTAAAAAACGAAGGTTTCCCCCAGAATAAATGCTATGGACTCTTTATTAAGCCGTTCTGGAGAATCCTGGAGAATCTAAGGATCAGAACAGGGAGGAGGAGGAGGATCGCCTCGGGTCCCCCGCGCTTCTGAGCACGGACGGAAGGGAGAAAGAAAAAAAAGTCATCGCGGGAAAGTTTCAACACCACACTCGGCCATTTAGCTGGAATTTTTTTTTCAAAAACCGCCCAGTTGCGATGAAAGCCCTGGAGTTTGGCCTGAATAGAGCGATTACCCAAATATTAATCCAATCGGGACCTCGCTTCCCTTCCACTGACTGATCTCAGCAGCATCGTCTGCCACGGTTGTTGTTTATGTTCTCGTTCCCGCCTACTTCAACGCAGAATGATGACGTTTGTTGCGTATCGATGACGTACGGTTCAGAATCAAGTCGCCTGTCCGGTCAGACGGCGGTCGCAATTGAAAAGATCGGATACGTATCAGAATCAGGCCGGCAAACCCACGGGGCCTGGGTCGCATTTGAAAAGATCGGATCTGTGTCATTCAGACTGTCATGAAAAGATCGGAATTGAGCCACTTAGGGGCAAAAAATTCAGAATTGGGTCGTTTCAGCCTGCAGTGTGAACGAGGCCAAACGCTCAAACACAGCTCTGACCAGTAAAACCCTTCCTGCAACCAAATGTTCCACCTCTGTAGAAACTGGAGTAAACCTCCTGGAGAACAAAAAACCCACCCCTCCACTTGCAGAGGTGAGATGGCTCAGAAGGACCTCACCATCCCATCCTCTGTTCCAGTCCACCTCCAGACTGGGACCACTGTGGGTCTCCTGAAGGAATAAAACATCCAGGTGCTTGGCCCTCATGGTCTCAAAGAGCAGGGCTCTTTTCAAGGGTTCTCTGGCACCATTAACATTTAAGCAGCCCATTTTGAAGGAATCCATCAAATAAAAGTGGGAAAAAAACAGGAAATGAAATAAATAAGCAAACCCATCATGAATTTAAAAACCAAGTTGTTGTCGGACTTTCTGCATCTGTTTCCTCAATCTGTAAACCTCCTGATCAGTCAGGTCAGACTCAGCTCTGTGTTTAATGAGGTGCTTAGCAGACACATAAAAAGCCTTCAAATCAGGGAAATACGTGGGAATGTGCAACTTCTTAAAACCTTTAGTCTGTTGCAGGAAACGTTTGAACATCTGAGCAGGATACAACTTCATGTCCTGACTAGCAGACAGCAAAGAGCTGCCCTGAGACAGGTCACTGCAGTCAGACCAGCATCCCTCACTGTCTCTGCCGTCAGACACAGCCGCCCCCGCCGCTGAGACCACCAGTCTGCTGGCTTTAACGCCCACATCTGCAGACGTGGAGGCCCGCTTTCTTCGTTTCAGAGAAACCCCCACCTTCCCCGATCCACGCGCTTCAGCATCGACGTCATCAATCCCACCTTCTAGACACGCCTCCCCGTCACCCACCACACACTCCCCAGACGCACCCAAGCCACAACACTCAGAGGGATCCACCGCCCCCTCATCCACACACACAGCTGCGGAAGCATCCACCCCAGATGCTCCACCAGAAACTTCCAACACATGATCCACCACCTCAGTGACATTCACGACACCCTCCACCGAAACCCCTCCCTCTGCAACCTGACTCACCGCTTCCTCCACCTGACCGTCTCCACTTACCATGTTCCCATCAGACTTGCCCACCGGCTCAGGCCCGTCCTCCACGGGTTCAGGACAAGCTGCCAATTCCTCCGGAGGACGCTCAACCAGAGCGGCGCTACGCGGCAGACAGTCAGGTCAGACATGAAGCACCCGTCGTGTTCGGGGGACCCGCGATGGATAGGACTCATGCTTTGTCTGGCCGAGTGGCAAGGTCACCGGCTCGTTGCGAACGCGCTGGCTCCGGGCGCCCTGGAAGCCCTGATGACTCCAGAGATGAAGCGAGAGCCGTGATGGCTCTGAGGTCCGTGGCCGAGCTGTACGACAGAGCCTGTGCGGCGCGCCTGCTGGGCCAGGCGGACGCAACGCTGCTAGAATTCGCGAGGACTTTCTCCGAGCCCCGCACGGCCGCCTCGACCCCAGCGGACCCGGGCGGAGAGCGAGTGAACGAGTTCACCCTGTGGCTCGCGGTGCGAGGCATAGAAGAAGGAGAAGCCATCGCCAGGCGGCCGGGCCAGCCCCTCACGTTCTCCGAAGCCCTGGAGGTGTACGCGAGGCTAAGCAGGGAGTTCGGCACAATCTCGACCGAAGAGTCGTTGCTCGCGCTGGACTCTCTCAGGGACTTTTTCGCGTTGGTGCTGCGCTACCCGATGATTCCGAGGCTGGTCGCAGACACCAAGGAGTGCCCTGAGTGCTACTTCGAAACCGACAATGTTTTCATGCTGCCACTTCACGCTGAGGCACGAGGGCGCGGAGCCCCCCGTCGACCCGGACTCTGCCGCATAGGCCGCGCTGGACTTGGGCGACAGCGAAGGCTTCGGGGAGGTGGCCGGGGCCAGGCCGAGCGGAGGCGCGTTTCCCGGGACGGATCGGCCCGCGGAAGGTACGGGCGGTGGCCCAAGGTCCGTGAGGTTCCTCGAGCAGCTGGAGTCGATCAAACGGCGGGACGAGATGGACAAACAGATAGCCCTAGGGAAAGAAGTGTTTCATCAGCTCCGATCGTACGTGCGCACGCTGGAGGAGCTGGAAGCCCCGAGGTACCTGAGCACCCATCCCGTGCGCTGGCTGCACCGCTTTTACGGTTCGCTGAACAGGAGCCGAGAAAGGGCCAGGCTCCTGGCGACGCGTTGCCCCGACCCGGCGAGGGAGGACTATCGCACGCGAGCGGGCCTCGAGGTGGAGCAGCTCAAGCTCTCTTTGGCCTCCGTTGCCTCAACGGGTACCAACGACAAACTGCTCTCATACGTGTGCATGGCCTTGCAGGACCATGTCCGCAGATACACAGACAGGTACAACGGGATGGCAGAGAGGATCGTTCTGTTCAAGCACCTGGTGGCGTCGGGGCGTCTGGTGAGGAGCGTGTCTCGGGTAGCGAAGGTTCCGCTGATCGGAGCGACTTTGAGCGAGGGAGTGGACAGACAGCTAAAACACACGACAAGACCCACGCCCTATAACAGAAAGATCGCTTCTCTGGTCTGGCTGTTCGCTCACATCACATCGTACTGCACGCTGCGCAAGCTTCCTCATGGATACGTGCTCATGGGAGACTCGCCCGAGGAACTGTCTCGGGACGGGATCTACGTGTTTGATGACGACCACGTTGGATTCAGGCTGTCTGCGAGAGGACAAAGAGGATCGGACTCGGCCCAACCCGTGGCCTCAGCCCACGTGCCCTTCGAGCGCATCGCGGAACTGCTTGCGATGCGAGATCGCGTTTGTGAGATTTTTCGCCGACAGGCTGGCGAGGGCCAACCCAGAAAGCTCGTACGACGCTTTGGTGCGATTCGGACACGCGCTGTTGACCGCCGTGGTCAACCTCCAGTGGAAGAGGGAGGCGCTGCAGAAGCTCAAATCTATGGAATCCTAAACTGTTCATAATTAAATAAATAAATATTTAATTCAATAAATAAATATGACCTCATGCAAATAAAAAATCAACCAATAAATTTCTCATAAATATATAAAAAGATCATGAAATTGTGAAAAACCTGCAAAAAGATCTTAAATAATCCATTATATTATTCAATATATTTCATTTTGCTTTAAAAAACCTGTTCATTGTTTTAAAACAGCATTTCAAAATATTCATTTTTAATCATGTTGAATATTATTATAATTCTGTCTTTTTTCAGAAGCTCGTATTTCAAAATCAATATTTTCCAAAGTAGCTTTGTTTTTATTTCATGTCGCTGTTTTTCACAATGGCTGATTTATTTCATGAAGAGCTTTTTCAGGAGACTGAGTCTATCTGTCAATCAGTGTAAGTGGGCGGTATCTAAACGCTCATTGGCTCATCCAAGGAAATCGACTCATACTCCTCGATGCCCGCTCAGCGGTGAGCCACTCAGAGGGATGACATATTTCAGCGATATCCAAATAGAGACAAACAATCTATCTGCTGCAGAAGATGCAAACATGGACGACTCTGTTTTTGTAGTTTGAGGGTTTGTGTGGACCAAACCACAGAGGAGCTCTGGTCGTCCACATCTTGAAGTCGTCCGTTGAAACACTCATTCTCACGCCGTTCACAGAGCTCACATCGTGCCTTATGTCGGCTCGCAGGAGGCGAGCTGGCTGACCGACAGAGTCAGACCAGGCAGCGGTGCAAAGCAGAACAAGCCTGCTCAGCCTCCTGAACCTTATGATATTTTTCTATTTTCATTGAGACCATGATTATAATCATGTCCTCTGGTTTTATTTTTCCCTCTCTGGGAAAATGTTGAACCTTTCCTGCGATGACGTTTCTGACCGTGGTCGGAAAACGCAGCAGAGATCCAGGGTTTGATTTGGGGTTCACTTCCCCGTTCAGACGCTTCCAGAGCGGGTTAAAAGAACAAGTCTCTATACTTTGGAGGAAACCTTTATTTTACTATTATTTTTCCGGGGAACTGAGCAACAGACCCTTAACTTGCGCTCACACACACACTCCTGCGCTGCCAGTGCCTGGGCGCTCTGATTTACACGTAATTTAAGAGGTAGTTTGATTGCAGGAGCTGAAGCAGAGACTCTCTGATGATGTCATGAACTCAAACATGGACACATTGTTATCGTGTGGAATTATTCTAAATAAATAAACCTGATCTCTTAACATTCTCCGTGTGCATTGTGCACCCATGCATCGTTGCTGAGATAGGCACAGACACCGCTCCGTGTGGCTATCAGGCTAAAAACATTAGCTGCTAGCTCCTCCCACACGCGGCATGTTGCGTTCATGGAACTCCAGGTCATAGAAGCTTAGTGGAACTCCAACAGCCACCCAGCCTAACTAAGGCCACTACTAGATGTTCATGAGAAGATGAAAATTGCTGAACCGACCACAAAATCACCTGAATTATGTACACTCGCCCAAAGCCAATTTTAGAACCAAATTAGAACCAAAACTGCCCAATTCATTGTAACCATGTAGATGTGTAGAGGTGCATACTTCCCCTAGTGTTGAGGGGTGTGCATTGCTCCATCACGTTCGCTGAAGCATCTTCCATCGATGTAGTCAGGGTGCTGCTGCTCATGTCTGAGTAAAGAAGTAGCCAATCACAAAAGTGTCTCCGCCTTGTCTAGTTTGATTGACAGATAGACTCAGTCTCCTGAAAAAGCTCTTCATGAAATAAATACGCCATTGTGAAAAACAGCAACATGAAATAAAAACAAAGATACTTTGGAAAATATTGATTTTGAAATCCGAGGTTCTGAAAAAAGACAGAATTATAATAATATTCAACATGATTAAAATTGAATATTTTAAATTGGTGTTTTAAAATAATGAACAGGTTTTTAAAGCAAAATGAAATATATTGAATAATATAATGGCTTATTTAAGATCTGTGTGCAGGTTTTTCACAATTTCATGATCTTTTTATTTATTTATGAGAGATTTATTGGTTGATTGTTTATTTCCATGAGGTCATATTTATTTATTGAATTAAATATTTATTTATTTAATTATGAACAGTATAGGACTCCATACAAATCGGATCGTGCTCTGCGATTCTCAGAGCTGCCTCTGGAGAGCGCGGCCCTACGGGAGCAGGACGCGTCCGGCCACATGGAGACGAGAGAGGCGCAAAGGGGTGGAATGGAAGAGACCTCTGTGCTCCAAGCGAAAGAAAGGGAGGAAAGGGAGGAGATATGGGGATGTCTAAGGCCCTCCTGTGTCTTTGTGCTGCTGTGGAACGTGTGCGAGTTGCTGGTTCTATGGTTGTTGTTTTGTTTTGTTTTTTGTTTTGTTGTCTTTCGTTTCATCGTTTCTTTGTATCATTGGGGTGACATGGTTGGGAAAATAAAGCCGATACACCAAACCTGAATTTGAACAAGCTCTGTTTTTTTTTTCGTTCTTTTCTAAGGGGGGATGAAGGGGTAGAAAAGATGGCAAGGCATGCAAACCAACACATCAGACACATTTTCGTTGGAGATTTTATTGAAGGTAGCGTAGGTACAACACAGCAGAGAAACAACAGCCACGAGGTACAATGTTCAGCGTGAGATGCAAAGACATCGGACGAAAGGTAGCACGTCGTCATCCCACGCGGATTTGTCTGGATCGCTGCGACGAGGGCGACTCGTCGCTCACACGGATTCTCTTCTCCTCGACCCTGCCTCTGTGGACCTCGTAAAAGCCCGCTGGAGAGGGCTTCCCCCTTTTGCCTCGGGAGCGGCCTCGGAGCGCGTTTCCATTTTCTCCGAGCGAGGCTCGGGCGGGCTTGCGGCACCTACTGTGGCCGGGAGGCATTCCAGCTCGCTGCTCTGACCCCATAGCGAAACGTAGTCGTCCAAGGCGGCCCTCACGACCAGCGGCAGGAGTCTACCCGGGTCGGCATCGGCGAGTGCTCTCTGAAACTGAGGCCGTTTTACGTGCAGGTGGACGTTGGTAGAGAGCATGGACCACTGGTTGTGCCTGGCGAGGGTCTTGTCGAAAAACATGAGCACCAGGGTCCTGTTGTCGAACATTTCGCTCAGCACGGCGAGTTTTAAGTAAGGGAAGAAGCAAAGAGAGGCCATGATCACCAGAGTGTAAAAGCCGTCTCTCCTCGAGTGCTTGTCGCTTTGCTTGTTCACAATTTTCTTCACAAAGCGCTTGATCCTAGCTTCGGGTGAGCAGAAAAGGGTGCGCTTTTGAGAGCGGCGTCCCTCACGGTTCCCAGATCTCCTAGGTCCGCTCGAACCCGCTCGCCGACGGTCCGGAACTCGATGCAGCCCGCGAGCCTGAACACTCGAGAGGTCCATCGGCAGCGCTGCGACGAGACTTGACCCTCCCCGCGCTCAACGGTCCGGTACTTGTCTGCGAATTCCCGCGTAAGGATGGTGGAGAAAAGCGCGATCATGGCCAGCAGGCAGGATTTCAGCACCCGCGCCGATACGCCGCACTGGTCTTCGACCCACGGACCTCCGCAAGGTCCGCCCGTCCGCGGGTCAACTTCCAATGCTCCGTAGCCCGCCGTCACCTCCGTCCCAGAGTACCAGGGCCCCCTGAAGTCAGGGTCCTCCCTGCGAAATGCGGCTAGCCCCACCACGGGGCAGGAACATTCCCCCAAAGCCGAGGCGTAAGAGACCCGGGCGGCCATAGCCCGCACGAGGGCGCAGTCGAATCCCGAGCACGAGTGCTTGCTGCACACAACGTGGCCTCCCGAGACGAAAGCGTGCTGGTTCAGATAGGTCTCGCCTGGCGCCGCAACGACCACGTCCATGCCGCAGGAGAAACATCGACTGTGCCCCGTGGGCTCGGCAGGAGCACGGCCTTGGGAAATACCCGTTTCATCGTTCTCTCTGGGCATTCCCAGCCGTACCATTTCTTGCGCAAAATACGAATTGTCGTCCGGGTGGACGTCTCGGCCTCCGTTTGTGCTGTTCACCTATCCCGCCCGACTGGCGGACGCCATATTCACGCACGTCAGCCGGGCCGAGTGGCACGTACGACAGGGACTGAGCCCGTCAACTGCCGTAGCCTTCAGGGCCTCTGTGGGACACTGAATAACACTTGTTTTGAACTGTACATCACAAAACGTGCTTTTGGGAGTGTTTTATGCTTAAAATTCATTTTGTCACTCAAAAGAGCCAAAAGTGTTAAAAAAGCATGTTTCTGACTGTTTGGACTTTTAAACTTACAATGGGACACTGAATAACACTTGTTTTGAACTGTACATCACAAAACGTGCTTTTGGGAGTGTTTTATGCTTAAAATTCATTTTGTCACTCAAAAGAGCCAAAAGTGTTAAAAAAGCATGTTTCTGACTGCTTGGACTTCTAATGGACCAAATGGACCAAAGACTTAGACAGTGAACACTAAAACATATTTTTGGCACAAATGGAACCTCATACACAATTCATTTTTCAGAAATTCACAATACATTTTTCAGAAATGCACAATAGGTGCTTCACAAACATTTTTGGGTATACTTGTAATATGATGGGGACAGTAGTGGCTCTGCAGCGTGAAGAAAGTCTTAATATTCACCACAGATAAATCTCTCACAAATGTGTGGAGATTCACGAATGAGAGCGGGTTTGTGAATGCACATTTTAAAATTTAAAATCTGTGAGTTCATATAACAAGTGTACCTAAAAATGATGTTTGTGAAGCATCTATTGTGCATTTCTGAAAAATGTATTGTGAATTTCTGAAAAATGTATTGTGTAAAATTACAGTTGTGAATCAGAACATGTGTATTTGTGAAACAGATTGTGTGCTGAGTGCATTTCTGAGCGCATTTCTGATTATTGAGACTGAATTAAATCCATAGCTTTTGAATAGTAAAAAAAAAACGCTCATGGCTATTTTCTTCTATCTTCTATACTAGTGGTCCCCAACCTTTTTGTCACCGTGGACCGGTACAACGCAAGGCACGTTTACCATGGACCGGGGGGAGGGTTGGGGTTTGAGGTGCAACACAAGACAGATTTAACGTGTGGACCGAGGGTGGTATTTTCTCTTTAGTAATGATAATAATTATAATTTTCCCCTTGTCAAAGCAACTTTCTAAAGAAGTTTGTTTTTTGCTCATTTTGGTTGTTTGGGTTTAATTTTAGTGGGGTTTATCACCTGATGTTTGGTGTCGCGACTTTGACGTGCGTTAAGTGTGACAGATGTAACAAAGTGAATCCGGTCACTTTTCAAAATAAAACGTTTTTGTCGGAAAAAAAACCAATAAAATGGAAATTATTTTTTCTTTCTGTGCGTCCCGGTGCAAAAATTTCCCGCGGCCTGGAACCGCTCCGCGGCCCGGGCCCGCGCATTCTAAAAGCTTTTGCGGCTTCATGACACGTCCATAGTTGCCCATAAATAGTCAGTGAAACGCCCACAAATAAATATTCATTGATTGCAAAACCATGGCAAACACAGAAAGGAAGTAAAAAAAACTTAACTTCACTCGATGTGAAGTAGAAGTTATCGTTGGCGAGGTGGAAAAGAGGAGAAAAATGTTGTTTGGAGGGCACAGTGTGGCAGACGCCGTAAATGCTGTAGCCTCACAACCTCGGACCGTGGCCGAAGTAAAAAAGAAATGGTCTGACGTCAAATAGAGTCGAGGCAAAAAAAACGTCTGGCGCTGCATCGCTAGAGTGTATCTGCCACGGGTGGGGGACAGGGGACACCGGAGCTGACCCCTCTTGATGAGAGACTGGCGGCAGTAATTGGGGAATCCCTTTTAAGTGGCGTGGTGACTGAGGCGGGGGTGGGAGGGTGGGGGGGTGAGACATCGACACGCCAGATGCACTGGGTGACACCCCCCCAAAGGTCCGCAGAGCTCCAACAGGACGGCTCGAGGAAGTTGGAACCGGCTCATAAGCCACTGGTCCTCGTTTGCCAGCAAGTCTTCCTGCTGTCTAAAGATGCGTTCACTCCGAATTCTTCCATTTGCCACATCTTCTAAGAGCGCAAGATCAGCCATTGTGCATCATTACACATTGTGATGGGGCATTTTATCTCCATCCATTTAATTGCATCTGACAAACTACAGATGTCGGTAATAATCGACGTGGAAATGGGAAATTGTTCAGCGCAAATGTAATTTCTTGTTGCTTTCTGAATGGTTGAGACATACGCCATACATTGTTTTATCAAAAATAAAACAAACTAAAGGCACATGCATGAATAAAATAATTCCATAGCTTACGAAGAAATGTTTTACTATGAAAAAAACTTTCCCCAGTGGACAAATAATACGTCTGTCTGTCCGTCCATCCGTCCGTGCGTCCGTCCGTCCGTCTGTCTGATACGCACGCATCTGGCGGCGCGTGCACACGCAGCGGCTCCTCTCTCCCCTACCTTCAGTGTTTTTTGGCTTTTCTTTTGGCTTTATCTTTTTGGGTTTCAAGGATTTATTGTTTTTAAAAGAATGTATTTTTAAGTCGTTTATTTATTATTTTATATGCTGCTTGCATTGTGGGGTGAGAGGAAAGCAATTTCATCTGTGCTGTATGTCTTACGGATGCAGCATATTTGACAATAAAGCTGACTTTGACTTTGACTATATCTGCTCCGCCAGATGGACACATTGACGAGAATATCAGTTTTGTACATTATTTCATTCTGTTAACTATATTATATATGAGGATGAATTGCCTTTTCCCGTCAAGTTTGCTTTTTATAAATCTTAACTATTGCATAGGGAGTGGCGTACGCCTTCTTTTGTGCGTACGCAACGTTTATAAATGAGGCCCCTGATTAGGGTCACGCAACCTACCAAATGCCTTCAACTAGGGATGGCCTGTTTGACACGGCGCTTCGGCGCGCGGTTCACTTTCATGAAACAAAATGTTTCGGCACAATGTTTCGGGGCGTGTGTCAACTAGCACAGATCACGTGGTTGATGACGTATGACGTGCCAAATGCTTCGTTTGGTCGAACCACGGTTCAGATGTCACTTGCGTTTCGAACAGTTGGGCGCTATTCTCTAGAAACACGAAATGAATCCCGAACGTTTCCTGGTCAGTTCTATTGTTTCCCCTGTATCAGAATCAGCGACAGTTCATTGCACTTTACCATGACTCCTAGTAAAAAACATACTGTGGCTCAAACTGTGGCTCGTTTCTACTCGATTTCTCCTAATATGTATGTAGCATCTGTAGTGATAGCTCAGTGGAATGATTGACTGGAGTCACTTCCTGAGGTCCTGGGTTCAAAACCAGCTGCGTACAAAAACTTTTTTTTGCATTGTGTTTTTTTTTTTCTTCATGTGATGTTTCCTACATGTGTTGTTTTACGTTGTTCTTTTTAATAATGATTAACAACATTGTTTTGTTTTACGTTTTTTTCATCATCATCATTTCCACATTGAAGTGTTACAAGGAGCTTAGTTGAAACACATGTCGATGTACATCCAGTCCGCCACCAGATGCCGCTATTCAGTGTGGTTTCGAAGCCCTGAATGGGTGGTTCATTTTTCCGGCACAATTACAAGAACCCCAATGAGGCTTCATGGGGCTTCTATTCCCATCCCTACCTTCAACAGATGCTAGGTTAGAACAAGCAAACCTGTAACCCCACAAGAGGTGCAGGTCACAGGAGTGTCTGGAAATGTATGTTTGTAAAAGGAGCAAAGCCAAACAAATACAGATAGGTGCATGCAGGGGAGTAGAGAAGCGGCAGCGCTGCAGTAACAGGCCTTGCTGTGGCAGGAAGACCATCAGGAGAGCACTTCTGAAGAGCTCCTATAAGGTGGATATTTTATATCCATCCCTTTATTTCCAAATACCTGCACCTGTGCAGGAGGAGGAACAGGGCAGGCACCAGGAACACAGCCATGCGGCTAAGTGGGTTCTGAAGATGAATGGATGGATGTAAAATTGCAGTATTTATTTTAAATCTAGGAAATGTTTAAAAAAATTATCTAATAGATTTCTAAAAAATATCCCAAGATGTCTAAAGGTAGATGTGTAGACGACCGGTGTCTTTCAGAACACTAGAGTAACAAAATACAGTTATATGAAAAAAATTAGAACACCCTATAAAAGCCAGTAGATTTTCCCACATATTTGGATACATACACATTTAATATCAATTTGAACATCACTAAGTGATACAAGTGGTATAACTTGAGATTAAAACATTTTTGAAGCCTATTTAAAACGTTCTATGAAATGTATGTTCAAAAGAATGTAATTCCTGCTTCTGTTTAGACACTTTATACTTACAACACATTTAGGGGACTGGTAGATGCAAAAAGCCTCGTAATGATGCAATTTAAGCCAAAAGAGCAAAAATAGCTAATAGCAGGCAGGAGGACCAAACTCTGACATCCATAAAAATATGTTTTTTTCTATGAGTGGAATAATAGTAGTGTTTTGGTTCCATATTTTTTAAATCACTTTATTTTTTGGGAATTTTTTAACCCTTGTGCTATCCTAGGCCCTTTACCATTGAAAGTTGGGTCATCTAGACCCACTAGACAGTGCGCTGAACCTTTTTTTTTCAATGATTTGTAATCTTCACTGGTTTAATGGATTACATTAAATTTTTCCACCTTTATCCACCTTTGTGATGGTAGGGAGAACATGTCAAAGTAAGGGTGGGGTCATCTAAGATAGCACAAGGGTTAAAGTATCATTGGACATTGATATATGAACATTATTTAAGACAGAGCTGATGAAGGTATCCTAATTTCTTTTCATGTCTGTAGAGTTGTCAGATGTCCTGGAGATATCTGCAGTAGATGTATATCAGATAGACATCTAGTGCCTAATGGGTCATGATGCTTGTCACGTCGGTCGTTTATCTGTTTTAAAAATAAATCCGCTGCTTTCTTAAACGCTACTCCAAAGAACGCTAAATTTAGGTCTCCAAGCTAGCAAAGTTATCAAAATGAAATGCATTCAAATGCAGTACCTTTTTGCTCGGTTGCTAAAAACAAGAAGAGAAAAATAATAAAAAGTGCAACTAAATTCCTTAATGTAATGAAAAATACTTTACACTGTGTGAGTAAACCTGGATGTGTTGAAAACAACTTGCGAGTTTCTTTGAACTTTTATATAACAAAAAAGGTTAAATATGTAAACAAAATGTGCCATAAAACCAATTCATTTTGAGCATTTGAAGAATGGGAGTAGTTTTTATTTTGGAATAAAATTAAAAGCAGTTTAGTTTGGGGTACCCAGTGGCAGATGTTAATGGTTGGGGCTCTCCTCTCACAGCATTGCAAAAATGAGACTTTTCAGGAAAAAAACAATTGAACAAAGAAAAATTCTCTCTTGCATCAAAAATAATCTTAATGAGAAAGTTATTCAACAGCAAAATGATCTTGGTTTAAAAAACACGTCTTAGTTACTTGAATTTTGTTCTTAAAATAAGAATTTTTTGTCAGAGCACATTTCTTACCCCATTGGCATATTCTTTTGTTTTTCTTTTTCTATTTTACTAAACAAATTTAAGAATTTTAACTTGTTATCCTCAATTGATCTATAAAGCATATTTTTTGAATAGGGAGCACCTTTTTTTCTCACTGCAAAAGGAGCCCCTTCTAAGTGTGAATGTGCCCCTTAGTGTGAATGTTTGAGTGTGTAGCCCTGCAACAAACTGGTGACCTCCAGGGTGTACCCTGCCTTTGTTCAACAGTACCTTGGACAGGTTCCAGCAACCCGGGAGCCCTGAAAGACATTCAGCAGGTACACAAGATGGATAAATGGATGACTTTCAGTTCACAGTTGTCACTGATGGTGGCAGTATTTGACTGTTTTTATAGTTTTGTGATATTGTGGTTACATGAAGTAACACTGTGCCTAAATATTTGCTGTTAGCATTGTAATATTATGTAAAAATAAATTAATGGATGGTTTTTATACAGTTTGCCTTTAAGACTTATAAATAGAGCAATGACTCTTAAACAAACAAACAGAAACAACACATGGACAACATAAGCTATGTATCTAATCTCTTGAGGCTGAGCAAACACTCTTGGGATCAATTCATTAGACCTGCAGAGACAGTGGTGACTAATTACAATTAGAGGGATTATTTGTTTACATGGATGTGGATTCATGGATAATGTGGGCAGTTTGAAAATTTTACTTACTAAATTGTCTTGTCTCATAGTATGTAATGTAGTTTGTTTCTCGTGTAGGTGGATAATTTATTTATTTATAATGCTCTTCAAAATGTTACATATTTTCTCATTGCTCTTCAAGTCATCTTTTGTTTTTTACCTAGTGGTGCCTTATTTCACAATCACACTTTCACAACAATACCCTTGCATCATGTTATGTCTTGCTGGTGTATAGCGCATTTTTTTATTCCAAAACCCAGTCTCACTCCAAAGCTTTATGAAAAGTCGGCAGCCCTGCTATAAAGGGCTCCTTTGCTTTGTGTGTCTTTACAGAAAGACAGACAGACGTCCAACTCTGACAACGAAACAAGGCAAACCCAACAGATAATAAAAGGAAAAACAAAATGAATGTTGCCACAGCTATAACAAAGACAAAAGCCTCGTTCACACGCACCCATTCAGTGGGTTGACCCGTGATAGTGCTGCAGGTTTTTGGGTTGTAGAGAGGAGCAGCTGCATCTTAAGGGGAATGCAGGTGTGGGTGCAGTTCTCTTGAGGCTTGTGTAGCCACTTTAAGGGATATCATCAAAATGAAACGTACAATTGTTGTCTGTGTGGTAAGTCTACTGGAAAGTATTTCTAATGCTAATGTAAGTTGCACGAATATTTGACATACGGGTGATGGCATCAAATTGACAATCAAATCTCAGTACCACCCACAAAAGAAATTCAAGGGAAAACCAACCCCTCCAGGCCAAACCGCCCCGACACGCAGAGAGAGGAGCCAAGTCAGTGCCACTCACAGGAGAAAGCCCTGAGGGAGTTTTTTGATTTTAGCAATGCCATTAAAACTGAAAGTCTTAGAAACATCAGAAGATAAAAAAAAAAACATATGTATTGCTTAAAATAAGAAGATTTGCACTTCAAAATGAATGGATGCAGGAGGTTTTAAAATAGTTTTCACATGCCCAAGAACTGAGCTGTTAAATTTGATTGATGTCAGATGAAGCCCTTCTCTTTGAGGAGCAGGACGTTCAACAGACTCAGAGAAAATGGAGAAATCGTCATTGAACGTCCAAAGTCTTTGGACTTTGATATTGCACTGGATCTCTCAGCATTATTGTTTCAAGGATTTTACCTGCAGGGCTCAGAAAAATTCCCAGAAACCACAGTCATAAAACACCCAACTACTGTGATTTGCAGATGTCAATTAGACAGGGAAGCAATTACTTGAACATGACCCAAAGGCCCTGTCAGATTCTGTAAGATTGATTTAGACCTTCAATGTTTTAGAGCAACATTCTGCTGACTATGTTCAGGTAGGTGTAGTAAATTTAAAGAGGAATAGATTAACTACATAGAAAACATTTGGCTCATTGTTAACTTAAAACTATGTCAAAGGCAACTGGTGGAAACGTGTATCAGCCAAGAATACACAGCTAAATAAATATGGTTTCACTGTTATTTCCTATTCTAATCTATTAAAGCATTACATTTTTATTTGCCTTTTTAGATTACATGGCATACTTAATCAGGGCTATTTTAAATAAACATTTTATGCAAAGGGTAAGGGTTAAGGATTCAGCTGCCAATCAGAATCGAGAATTCTCCTGGTCCATGGTAACAGTTTTTTATGACATAAATAATTCTAAGAACTTCACAAACACTAACATAAAAAAGAAAATGTGTGTATGCTTTCGGCTTATTCATATGTTGTTACATTATGTGATAGGGCCTGAGAAACTTAAATTAACTCTGTGATAGTGCTTTTATTGCATGTAAAGTGACATTGCCCTTAGATCTATGTCCAATGTCAAATTATCAATGGTAAATCCCTCAGATTATTTTGTATTAGATTACTGGATATTTTTTGTATAATTTTTTTGGCCAGTCTTCTAAATACGTACTTTATCATATTCTTTTGGTGCCCATAATGAGCATAATAATGACAAGTATGTTCTTCATGTCACCTATATATGGGTCCCAACAGTACTCAAGGGACAGCAACCTGCTGGGTTTGTTAAGACGGAAATATTTCTTTTCTCATCATGCCATAAAGCTTCAACGTCATTCAGTTTATCCTCCATTGTACTCAGATAGCAAAAATCAGCCAAAGCTTTCACTTTATCCCATGAGCCACCTAAAACTGCCGCATGGTAATATTATTCTCCTTCTCCCATGTAGGCTTTGGATTTGGGGTTTCTATCATAGGTGAACTGCGTCTTTGGTCGTTTGTAATAGTGAGCGTGAAGAGTAGCCACAGACTCCCCAAGAGCCTCAGAGCCAAAGAGCCTCCTAAAGTCCTGATCCACATCCAAACAAAAGACATAGTTGAAGTTGTGACGGAGCTCTTTTTCAATTATTTCTGATATGGTCTTCATCCTCATCCTTGAGATGTCCTGCCACCTGCTGTACCTCTCCACCTTGATCACTTTCAGGTGTCGCCGAGGAGCTAAAGTGATGTTTGGTACTTTTTCTGGTTGATCAGTAAATACTTAGAATGTTACAGGTAGTCCAACCATGAAGTGTTTTTCTGCCAAAGTCAAAAGATTAGCATGCTGTTTAAGACCATATTACGATTTGAAAGAACGCTTTTCTGTAAATGGTTGGCAGTGAGACAGTTGTAGTCTAATGCTGGCAACTGCAGTTCATTTCAACCAGTAAGAGGTGAGATAGTACTTATATCTCAAAATATTTTTATTTGAGTATTTCGTAAATAAGTCTGTTGATATGTTAATTGGAATATTTGGTATATATGTGACTTTTGTGTGGAAATGTGTGATAGAGTAAGGAACCTCGGTGTGATTCTAGATGCAGATCTGGGGGCCTCATTTATAAAACTTTGCGTAGGATTTGCGTCAGAAGTGGCGAACAGATGAAACATGGGACGTGCGTACGCACAGAAATATTCGAATTTATAAAACCGTGCGCACGCACATCCTACGCATCTTTCCCTTAATAAATCACAATCAATTCTAAATGCAGCGCAGCTTTTGCGGCTTCTTGACACGCCCATATTTGCCCATAAATAGTCAGTGAAACGCCCAGAAATGAATATTCATTGATAGCGAAATCATGGCAAACACAGAGAGAAAATCAAAAAAACGTAACTTCACTCAATGTGAAGTAGAAGTTATCGTTGGCGAGGTGGAAAAGAGGAGAAAAATGTTGTTTGGAGGGCACAGTGTGGGCATTACTAATGCCGAAAAGGCACGTGAGTGGCAAACGGTGGCAGACGCTGTATATGCTGTAGCCTCACAACCTCGGACTGTGGCCAAAATAAAAGAGAAATGGTCAGACATCAAAGTTGAGGCAAAAAAACGTCTGGCGCTGCATCGCCAGAGTGTGTCTGCCATGGGTGGGGGACAGGGGACACCGGAGCTGACCCCTCTTGATGAGAGAGTGGCGGCAATTATTGGGGAATCCCTTTTAAGTGGAGTGGTGGCTGAGGCGGAGGGGGACACGACGCGCCAGATGCACCCCCCAAAAGCTCCAACAGGACGGCTGGAGGAAGTGGGAACCGGCTCATAAGCCACTCGTCCTCGTTTTTCAGCAAGTCTTCTTGCTGTCTAAAGATGCGTTCACTCCGAATTCTTCCATTTGCCACATCTTCTAAGAGAAGCAAGATCAGCCATTGTGCGTCATTACGCATTGTGATGGGGCATTCTATTTCCATCCATTTAATTGCATCTGACAAGCTACAGATGTCGGTAATAATCCAAGTGGAAATGGGAAATTGTTCAGCGCAAATGTAATTTCTTGTTGCTTTCTGAATGGTTGAGACATTCGCCATACATTTGTCATGATTGAGGCGAGAGTTCAGAATGACCCAAACGCTGGAACCCGGAATAAGGCTTGGACTCAATGGTAAGTTTTACAAGTTTTAATGGAAGACAGAGGTTGATGGGGGTTCTTCCCAGGCGAGGAGCGGCGGCTGGCTGGAGGGATCTTGAAGCGGATTTCCAGAGGAGGGACTGTGGCGTCCGAGGACTGCGACCAGGTGAGTTACCAACAGGTTTTCTATTCTGAAGCAGAGCGAGAGACACAATGAGCAATGCGTAACAAGACAAGAGTCATGAACATGAGTTGACCAGACTACGCACCATAGGAGGAACAACAAACTGGCACCGGCTGAAAATCCAGGAGGAGTTTATGAAGGCATAGAAGATGAGGTAAGTGGATCCAGCTGGTCGCGCCCAAACCAGGAAGGAGAGGAGAGGAGGGAGTAGCTGCCAGGACATGACAACATTGTTTTATCAAAATAAAACAAGCTAAAGGTGCATGCATGAATACCATAATTCCGTAGCTTACGAGGAAATGTTTTACTATGAAAATAACTTTCCCCAGTGGACAATTAATACGTCTGTCTGTCTGTCTGTCTGATTCACACACATCTGGCAGCGCGTGCACATGCAGCGGCTCCTCTCTCCCCTACCTTCAGTGTTTTTTGGCTTTTCTTTTGGCTTTATCTTTATGGGTTTCAAGGATTTATTGTTTTTAAAAGAAAGTATTTTTTAAGTTGTTTATTTATTATTTTATATGCTGCTTGCACTGTGGGGTGAGAGGAAAGCAATTTCATCTGTGCTGTATGTCTTACGGATGGAGCATATTTGACAATAAAGCTGACTTTGACTTTGACTATATCTGCTCCGCCAGATGGACACATTGACGAGAATATCAGTTTTGTACATTATTTCGTTCTGTTAACTATATTATTTATGAGGATGAATTGCACAACATGCCAATATTGCAGAACATATTTCACTTTTCTTTTTGCAAATATGTGTTCATTTGAATTTCTGTTGTAATTTTCCTTTTTTTTTTTTTGTTTCATTGCTGATCGATCAAACGGGTGTTCGTGTAGGCTGTTAATTGTGAGACTTGCTTTGTGAAGTCTTCATGTTATTTATGAGAGGCAGTATTGTCATTTTCATTTTTACGTGTTTCTTCCATCTGCTGACGGTGTCGCCGTTTCTCATTTCACCCGTTTTTGTGCGTACGCCTGGGTCAGATCTTGCGTGAAGGACCGCACATTTTCCCGTCAAGTTTGCTTTTTATAAATCTCAATTATTGCGTAGAGAGTGGCGTACGCCTTCTTTTGTGCGTACGCAACGTTTATAAATGTGGCCCCTGAGCTTTGACCAACATGTGAACCAAGTAACTAAATCTGCATTTTACCATCTGAGGAATATTGCCCGAGTGAGACCATTTCTCTCTAGAGCCAGTGCTAAAAATCTTAATTCATGCTTTTAATACATCAAGATTAGATTACTTGTAATTGCCATTACAATGGCATTACAGTTAATGCCATTGTTTCTGGGGTAAAGAAAACCACTCTTAATCGCCTGCAGCTAGTCCAGAACTCTGCTGCTCGCCTTTTAACAAGAACCAGGAAGAGGGAGCACATTACACCAATCTTAAAATCTCTGTGCTGGCTCTCTGTCAGCTTCAGGATTGATTTTAAGATTCTTTTAATAGTTTACAAGAGTGTTCATGGTATTGGTCCTTCCTTTCTTGTTTTAAGCTTTAGTTCTTGCCCCTCTCACCCTCCGTGGGTGGTTTCTCACTCAAGCTCGGGTCCTCTACCAGAGGCCTGGGAGCTTGAGGGTTCTCCGCAGTATCTCAGCTGTTCCTACCACTGCGCT
This sequence comes from Oryzias curvinotus, assembly GCA_023969325.1. NCBI lineage: Eukaryota > Metazoa > Chordata > Actinopteri > Beloniformes > Adrianichthyidae > Oryzias > Oryzias curvinotus. The sequence continues at coordinate 20,893,495 of CM043724.1, forward strand.
TTTCTGGATTGAGATGTCTGAGATCTTTCCAGGTATCTGTTGTAGCCACTCCTCTAGCTTGGGGGTTACTGCCCTGATTGCTCCAATTACCACAGGCACCACTGTCACCTTCACTTTCCAGGCGTTCTCCAGTTCTTCTCTGAGTCCCTGGTATTTCTCCAATTTCTCATGTTCCTTTTTCCTGATGTTCCCATCGCTTGGCTTTGCCACATCCACCACAACGGCTTTCCTCTGTTCTTTATCCACCACTACAATGTCTGGTTGGTTCGCCATTACCATCCTATCAGTCTGGATCTGGAAGTCCCACAGGATCTTTGCTCCCTCATTCTCTATCACCTTCGGAGGTGTTTCCCATTTTGACCTTGGGGTTTCTAGTCCATATACACATGTTCCTGTATATTATTTAGGCCACTTGTCTAATATGCAAGTAAAAGTGGAATGGAGGGTGGGCACCAACGCGATCCCAAAGAGAGTCACCCCCGGTCAGCCCCGTCAGCATATCCCACCCATCCAATTCCTGGAACCTTGGGATTTGTTTGGGTGGGAGCGAGAAGAAGCAGGCGGATGGCCACAGCCGGGGGAAGAAGGCTCCCCCCGAGTGACTGGCGGGGGGCCAGTCAGCCAGCCGCAGTAGATGCCTCACCTCCCAGGGTGACCAGGAAGCCAGGAGGAGATCAGCCAGCCACAGACAGGCTGAGACAGCAGCAGCACAGAGAGACAGTCAGTATCTGGTTAGAACAGCCTCAATTGTTTTAAGGAGTTTGGTGTGGTTCAGCTTGAATAGATCGGAAAGCCTAGAGGAAATACTTATACCTAAGTACTTTATGTTGCCTGTTTGTAATTTAATGGATGATGGGTTTGGATAATTATAATTAATTTGCAGAATCATGCTTTTAGACCAATTTATGGAGTATTTTGAAACTGAGAAAAATGTATTAATTAGGGAGATAGTTTTGCAAATGGAAGATTGTTACTATGGAGTAAATAAAAAAAAAATTATCTGCGTAAAGACTTATTTTCTGTTCTACATTTCTGGTCTGAATGCCTTCAATACAGTATCTTGGCTTTGCCTAATTGCAGCAACTAGAGGTTGATAAGAGGGTAATTGATAGTGGACATCCTTGTCTGGTCCCTCTTTGCAAGTTAAAGCTTAGAGATGTTTGATCATTTATTCTGACACGAGCATTAG
>CM043724.1:23443973-23608973 GCA_023969325.1 Oryzias curvinotus
GCGCCCTCTGCTGGACACTGGACAACCCTTCCAGAGTCCAACAGTGACTTCTTCTGGAAAGAAACTGTTCCTCATCTGGTGGTCCTGCTCTTTCTGCTCCGCAGCCTCCTGCCTGAGGGGAGCAGGGAGAACAGAGGGTGTGAGGGGTGGGTGGGATGTTTTTCATGATGGGGGAGGCTCGTTTCCTGCATCTGCTCTCGTAGATGTCAGTGGTGGTCTGCTATGGAGTCCAAAACTGTTCAGAATTAAATAAATAAATAGGACCTTGATTAACTACATGTAACACAAAGTATTGAATAATTACACAAGATTTTATTTTTTTATTTTATATCTGGCAGTTGAGTTACATGCCATTAGGGTCCTTCAGATCTGGGATACAAACTGCCCCCCCCCCCCCCCTTCCCTTTTTGTTGTTTTCTGATCAGGAAGAGGTGAGAATGATGCAGATCTGTTTCTTTGTGTTCAATGTTGGTGCTAATTTGAACTTTATAGTTTTGGGGCATTATCTGAGTGCAGCACATGTTGATGCCATATGGTGTTATGAACAGAATAAAGACGACATGAACAGCTCTTGTTCTTGCTCTGTCCTCTGAGAGTCATTTCCAATGGATGTTAACCCTTGTGCTATCCTAGGCACTTTAACGTTGGGAGTTGGGTCATCTAGACCCACTAGACAGTAGGGGTGTCACGATTTTGATTTAAAATCGAAATCGATCGAAATTAAGTCACAGTCTCGAACTTTGAATTAAAAAATGGACTTGTCGATCATGCGGCCACGCCTCCATGTTGCGTCCGGTTACTTGCCAAGCAGAAAAAAACCCTTGTGTTGAAGTGCTGCGAGTCAACCTCCTCTCAAAAGATAGCATGGTAACTGCAGGAGACTCATCAACAGAACTCCAATCCCCTCCTCTTTCACTGAAGTCGCTGGTGTGGAAGTATTTTGGATTTCCAGTGAGTTATGTTGACAACGTTTGCGTTGTCGAAAAACAAACATAAAAAAAAACAACAGTTTGCAAGCTGTGCTATGTGCGTGTACCATATTCTCTCACTGGCAGCACGACGAACATGCAGGGTATCTCCGCAGGCACCACAAAAACATAGATTTGTTTATTTATTTGTTAAACCAGTGCTTCTCAAAAAGTGGGGCGCGCCCAGATGCAATGCCGGGGGGGGGGCGCGAGTAGTAGCAGCGGTCTTAATTAAATTAATGAATTATTTAACATGAGCCTCAGACTGGAGAAAGTACCAGTCCTCTGGAGGACTTCCTGCCTGGTTCCGGTTCCAAAGGTACCTCGTCCTATGGAACCGAACCACTTCAGACCTGTTGCCTCGACCTCCCACCTGATGAAGACTATGGAGAGGATCATCCTCAGCCATCTCCGCACCCAGGTGAGCTCAGCACTGGACCCGCTGCAGTTTGTATATCAGACAGGCATCAGGGTGGATGACGCCATCATCTACCTGCAGCATCGGGCCCTGTCTCACCTGGAGGCCCCTGGGAGCCCTGTGAGAGTCATGTTTTTTTATTTCTCCAGTGCTTTCAACACCATCCAGCCATCACTGCTGAGGAGGAAGCTGGAGGTTGCAGGTGTGGACCAACTTCTGGCTGCTTGGACCATCAACTACCTCACAGACAGGCCACAGTTTGTGAGGCTGCTAGACTGTGTGTCTGATGTGGGGGTCTGCAGCACGGGGGCACCTCAAGGGACTGTGCTCTCCCCATTCCTGTTCACCCTGTACACATCAGACTACACCTACAACTCCCACCACTGTCATCTGCAGAAGCTCTCAGATAACAGTGCCATTGTGGGCTGTGTATCAGGGGGGGACGAGCAGGAGTACAGGGGGGTCATCTCTGACTTTGTTGGCTGGTGTGAAGTTAACCACCTGCTGCTTAACACCAGCAAGACAAAGGAGCTGGTCCTGGACTTCAGGAGGTCCTCACCACCACACTCACCGGTGAACATCCAGGGTTCAGACATTGAGGTCGTGGACACATTTAAATATCTGGGTGTTCACCTGAACAACAGACTGGACTGGTCCAACAACACAAATGCTCTGTGTAGGAGGGGCCAGAGTCGCCTCCACCTGCTGAGGAGACTGAGGTCTTTTGGCGTGTGCAGACAGCTGCTGAGGACCTTTTATGACACTGTGGGGGCCTCAGTGGTCCTTTATGGAGTTGTGTGCTGGGCAGGGGACAGTGCAGGCAGAGACTTGAAGAGGCTTAACAAACTGGTTAGGAAGGCCGGCTCTGTCCTGGGCTGCACACTAGTCTACTGGCGGACAGGAGGATGTTGGCTAAGCTAACATCCATCATGGATAACCCCTCCCACCCCCTGCACCAAACTGTAGAGGCGCTGACCAGCTCCTTCAGCACCAGACTGTTGCACCCACAGTGCAAGAAGGAGCTACTGCAGGTCATCCCCCCCCACAGCCGTCAGACTGTACAGCACTGTGTTACAGTGACACTCCACGGTCCCAGGGTGTTTTTTCATTCACTCATTTATTTATTTCCTTTTGTTGTAGTTGTTGTTTTTCAATTTTAAATTGTTTTTTGTTCCTGAACAGTTGTTTGTTTTTGTTTTTGGTGTGAGCTTCATTAGTTATTTCTGTATTTTGAAAAAAACTTGTAATGTTTTCTTTACAGTTTACATGTTTTGCAGACCGCATGTTTTTTACACTTTTGCAGCTGTATTTATTTAATATTTAATATTTATTTCTAATGAAAACAAACAAGAAAACTCACACCTACCTTCAGCTGAACTCTGCTTTGGAGAGCAGAACATGATTTATGCTTTCCAAACCATTATCTGTTTGTCATTTTCCCACTGTAACTGTTGTGCAGATTTTAATGATACATTGATTCAATTCTAAACTGATGGAATATTTGATGTTTCTACTGTACTATGTACAGGATGGGTGTTACAGTCTGTCCCACCCCCCCATGTAGACCACAGGGACATGCAGCCAGGGAAGGCAGGTGAGGTCATCATCCCTACCTGCCACCATAAAAAGTAAACTCATGTTAAAATTAATGTGTTATAAATGCTATTTGGCTTATTCTAATACAGTTTATTATTTTTATCTTCAAAATTGCTGTAATTTGTAATTCAACTACAACATAGGCTGCAATGAGAGGCTGTGCCTCACAGCAGATTGTGAAATTCCATGCAATCTGGGTTGAATCATTGACTGTATACTCAAACTGGACTGAGGGACCTCTCCCCCTGGAGTTCTAAATAGGAAGTGTAGAAGCCTTACTGCCAGAGATGGCCATTTTGCATTCAGTGTGTTATTCTGTTTACAGCCAGTAGGGGGAGCTGGGGTCTCAAACGTATAGTTCCAGTGTTAAGCCCTCAGTTTTTGACGCTCCTGCAGCTCTCCTTATAAATCCAACCATCCAGAAAAAATCCACATTCCAAAGTAAAGAAAAAATCTTGAATTCCTTTTCTTCAGACTGAAAAATCAACAATAATCCTCAGTGAATTTAAGGAAAAAAACCTGTGGATGAGTGGGACTGAAAGCATCAGACGGGTCCAGCTGGACGTCGGATTAAAATCCCTCGTGTCAGATTTTATATTCAGATTAAAAGCAAACATGGATATCATGTGATTGGAAGTTCCACTCAGTTTTCTCTGATCACACTGACTAAATTCATCCATCCATCCTTCTCTACCTCTCTGTAGTGCCTCTGTCCTGCTCTGAAGGCTTCACAGAGTTGAGGTACTACAACGGCATGTGTCTCAGATGGACTCAGGCGCCTCCTTGTCTGAAGTGGACTGAGTTTCCACATTATGTCATGCAGTACCCGGGTCGGGGTCTGGGGACCACAGCTACTGCAGAAACCCGGACCGGGAGTCCAACCCATGGTGGTTCTTCCAACAGAGCTCAGGTGCCATAGGCTGGACGTACCGCAACTGCACTGAAATAAACTGGAAATGTGGGGTTGTTTACAAATATTATGTTTACCAGTGACGTGCGGTCAGGTGAGGCAGAGCCGCACCTGCCATAATCGTTATAAAATAGAAAAAGTTAAATGAAGTAAATATTATTTTCCACTGATCTGTGTTAAATATACTTTTTCAGTCAACTCAACACATTTTCCACAGTTTCTGAGGTCAAAATCGCCGAATTTGAGTGTTGCGCGATCACAGACAGAGCTGAATCTCCGGGTGAAGGCCCGTACACACCGGGACGAATATTCGCCAGGCGTTATTCGCCAGCGTTTTTCGCCACGTCTTTTGTGTTCACACCCAGGCGATTTTCGCTGACGATGAGCCGACTGAACATGCAATTTCATTCCCTGACATTAGATGGCGCTGTACACAAGGTAGTCGCTTGTCACTCAGAAGAAGAGAGCCAGTATTAACGCGCTTGTCAGAAGAACATGGTGAGTTTTATCGACTGGTACAAGAGCTGAAAATGTATCATGAGCGTTTTCGGGGATATTTTAGAATGTCCGTCATTATTTCTTTGCGGCAGTGTAGCCGCTACTTAGCGTCTATCTTCTTTGCTGGTATGTGTGCTCAGAAAGGCAGTGTTGTGTTTGAGCGCCCCCAAGTTGTGTTTTACTGTAACTTCAGAAGCTCCAGACACGTGAGCAAAAGCGCCATTCTCATTGGTTGAATAGATTTCGACGCGAGGCGTCAAAAAGAAAAAACGAACCCGAGGCGTTTTTTTTTTTTGACGCTTTGACGCGTGGCGTTTTTTCGCGTCGGTGTGCACACTCTCATTGGTGCCCTTTGTTTAGTCACGAGGCCGTACACACCGGGACGAATTTCGCCGGCGAAATTCGTCCCGGTGTGTACGGGCCTTGAGGCTCGGCAGCGCTGTGCCTCACTTCTGACGGTAGGCTTCAATGTTAACACAGACGTGCGCTGAAAAAAGCTGCTACAGGCCAGCATGATAGGCTTCAGGTGAGGCATGCCTCACCAGCAGGGGGCAGACGTGAGCTGACAGCTGCTTTGTAGCTACACTGCTGCCGTTGAAACAGACTAGGAACGTCTTTCTCCATTGAGAGGAGAAACTCATATAAACTAAAGGAAAATAAGGAATGCTTGGAAACAGATCATAGAGATTTTTGTGGAGAAGGATCAACACATGGACTCAAAAAGAAAGGCCAAACATGTTTTTCAATGTTTGTTTTTTAAAAATAACTTGGGAGCAAGTGGAAAAAATGTAAGTAAAATCATTCATTTTATTTTTATGATCATTCTCAGACAACATTTGATATTAACTGATTAGAATTGAAGTTGGAAAATTACCAGAAATAGTTACTGAGGGTCAAATGTGTGCTGAACACATCTGTACACTTTCATTTGTTTACAGTATATATGAATAATTTACACAAGAAGAGTGTTCTATGTATCTATAAAAGAATTATTCTCTGTAGGACAAATATGATCCTGTGTGTATTTTATAAGCTTGTTAGCTGCCGTTGGATGAATGGTGAAATATTTAGTTCTTTCATTGTAAATCTGACTCCAGAGGATTCAGTGCCTCACCAGTCACTGACCTCACCGCACGTCACTGATGTTTACCTTTGAAACATATTACAATCTTGAAGATCACACTTGATTTGTAGCAGTTAGAGTTACACTGCAGCAATCTGGGGTTAGCCCCGCCTTCAGCCCCTGAGACTCATGGAAGTGGGGAATCTGGGGTGAAAACCATGAGTGAGAGGTGTGGAAGCTGAAGTGAGGCTCCATGCTGTTTGGACTGTGAGTGCTTGATGAAACGGGCTTGATGCTTAAATGGAGGTTTTTCTGTCCACTCTTCCTCCTTGAGACTGTCCGAGGTCGTGCGGTGTATGGGGCACGGACAGCTCTCCAATGAAGCCACTTCCGTAGCAGTTTGGGTTTTGCTTCTGGGCTAAATTTTACTATATGATGAAATCATGTTGATTAAACATGAAACGGATCCGTTTTGGCCTGTACCCCTTAATTTTGGACTGGTAAACCCCGTTATTCGAGAAGTCAGCCATTGTGAAACTGCTACAAGCACCTGCTGGTGGAGGAACTTGTAAAAGGTAGGTTGAATTTACTCTAACAACTTAATTTAGGGAAGTGGTAGACGTCATATTTATTATAAATGTTTTCGCGGGGAAAAGTGTTTTAGTCCACTTTTATCGTGGTCATCAAAGTTGAGGCTATTCGCGCCACTTTTGCCCCTCGAGGACAGGTGGGGGAGGTGTGGAAGAGGGGTGAGTAGTTCTGCCGTGAAGGGACAGTATGCGCTCCCGGGACAGCCCCCCCCCCCCCCCCCCCCCCCGCGGGAATTCATCGTCACTTAGTGGTTTTCTTTTTGCTAAATCCCGCGTTATGGAGACCGAAATTGAAGGAAAATGTGAAAAACTTTTAGCTTTTCCATACCGCTCCTAGCTTAAAGGGCGGCATTATTTGATCAGCGCTGCTGTGTCTCCGTCTGCTGTCAATCATTCTCTGTGCCGCGTCTCCCGCTCAGTATGCTTCAATTTGTGAAGTTTAAATTAATCTTTGATTTCAGGAAGGGCTTTTTTTCATTCTATAATGCTGAACTTATTTCTGTGGAGATTTTAACTTTGAGAGTTTATAATGGAGCAAATACTCATGGTCTTGAGAAAAAATGGTGTGTAGTAAAAAAATGTACAGTTTTAAAACGGTTGTTATCCTACGTTACTACAGATTTCACCTATTTTGGTATAAATGAGGGAACACCCTAGACTGGTGGGGTGATTAGTTACTCCCGATCTGCTAGCTTAGTTTGCAGTCTCCATTTCAAAATTCGGGGGATTCTCAGTGGGCGGTTTGAATGGGGGGGTCATGTCGTGGGTCCCATTTCTTTAGGATAGTTTTTTTCCCCCCATTGCAGCTATTGTTATCACTACAATGGAATCCGTTTAGTTAGTACAATGATGAAACACAGCTGTGGACTTGTTACTATTTCTTTTTATTTCAAATGGAACAGGACTCTCAGAAATCTCTCTCCTGCCTACAGAGCTCCTCACACCAACAACTGTTCCTCCCTGATGCTGGGGTCCAAGCTCTGGTCTTCCCTGAGTCAGGTGGGTCCCCCTCACCGGGCGTTTGCCATATATTATGCCAGTTCCCAAACTTTTTCTCTTGTTCTCCCCCTTTGGAGGAAGAAAAATGTTGCCCCCCCCCCCCCCCCCCCCACACACTGTGAAAAATTGTGACTAAAACCCACTGCAGGCACTTTCTTTCCTTGGTTTTGGGTCGTTGGTTAAGGTTTTAATCCACGTTACATCCGCAGTGTTTTTCTAAAGCCTCTAACACAAACAGGGGCAGCGAACAAGTTTGACACAAAGAGCCGACATTTTTAACTGTCAAAGAGCCACACCACGCACTGACCTGCAAGACATACACACACAAACACGCAATTAAAGCCATATTATTTCCCATGACCCACTCCTTTACTTACAATACAACAGCACTGGATTAGACAGCGCCATTGCAGTTATGGATGTTTTTTTTTCTGTATCTAACGTAGGGCTGGGCGATATGGCCTAAAAATAAAATCTCTGATTTTATTTATTTCAATTAGATTTCTGATTCCCCCCCCCCCCCCCCCCCCCCCGAAGGAAAGCAATAAGTACAAACGGCAGAAAACTTAAAGCAAGTGTTGCTTTTATTTAATCAAACGCAAGACAAATGTAAGCCCCATTTCTGAGATCAATTATAAATAAATGAACACGCTCTTTGAATCAATGTTAAGTATAACAATTTTCTTCTTCTCACTCCCTTTTGGACTTGTGTTTATATAATTTTGTCCTGTTTTATATAATTTTTGTCTTGCTATTGTCTTATTTTGTTATTCTACACTTGTTTTCACTTGTCCAAAATAAAAAGGTTACTTACTTAAAGTCCCAGCTGTGTTTTAAGGATGAACAATCCAGCTCATATCTGGGCTCTAAGATTTTAATTCAATTAATAAAGTCTGTCTTCTCCACGGAGAAGATGATGAAGCAGCAGTAGTTGTGGTTACCCCTGCCTCCTCCTCCTCAGAAAACAAAATCCTATGGTGGCCGCGTCGCAAATGAATATACGGGTACAAGTAATAATTACAATGCAGTATTCTTTATTAACAAATAAGAGTAACAACTAACTATCTAACTAATGAACTATCTACACTGGCGTTGTAGGATGAGTATGTGTGTGCGTTTGTGTGTTAAGGCGCGTGCGTGTGTAAGATGACTGAGCGTGTGAGCCTTTGACTCCGATGTAGGGCTGCAGCTATCGATTATTTTGTAATCGATTAATCTAGCACTTAATCGATTGATTATTCGAGTAATCGGATAAAACGATTTGCCTGGCGGTCCGCCGAAAGGCGAGCTACCGCCTGTCCCAGCCCCTGCCTCTCGGCGCCCCTCGATGCTCTTAGCTGAGTGTCCCGCGGGGTCCGAAGCGTTTACTTTGAAAAAAATAGTGTTCAAAGCAGGCCCGGTTGCCTGAATACCGCAGCTAGGGGGCTCTCGCCGCCCACCGAGGCGGTCGCCACGGAGCAGCTGACGCCGCCCCTCGCTCGCTGCCGACGGCACGCGTGGGTCCCACGCCTAGGGCGTTGGGGTTCCAGCGGTCGCGCAGATGTCTTCTGTTCAGATGCTGAATCATGGAAGATGTGCTGTTGTGGTATGCCAGCTCTATTTTGCAGTAGAGACACTGCACCTTGTTCTCTTCTTTAAGTGTGTAATGGTCCCACACTTTAGACAATTTCTGCCATTTATTTATAGATCTATTCCCCGCCATCGCGCCAACTAAATTCAAAAGGTCAGTGTGACACAATCCAATACATGCGCCGCGCGTATAGTGCGCGTCATAGGAATTTAACGAGGCTTCGAGGCAGAGTTTTTGCCTCGAGGAATTTTTGTAATCGAGTAACTGGAGGAATCGTTTCAGCCCTAATCCGATGGGCTTTAGGCAAATGTTGCAGTGTGGGGGGGTGTCTCTTCCTCCACGTCCGTGGCAGTAAACCCACACCAGTTCCACACAACAGATGATTTTATTCCTTTCTTGGGAACAAACTTCCAACTCTCACCGGTAGCCATGCTGTCGCTTGCTTTTTCGTGTGTTGTCTGTCGCGTGCCATATCGCTGAGTGAAATTAACGCTACGGAAGCTCTGGGGAGCCAAAAATGTGCCACATAAAAACTCGATTTAGTTATTTTTGAAATCGAATTAATTCCTTTAATCGATTTATCGCCCAGGCCTAATTTAACGTTAACACATACTGGTAGAACATGCATGCTAGTGTGTGTTTTGAAAAGGCAGCGAGCGCAAAACTGAGTCGATATCATCCCAGGTATTGTGGACACTGCAGCTCCTGCTGTGGCGTCCATATTTGTGTCACGGAGGTAAGTGCCTGAACCTCTGTTCACATAGCTGAAGACTGGCTGTAGTGATGGGATGTTGATGCCTCAGCTGTGTTTACCTGGACAAAAGTAATTGGAATGAAGGCCTGATCAGAATTTTAAATGATTGATCTTTATGTTTAGTCTCTGATGTAGTGTTAACAGAAGTATACTAGTGCTTTCAGAGACACAGATGAGCTCCTTATGGAGCCTTTATCATGTCAAATCTACTTTTTGAGTGTAAGATGTTCATTCCTCTCCAAAAACAGCAGGTATTTTGATCCATTCACTTTATTTAGAAAGAGTCCGTTCCTCAAGGCACTACCCAAAACATGGGAACAATCTAATCAACTTTGCTCATTGCAGTTGTCATAATTAAAGGATGTAGTCAGCCACCAAAGATCTCCCACTTCAAAGATGAGAGAAATGAGAACAAAATAAGGATCATAAAGAACTTTATAAAACAAAACAGACAAAGTAAGCATGGTTAGTTATTCAGACCAATGGAACGACTGCGTAACAGCTGGTTATTATTTCTTAGTCTATTGCAGTGTTTTTCAACCAGTGTGCCACGGCACACTAGTGTGCCGTGGGAGATGGTCAAGTGTGCCGTGGGAAATTGCCCTCATTCACTGATCTAATAACATTTCCCATCTCCAGGAAGTCAGCTGTTTTTTCATCCAAACAGGCCCTGATAAAACACTGAGTAGTTAGGAATATAAAAGATCATAAAAAAAATTTCTTTGTGTTTATTTGATTCTATTAAAGACATTTTGATAAGAATGATACCGCGCTTCAGCTACAACTAAAGGTGTTTGCGGAAAAGTCCCTCCCCTCCCCTTTAACTGTCTCCACCAATCATTCTTGAAGGCTTAATCACATGTCATCAGTCTGACCAATCAGAAGTGGTTAAAGACTCAACTTCCTTGTCCCGATTTAGCTCAAAAAGTCACTCAGTTCTAACAAAAATAGCAGCTATAGCTCGTCTTTCGCAGTGTAGCTTTCCACAGAATCCGGTATCAGACCGTGGAACAAGAGAACAATACAATGAAGCTCAGAGACGCTAATCTTTCTGCCCTTTAGCGTCCTGTAGCGTCTGATTTTACACTACATCTCCCATGATGCATTGGCTTAAAGGAACAGCGTCTGAGTGTACAATGAGTCTTCCTTGTTATAAGTCTTGAAACCACAAAGAACACGCATCAAACAGATTTTTAATTTTCTAACTTATCTTTTATTTTATCTTTTAGAAAAAACAGCTGCAACTTCCATCTTTTTCTGCCAGAATTATCACGAAAATGCACGTGAGATTGCGGGCGGCTGTCGATCAATACAGACTGCGTTTTTGCTGTTTTTTTTTTGTTTTTTTTGGATGCTGGTGTGCCGTGGGATTTTTGTCAAGGTTAAAGTGTGCCGTGGCTCAAAAAAGGTTGAAAAACACTGGTCTATTGTTGTAGTTTGAAAATGATTTGTGTTGCCACCTAGAGGGCAGTAGAGGTGATGTCTAGGGTGGAAGCTGTCTCTGGTGATGTTCTGGGCTTTACTGAGGGAGTGGGAGCTGTAGATGTCAAGCAGAGATCTACTCTGATGTGGTGGTGGTGTCAAGGATCTGCTCAAATCTGCATCGTCGTCATCCCCCTCCCACAGATCCCCATGACCTTCCTGGAATTCAGCAGGAGTGCTGCACGGCCAGGGGAGGCAGTCCTGGTTTTCGGCTGCCCTTCACAGCTGCCGTGGACTGTCTCCTCTGGAATCCTCACCCCTACAAGGCTGAGGAACAGCAGGACTGAGCTGCAGCACAGCTGCCCGACGAAGGTGAGCTCCCACTGTGGTTGGGTCAGCCTGTCCGTGAGGATCGTTCAGAACTTTCTGACTGAAGCTTCTCCCTGTTTTCTTTTAGAGAGGATTCTCTGGAGGGGGGGCTAACCCTAACCACAGATCCCCCTACCCATCCTTCACCTCTTTCCATCTTTTACCCCTACCCATCCCTCACCCTACCCATCCTTCACCTCTCTCCATCCTTCACCCCTACCCGTCCTTCACCCCTACCCGTCCTTCATCCCTACCCGTCCTTCATCCCTACCCGTCCTTCACCCCTACCCGTCCTTCACCCCTACCCGTCCTTCACCCCTACCCATCCTTCACCTCTCTCCATCTTTCACCCCTACCCGTCCTTCATCCCTACCCGTCCTTCATCCCTACCCGTCCTTCACCCCTACCCGTCCTTCACCCCTACCCGTCCCTCACCCCTACCCATCCCTCACCTCTACCCATCCTTCACCTCTCTCCATCCTTCACCCCTACCCGTCCTTCACCCCTACCCATCCTTCACCTCTCTCCATCTTTCACCCCTACCCATCCTTCACCTCTTTCCATCTTTTACCCCTACCCATCCCTCACCCCTACCCATGCTTCACCTCTCTCCATCCTTCACCCCTACCCATCCCTTACCCCTACCCATCCTTCACCCCTACCCATCCTTCAGTTGGTAGCAGTCCTGCTTCACGGCCAGGAGAATCCGTCCTGGCCTAAGGAAACCCTTATCGATTGGAAGGGAGTGTCACCCCTTGCATAATTAGTATGCAACAGCGGAGGAGGACCAATATGCTGCAGCACAGCTGCTTACCCACTGTGAGCTCCCACTGTGGTTTGGTCAGTGTGTCCATGAGCATCGTTCAGAACTTTCTGACTGAAGCTTCTCCCTGTTTTCTTTTAGGGAGGATTCTCAGGGGGGCCCCTTGTCAACATGGTAAATGAAGTTCATGTGAGGAGAAGCTGGATTCTGACATTCAGAGTGTGATGCTGTGATTAGTCATTAAGAATCGTAAAGGAAACGGGAAACCCTGTGGGTGCAGACGTGTCACTTCCTGTATGTTTGTGCAGTGAAGGTCAGTCCAAACTGTCATCTGTACAATAAAGATGACTGGGTTCTACTTACTCACTGGTTTAACTAAATGGGTCCAGGTCATTTTTTTTCAGAACCAAATTGCTTTTTTATGTCCTTCTGGACTGAAAGACCAGATTTAAGACCAGACACGGATTTATGCACGTAAAGCCCACAGAGACTCTGATCTTATTCCTGAACTTTCTTTTGTTGCCTAATGACATTCTGTTTTCTGTGCAGGACGGGGAGGTCCTGGGGATCCATAGGAGCAGCATTTCTGCAAGGATTGGATTTGCTGTCCCTGCAGATGTTCTCCAGCTCCTGGTAGGTTTGTCTCATCAGCCACAGCCTTCTCTCAGCTGGATAATATGTAATGTGATGCCTTCATGGTCATCGCTGGGGGTTCGGTTGAAGACCAAAGACCATTTACTGATTTTTGTGTGGATATGCAGATGAAAATGTGTCATGAACACAAAGCACAACAACGTCTTGTACTTTTTCCACAACAATTGAAGATGTTCAGTAAATCCAGACAGCTGTGGCCACAGTTATCTCTTCTTTCTTTGGTAGAAACTCCTCTGATCTGAACTTTGTCTGTCTCTGCAGAATTCTCCACCACCACGACCTTCTGCTCTGGGCTTCTAGTTTCGGTCCCTCCGGCTCCTTATGGTGAAGCCATTAATTTTAAATCAAATAAAGATTTTAAATCTATTCATTTTAAATCAAATAAATGTGAAATCTATTCATTTTAGATCAAATAAATGTTAAATCTATTTATTTTAGATCAAATAAATGTTAAATCTATTCATTTTAAATCAATTAATTTTAAATCCATTGAATTTAAATCAATTCAATTGAATTAAATTTATTTTAAATGCATTCATTTTCTCTTGCATCAGCACCTTTCTATGCTGTGGTCTGCTGGTGTGGAGTAATTAATGAAAGGGACAAAAAGAAACTGGCCAAGCTGGTCAAGAGAGCTAGCAGCAAATTGCTTTTTCCTTTTCCTTATCCCTCCACATATGAGTATGAAAAGTGAGGCTGCAGGAGGTGTTTATTTCTACCCAAAGGACACTTTTTTATTCTATTGATCTATTATACTCAGTCTAATCTCGGATAATATTAGACTATAAAACAAACATATTCATATTGTAATCTATCAAAATTGATTGAAATTGTTGTACACTAGAGAAATACTTCTTTTAAGTAATAGATAAAACCTAAATCACAGAGCTGCAGATCTGGGGCTGGGTTACAGTTTTAGTTTTTTTTGTTCAGTATATGTTTTGTTTACTATAAAACATAAACAGCAAGGAATCGAGAAAAACCTTTTTTAATTAACTAATAAATAGCTTTGTGCGTCTTGTTCCAGTTCGTGTGACATTGAGCCTGAAGTTTTTAAGGAGATCTGCACCAGTCTGTCCGTGGAGAGCGCCGGAACCGACATCCTCACCGATCTGCAGGCAGTCGACTTCATTAACTAGTGAGTTCAGACGCAGGAAAGATCCTCATCACTTGTAATTGGGTTTCCAACACCTTTGCAGACTCGTAGTTCTGCCACGTTGGCTGCATATTTGGACCGCTGTCAGTTTGTTTCCTCTCCTCCGCTGCATCCTGGTGTCGGTACTGGAGGAACCAGGACTGACACTCTGCATGTGGCCGTATGCTCTCACCCAGTTAAAACCCAAGTGTCATGTGTGCCCATATGGAGCTGAATAGGAAGTAGCAATAAAAAGGAGGGAGGTTTTTTTGGGGGGCGGGGGGTCAGGCCTTGTGACTCCTCACCGGCTCTGTTGTCACCTCCTCTGTTGCTTCACATGAGTAAAACTTCTAAACATGAGACTGTACTGCAGCTTCTACACATCTATGGGGGGGGGGGGGTGTACATGAGGGAGGACCTCCAGGTTTCAATGTTTTACAGTTTGAGGTATGACATACCTTTTTTCTGTATCAGTTTAAAATATAATCGTCACGCCTGAACTAGGAACCTTTAATGACTCTTTATACCTTTGAAATTCCTTTTTTTTTAATTGATCTGATCATTAGTCAGGTACTTTCATTAATACATTTATGTATCATTATTACTAACTGAAAACAGTTTCTTCTTTAAAAATACTTGGATTTACTTTAAAGGAAAATTAGTTCATAGGAATAATCAATCGTATAGATTTTTTTTCAGCCAAGATTGTTTCATTATGGAATATTTTTAAATCCAGCCTTTCCTGCATGTTTTTTGCTTCTATACGTTTTATTTTTGGTTTTACCGTTAAGTCGAGCTAACATGTCCCTGGTTATACATTAAAACATCAGAAAAAATATTTTCAAGACAAAGAAAAGAACATTCATATTGGGGTTTGTTGTAAAGAAACAACAGAGTAACTGGTTTTGAAAACAGTGTCATGACACAGACTTTTGCTTATCAGAACTTCAAAGTCCCACTCTGATCCTCGTTTGATCTATGTTCACAGCTTCCAGTGGTCTTTTAATTATGATGACACCGTTTTTAGCCAAAGTAAAAACCCTGTGTCGTTTTCTAGGACATAGTTTCTGCAGAGTTCATTAGAAATTTACCTGGTAGTTGTCGGCGAGACTGTTGGGGGCTAGTGGGCCTGCCCCTACATCCCATCATCCATACGTTTACATGCTTTCCCGCTAGTTTACAGCCCCTCACCACCCTAACCTAACATGGCGAGAATTGTGGGAGCTATCCAACTGTACAGTATTAAGTCACATTCCAGCTCAGATGAGGAAAGCAAAGACGTAAAAGGATCTGTTTGTCTACAAGTGGATGCATCAGAATGGAGCAGAGGCCCCCCAAGCTAGTTTTCTGTCAAACGGCTTTTTTCTGCCCCCGATTCATAACAATTTGAATAGAGAAGTAGACAGAAATGCAACTTTGAGCTGAACTATTTCATATTTGTCCTTCATCGTCAGAGAAATGCCACAGGAACATGTTAAAACACTAAACACCATTTGTATTGAAATGGAAAAAACAGTTTGATTTGAATAAATGATCTTGATGTTAAGTCTTTGTTGTAGTTGGTTAACAGGGTTAACAGAACTAAACTAGTACTTTTATACACAGATGAGCTCCTTAAGGCGCTTATATCATGTAAAATCAACTTTTTTAACTTTTAAGTGTAATTTATTGTTAATTCCTCACAAAAAAACAACCCTAAAGCAGTATTTTGATCCATTCATGTATTTCTCTAAAACAGCACCAGTCCCTCCCAGTCCACGAAAACGAGCGCGTTGTCATACGGATGTAAAAATGGAGCAGCAAAATTGACTCGTATTTCATTTTTTAAGTCTTTCCTTGTTGTGCCAAAGGTAATTTATTACCATATTTATGCATGTCGGCTTAAGAATAGCATTGGTAGATATGTCCTTTAAATCTGCTGTCCTCTCTGTGTTTAGGAGGATATTTTCCAGGAGGGAGGGGCCGTTTGGCAGCGGTTCCGGCTTCCTGGTGTCAGGTCTGATGGTGTCCTCACCGTTCTCCAGGTGGAGCTGAAGAACGGGGTCCCTGATGAAGATTGACAGGCTGGGGACCCCTGTAGTAGGTGGTGTCAAAGATCTGCTCCAATCTGCATTGACGGACGCTCTCACCTGACCCTCTTCTTAACCCTAACCCCCCTTTACCTGGACCTAACCTCCGCCAAACCCTACCCCCCACCTGGCGCTAATCCTAACCCCAACCCTATTGAACCCTTGACCCTAATGCTAAACCTATCCATCCCCCACTTGACCCTAACCCTAGTGACCCCCCCCCAACCATAACATCCTCCACCCACCCCTGACCTGACACTAATCGTGACCCCAACCCTAGTGAGACCACACACCCCCACCCCTAATCCTAACCCTGGTTATATTATGTATATATGTATATAATTGTTGTAAATAATGTAATGCTGTAAATATTTATTAAATGTATAAAACTGCGTGTGTTTGTGTGTATAAATGTGTTCTTGTCTCATCGTTTCATCAAATGTCTGAATGTGTAACATCACAAAAACGTTAATAAAAGTTTTATTGTAGGTTTAGGGGCTGTCATCTGGACTTGGTTTTTAAAGTTAGAAGACGTTTCGCCTCTTATCCAAGAGGCTTTGTCAATTCTGAATTAGCTGGTCTAAGAGCTGGCATATATGCGCTCATGGGGGAGGAGTCAGACCTGAAACTGGAGGTATTGTCCTCTTAGCCTACATGGTTTCGGGTCGTTCTATTTGACTCAAAGCACCCTTTACAGCACAAACTAGGTGTCATCAGGACATTACAACACAGAGCCCAGGAGGTGCCCACAAGCTCTGAGGGAAAGAAGAAGGAAGAGCAACATATCCACCAAGCCCTCCGAACCTGTGGATATCCCAAGTGGGCATTCACCAGATCTCAACATACAGGAAAACAAGACAAGAAGGAACAAGAGCCGAAACGGAACAGTATTTCAATTCTGTATATGTCAGGCCTGTCTGAAAAACTTCAAAGGATTTTCAAACAACATAACATCCAGAGTGCTCTGGAAGCACTCTTACTTCCAGAGCACTCTGTGGTTGGAGACTCGTTCTGTAGAAAGCATTGATGCTGGAGGATGAGCTGCAGCAGCTGTGAGCTGTCAGAGACAAAGACCTGCATCCGGTCTTGCTCCTCTAGAGCAGCTCCTGCAGCCACCAGCAGACCCTCACACTCCCTGAAAGGCATCCAGGCTGGATTATTGGACAGGGAGCCCTCTGTGGGGAAACAACCTCATGGATGCACACCTGTGTGATTCCCTGGAGGCGCGTGATAGGGCCAATGTGAGTGGTGAGTGCTGGCCAAGGGAGCATGGACTGTAGCCTGCACTCAGGAGCATTGCTGCACTGACCTCTGTTCACCGCCACGTCCAGCGGACTCACCACGCCGTCGGTTCGGCCACACGCAGGGTCTGTGACATCCAGCAGCCTCCTGGGGATTCTGAATTCAGAGATGGAGACGGTGATGGCCTCTTTCATGACCCGTTTGAAAACGTATCAGACAAGCCTAATGAGAAATCGCTTGAAATCCAAACTTCAATTCAGGAAAAAGTAAAGACTTTAAATCAAAAACACAGGAAACCTAAAACATAAAGAAAGGTGGTTCTGTGGAAACAACAGTCACAGTGGACGGGATCTCATTACTGAAGAGTAAAGAATGACTTTTTTTCATCTTCATCAACTATCTTAAACATCTCGTCTGTGTATCAATCTTGTTTACTTTTTCTATGTTTCCCAATCCAGATGATGGTACAGTTGAGCTGGTTCAGAATGGCTGTTTTGATGTATTAAAAAATTGACAGTAACTACTGTGTCTGTCAGTCAAAGAAGTCATCCTATGGTTATCTTAATCATCAAATTATTTTACTTAAATAAAATTTAAGCTAAAGATCCTATTTTTCTATCCTACTATTAGACTTTTGTTTTCATTGTGGGCTGGAGAAGGATGACACTTGGATTGTTAATCAACCCTTCTTGGGAAGGAATTTGTGCTTTGGGATGTTTGTTTTTTTATATAAATATCCTAGACAAAAGTCCAACCTCTGCAATGAAGCCCTGATACATTTGTTCATCCAAACAGACATCATTTGTGGTAAAAAAGAAAAACCATCTTCGCTGTGTTAAAAACTTAAATGTAAATATTTATTAAAGCTTCATCTGCAAGAGACTCTGGAAAATGATGTTTTCAAACATGAAATATCAACAGTTTCCTCAATAAAACATTGTTAAGAGACAAATGTGTGTATTGGCATTTGTTATTAAAATGACATGCATGCCTTTACAAGAAAACTCACACCTACCTTCAACTGAACCCTGCTTTGGAGAGCAGAACATGATCCATGCTTTCCAAACCACTCCCATTAATGATACATTAATTCAGTTCTAAAATGATCATTCTCAGACAACATTTGATATTAACTGATTAGAATTTGAAGTTGGAAAATTACCAGAAATAGTTACTGAGGGTCAAATGTGTGCTGAACACATCTGTACACTTTCATTTGTTTACAGTATATATGAATAATTTACATAATAATTTACCGTTGGATGAATGGTGAAATATTTAGTTCTTTCATTGTAAATCTGACTCCAGAGGATTCAGTGCCTCACCAGTCACTGACCTCACCGCACGTCACTGATGTTTACCTTTGAAACATATTACAATCTTGAAGATCACACTTGATTTCTAGCAGTGTTAGATTTATACTGTAGCAATCTGGGGTTAGCCCCGCCTTCAGCCCCTGAGACTCATTAGAAGTGGGGAATCTGGGGTGAAAACCATGAGTGAGAGGTGTGGAAGCTGAAGTGACCCTCCATGCTGTTTGGTTGTTTGAGAAAACTAGACCAATCATGCTTAATGCTTAAATGGAGGTTTCTCTGTTTATTCTACTCCATGAGGCCGTCCGGGGATGGGTGATGCGCCGGACAGTAGTTCAATTAAGATTTGTTAAGATTGGCTATCTGCTTACTTACGGTACTGACGCTGACGTGAAGCAGACACACCCCCTGACGCACACGTATTGATGTTTACGTTTAGTGGTGCCATCTAGAGGGAGATGGGTCCAATTGCTGGGCTAAATTTATGGTGATTGTAACTAAATGCAGAAAACATTAGTAACACATGTAATCTTCCTAATCAGATGTTCAACCCAACAGTACATAACATTTCTGAGGCGATTGCCTTTTGAAGATGGTTCATTTGGAAGTAAATTCTTTCCATTTCTTGAAGTTTATTTAAATGCCACTGAAGTGTCCTGTTTCCTGTATGGCTCTAATTGGCGCCATCTAGTGTTAAGTTGATCAAATTGCTGAGTAAAGTCCACATGTTTATGTAAACACGTTATTGAAAACCTTACAGTAATGACAGTAGTTACAAGTTAATTCTAGTCATGTCTTAAATTTGATTTGAATGATGGAAAACCTCCACTGATACAATTCCTGTCACGTGTCCACAGAACCAAGCTGAAAGCTGTGTCAGATGACCCAGGTGATCTGACCTGAAAAGAAAACTGCAGAGCTCCTTACACTCAACTCTTGAACATATGAGGTCTTTTTATTAGAGTTGTAAATAAGGTATTTGAATGTACTCCGTTAGAGGACAACACTCTAGATCAGGGGTCGGGAACCTTTTTGGCCGAGAGAGCCATAAACGCCACATATTTTCAAATGTAATTTAGAAAGAGCCATACAATAATGTAGTGTCCCTGTCCCACACTGAGGCACGGAGACTTAACCTCTTTTAAGGTTCTTTATTCTGGTTACTGCAGACCGCAGCAAACGCCGTAAAATTAATACAGTAACTCCTCAATTTCTCCCGCTGAGACGAGAGCGCTTCTCCCAACTTTATATTCCCCTCCTCCCGCTCCAGTCCTCCTATTTATCTTATTCGGCCCATAGCTGGACCCCATTGGTCCAAACTACCTAACAACAGGCTGAGCGACAGAACTGAGAGCCAATCAGATCTCTGCTTGATGCGTTCAATGAACTCCAGAACTTTTAACGCGGCCCAACAGCGGACCCAACTCAGTCCGCAACAATATGTTTAAAACTAAAAATACAAGTGAATGTGAGCATTTGATGTAATTTCAACACTTTTAAAGTACAATAAGTCTGTGGATTCTTTTTAATAACATGGTTATGCTGTTGCTAATAAATAATGAGTATTTCTCGTGGTGGTTTTGCTGATGGTCTAGTCTGGTTGATACGTGGTGAGTTTCTGCTTCATGCAGGCGTTGAGACTTTAAACGTGATCGTAGGTCTGAATGTTCTGTAGATGTGACAAAGACTCACATGCAGACCTGGAGACAAACACACACACACACACTGCAGTGAGTGACGGGCAGCGTATTTTACGTTTTTACAATCCCTGTGCGATTCACCTGCTGCCTGTGAGGAAGAAAGCAGAGGGTGGGGGGCACCCCCACCCTCTGCCTTCTTCCTCACATCCCGTCCCCGTATCTGCGCGCTCTTTCTCAGAGACGGGAGCGCGCAGGTTTAGGCACGGCAATTAATAGGTTTCCTGCTGGAATAAACTCTGTGAAATAATAGATAATAGTAAATTGATAATGCTGGCGCAGATTTTTCTCTCCAAGCACCGCTACTACTGCGCGCCCCTCTGGCATCGCATCGCGCATGAGAAGGACTGGTCTGATGAAAAAAAAAATGGTATAAATAAAGATTTGTCTGCGAGCCACACGTGACCATCAAAAGAGCCATATGTGGCTCGCGAGCCATAGGTTCCCGACCCCTGCTCTAGATGGACACTAATGTGGTCAAGGAGTTGACCAGCATGTGCTTCCTTACTCTAGAAGATCTCCCACTGAATGACAAGCTGACAACCTAAAGACTAAGCCAGCTTTTATTGTTTTTCCATACACACTGTAGTGAAATTCTAATTTTCATGTAAAAATGTATTTGAGATTATTTTTGAATAAACATTCAGGTAAATCTAAGTTTTTGTGGTGTCTTATTTACTTGTTTTATTTGCTGTCTCCCTTTTTAATGATATGATCTGTTTAGTGCTTACAAATCAGAGAACAGATCAAGATTGCGTGTGACGAGGGAAGGCTCAGAAAACACTGCAGCGACTGTCTGGAAATGCCTTGGGATTCCCCCTGTGGAAGTGGCCTTCGAAGAGGAAAATCTGACCATCTTTGCTTAGACTGCTGCCCCTGTGACCTGAAGTATGAAGAAAATGAATGATGCAAATCTGTAAAAACATAAATTATTTTATATTGTAACACAAACATATCTGTCAACACATGTCATCAACAACAGAACTAAAATGTTCAAAGCTCTCAAACACTCTGTTTTGAAGACCCTTTGAAGTTGACATCTTTGTCACTGTGCAAAAACTTTTCTTTTTGTATTTTTTGTGTCCCTGGAGAGCTTGGCCACAGAGACTACAAACGGGGAGATTGTGCACTCTTGACAGTTTACTGTCTCCTCCTGAGCTTTGTCCTTGGAGCTTCCTTTTATAGATGGTAGCTTTTGCCCAGGAGGGTGTGCTGAGGCTGGAAGCGGTGCTGATGCTGGAGGCGGTCCTGATGCTGGAAGCAGTGCTGATGCTGGAGGCGGTGCTGATGCTGGAAGCAGTGCTGATGCTGGAGGCGGTCCTGATGCTGGAAGCAGTGCTGATGCTGGAGGCGGTGCTGATGCTGGAAGCGGTGCTGATGCTGGAGGCGGTGCTGAGGCTGGAAGCGGTGCTGATGCTGGAAGCAGTGCTGAGGCTGGAAGCAGTGCTGATGCTGGAGGCGGTGCTGATGCTGGAAGCGGTGCTGATGCTGGAGGCGGTGCTGGTGTTGGCAGGGGCAGGTCGTATGGGAATAAAATAGATGCCCTGGATGGATGAGGAAGCAGCTGCAGGTTGCGTTTGGCTATGGATGACAGGTTTGCTCAAAGTTCTGCTTGGTGGTTTTGGGAAGGAGGTGGAAGATGGCAGAGGGATTTCTGTTCTCTTTTTCAGCTTTTTTGTTCCAGCAGTGCTTGGTATTGGTGCATATGTAAGCACAGGGTAGTCTTGTGGGGGCAGCACAGCTGGCTGATGTGGTGCTGGAGGTAGCTCAGAGGAGGAGATGGAGGTAGTCTTGGTGATGGTGGACGGCTGCTTGGTGGCGTGGAGGTTCAGCAGCCTCTCCTGAAAGCGTATAAAGTCTCTCACCGTCTTGCTGTTTATCTTTGGTAGAGGGATCCCCGCTCTGGACAGGATTGGCTCCTCCACCAGAAGACAATGCTGGATGCGTTCATACGCTTTTAAGATGTTGGTCTTCTCCGGACTGCTTTGAGAGCCGTGAGGTGTCCGCAGCCACAACAGTTTAACCAGTGTGTACATCAGCCTGTTGTTTTGGGCAGTGATGTCTTGCTGAGCTGGTGCATATCGTTTAGCCATTTTGACCTTCTGGATAACGGCAGCTTCAACAAGATCATCCCTCTTGGTCCTGCAGTACAGGGTGTTGCCCCAGTGCGTCCTGTACAGCTGGTGAAACTTCTGCGGCTGCTTATCGTGTTCCTCCACGGCGTTCCAGGCTTCCACAACCTGGCTCCTCTGCTCTGTGGTGAGGGACAGCTTGTTCTCCGTCATGCCGATCTCCACGAGCAGAGAGCAGAATCTTTCCAGCTTCTGGAATCCAGGAAGAGGATTGGCACTGCAGACATCCTCCTGTTTTAAAAAACAAAAGTTAAAAAAGTTTCAGAGAATAAAAAGACTTGCATGCAGGAGACGGTACATTTTTAAATATTTAAAAAGAAGCTACTCAAAGGCTGGAGGGTGAGGAGTGGAGGTGTCGTGGCTGGTGATGTTGATGTGGGCTGGGGTGGCGTGGAGAACGTCGCTCTGCTCCTCGCTGTCGCTGTGGTAGGCCTCATCCTCCACTTCTGGGTCGAGCTGCCCAGGTGGAACCACATCCTCTTCTGGACCAGGTCCATCTGACATGATGTCCTGCAAGGAAAAAGGTCCAGATTCCCCCGTGCTCTGGCTGAAGAGGTACTCCAAACCCAGCAGCTCGTTTGAGGCCACATCAGGGGGAGTTTGGAAGTTTTCTTCCACAGTCTCCCCAAACAGCTGCTGACAGCGTCTGTTGAGCCTGTCAATCAGTGGAGCAGAGTACGTCCTGTGTCTCCGCCCTCTGCCTCCAAACACGGCATCTGCAGTCCTGTCAGAGTTCCACCGAGCAATGCCGCTGATCAGGTAAACCTGGTATGGACGTGCAGCACAGTGTGGCCCTGTGTGGGGACAACATTTTTCAGAAACCTCATTTTTCAAAACATTTCATGTGCTGCTTCAGTGCACGTCAGTGTTCTACCTGGAATCATGTGTGGCAGCACTTTGTGGAAACCCTCCAAGCTGTTGCTTCCTCGAAGGCATTTATAAAAAGGCACATCCACACCGTTGATGTTGGTAACACGAGCCACCCTGTACATGGACATGTCCGGTGGATCCTGAATGCAGCCCAGATGTCGCTGCTGGCACGCCCACACCTCATCGATGGCTTTATAAATACAGAAAGGAATTCAGAAATAAGGCAGTTCAGTCCAAACACATTCAACACAAACAGGGATGATTGTGAACTTTTTTTTGTTTGTTTAATGTTTTAATTTTAGTTCTGTTTTCAGGTTGTCAGTCAAAATAGCTGCCTTTCATTTGAGCTGATGATCCTCTGTGTGTTTAGTTGTTTGGTTCTCAGAGAATCTTTTAACTGCTAACAAACATTCACCATTTAGCTGTATAGTAATTGATAGTTCACTTAGAAAACTTTCTGTTCACCTGGTGTTTTGAAGAGGCTCACTCCGCTTTCATCCAGTCCAGCTGGACCTTTCAGCTCCTCGATCGCCCCCTGGATGAGCTGGAAGCTTTCCTGTGGTCCCAGAGTCACCCTCCGCACGTGGTGCTTCAGCTGCTCCCTGGAGATGTGCTGCTGAATAATGCAGTCATCTGACAAAGACTTCAAGGCTTCCCCCTTAGCCCTGACAGCCTTTATCAGCAGATCCAGGTCGCCTTTATTGTAGGCCAGAACTGCCCCAGCCAGTGCAGACTTGAATGCAGCGCATTTGGAGTGGCTGTCGGTCCGGATGGCTGCGTCGAACCGGTGGATCCAGTGGAAGATGTCCAGACAAACCACCATCCCACGGTCAACCCAAGGCTGAAACAAAGTCTCCACTGCAGTTGGGCCCTGAGCGCGGCAACACCCCCGATCAATATACAGGATCTTCGGAGCCGGTTGATTGGCCCGCTGAAACCTCTCCACCAGTCCTTGACACATGGGCCGAAGCTTGTCTGTGGATTCCTCGCAGGTCAGCACGAAGGTCACAATCTGGGAGTGTTCGTTCGGCTGACCCATGAGCCTCTCCAGACAGCTTCTTAACCACCTGAAACATGCCAGTATTTGTCATCAAACCACAGCAGTATGAGGTGTATTTCATCTGAAGTTGTGAAAAATGACTGCAATATGTCTGAAATGATCAAACAGTGAAACTTTGAAATACTTTTTTGGTTGAATCCATTTTCAGCACAGTGCCAAAGGTGGAGAGGATCTGGTTCCTGTAGTCCTGCACATTGTCGGCCTCTGCTAGCAGAAAGGCGTGTCGCAGGAGTCGTGCGGAGGGCAACTCTCTGGAGGGAGGGGGGGGACGGAAGGTGTGCCCCAAAGCGGAAACGATGCCGTGCGGCTCCACGGTGCTCATCAGAAGGGTGGTGTACAGGTCCTTACGATGAAGATATTCTTCATGGTGATTTTCCTGGACCTGCCGCCACACCTTCACCATGGTGTTGCCCTCTGTTCTGTCCCGCAGAAGGCGAACAACGTTCTTGTCCACGCCGCGCCTTGGAGAAGAGCGAGTCATCAGATGATTCATTTAAAATTCATTCACATGCTGCTGGTAACACTCACTTGCAGGTGAGAACAGCAGGAAACATGGCTTGATGAGCCTCGCTGAGCTGGGACAGAATGACCTGATCCCATGCAAGCCAGCGCCCCACTGTGCCACCCTCCTTGTTTCTGGCTGCCTTCGTGCATGGTCCACAACACAAAACCTCAGTCAGCATTGTGTACCAGCTGGACACGTCACATATGTGCCGTACCTGCAGAGATTAGAAACAGTGAAGCAAAGCTGAGCAACGTGTGATGTGTTCATCTCTGAGGCTACATTTATTTACTAAACGGAACAAAACTAAAGCTGTATGGAAAGCTGTTAAAAAACATTAGTATTGGATCTTCCGTCCTGAACACCTCTGCTTAAAAAAAAAAAAAAAAAGGTGAGTCGTACCCGATGATGGTAGCCAGACTTGTAGAGGTGCACATCTCGCCCTGCACCTGCACAGGTATCACCCCGAGGACACTTGAGAGAGTACCTCCAAACTCCCACAGGACGCCAGACAAAGATGCGGCTCCGGAAAAAGAGGTGTGGAGTTGGTATAGCACCACTGATGAAACCAGGAGGCTCCAGAGGGTAAAACCACATCCGGTCTGATTTCATCACCCTTCTCCTTTTCAGATGGCCAGAAACGTCTTTATATGTCTGAACAGCTGTGAACAGTCCTCTCTCTGTGTCCTCCTTCAGCCAGTTGACGTCAGCGGCCGGGATGCTAATGGAGTCTTCCCACAGGCGCACCCAACCCTCTAACTCCACCTGCATCGCAAATTATATACAGAACATGTGATCTAGTTTTCATTAAATGTAAGACATTTAAAGTAGTCATATTTACTAACTTACAGGTGAGTCACTCTGAGTCAGTTCCACAGGAGTCACGTGACCGCGGGATGTGGAGGCCAACCTACTGGTCTGAAGAACAGATGCTGAGTGCAGCATGGGCCTCGCACTGATCTTAGGCTGGGAGGATGGAGATGGAGAGGTCCTCTCTGAATGAAAGGGGGCAGATGAGGAAACCTGAGGCTGGGAGGAGGATGCAGATGGGGAGGTCCTCTCTGGATGGAAGGGGGGGGCAGATGAGGAAATCTGAGGCTGGGAGGAGGATGCAGACGAGGCAGTCATCTGAGGATGATGAGTCAATGAGGATGACTTGACCCGGCTGGCTGACTTCTGCTTTGGCGTGCCTTGGCTTGCACTCGCGGACTCCTGAGACGTCACTAAATCTAAGAAAGGAAAAATTTTGGATTAAGAAAGACATGTACTTATTTTTCATTACCTCTGTTAGTCTCTTACCTTCCACAGCCTGACATGCAGCCATCAGCTCAGCATCATCAGCAGCAGCACATGCAGATGGATTGCCCATTTTGAGCTCTTGCTACAGTAGGAAAAAAAAATGTTTTATTTCATTAAACTCTGTAAAGTTCAGTCGTGAATCATCACCAATGTGCAAATCAAACACGTTCTTTGCTTTTGGGCCGTTTATGGCCACAACACTTACTTGTTTCTTTTCTGTGATGTATTTTCGGAACCTCTTCATCTGCACGCTGGTGATGTGGGTCAGCGGTGTGTTAAGCCATCTCCTCACAGAGCTGTTTGCTTTTTGTATCATCTCCCTCTGCTTTGAGCTAAACTTGTCTGGCCTGTCCTTTTGGGCTCCCTACTGCCGGTGGAGTTCCCACATCTCCTGAAAGGTATGGTCTTCGAAGTCTTTCTGGCCATAGATGCACCGGTCTATGTTGGCCTCAAGGAGAACGGAGACTTGAGGGAAGCTCTCTGCGTACTCCGTCAGGCAATCTTTGATCCATTGGTTACCTATGTCTCCTTTTCGAGCGGAGTTAATCAACTCCGCTCTGTGTTTGTCAACTAGGCTGCAGGTGGAAATTTCGATAAGTTTAGTCTAATGGAGACAGGTTTGTGTCATTTATCATTAACATTGCATGTGAAAGGTTGTGTAGAGTACATAAAGAGTCATTTTAATGTAAAATACTTACAATTTGAGGTAGCCAACATCATTGGCTACAAGCCAGTGAAAAGGGGCGTTCTTATATTGCCCAAAAGGCAACACCAGCCTTCCCAGACACTGCTGATGGGAAGGTGAAGAGATCCCTTCAGCCCGCAGCAGTTTTTCTGCATGGCCTAGGGCGGTGAGCTGATGGAGCAGCTCTAGTGGAGGTTGAGGGAAGACTTTTTTGTTCTCCCGATACAAGCGGGCCTCTTTTGAAGCCACAATAATGGCCTGCTGGCGATGTGCTGGGGCGTTTGGGTTTGTGACCCGGATGAAAGTTGCCATATTTGCTTGTGATAGTCTGTGTCATAGAAGAGTAATAGATGGTTATACAGGGTGCTGGCAAGAATTCAATGTGGGTTTAATTTAAATATCTTTGCCAAATGTTTGTAATTGCTTTGCAAAATGCTGTATATTCGATGTTAATATTCTTGCATGCATGCACGTACATGCATGCACCTGCACATACAATGACGTACACGCATGTGCACGTACATACATGCACGTGCACATACGTACATACATGCACGTGCACATACAATGATGTACACGCATGTGCACGCTCATGCACATACGTACATGCATGCACCTGCGCATACAATGACGTACACGCATGTGCACGTAAGTACATGCACGTGCACGTACGTACATGCATGTGCACATACGTACATGCATGCACCTGCACATACAATGATGTACACGCACGTATGTGCATGCATGTACTTGCACATACAATGATGTACACGCATGTGCACGCTCATGCACATACGTGCATGCATGCACCTGCACATACAATGATGTACACGCACGTATGTGCATGCATGTACGTGCACATACAATGACGTACATGCATGTGCACATGCACACGCATGTACGTAAAAATTGTAAAAATTGGCTGTTAAAAAAATCCAACGTTGCAGAGAGACTCATTCACTTAAGCTAAAACCAACAATGACGGTGTTTAATGAAGAAAAAAGATGTTTGTGTTTATTTACTCCCTGAAATGTGTGCTACTAAAAACGAATGCTAATTCGAAAATATCGCTAGCTAGCTAGCTAGCTAGGACCTGTTTGCAGACCAGAAAAAAGGTCAAATCTTAGCGATCTGAGCGGTTTGAACAGTTAAAGCGTTTAACTTGAAGAGGAAAAACAAAGCACTATTTGCAAAATTGTCCGTAAAAGGCATGGTTAGTGCAACAAACGCTAATTCGAAAAGATCGCTAGCTGTAGCTAGAAGGACCTGTCGGCAGACCATGAAAAACGTCAAATCTTAACGATCGGAGCAATTTGAACAATAAAAACGTTTAATTTGAAGAGGAAAAACAAAGCACTATTCGCCAAATCGTCCGTAAAAGGCATGCTAGTGCAACGAAAGCTCATTCGAAAAGATCGCTAGCTAGCTAGGACCTGTTTGCAGACCAGAAAAAAGGACAAATCTTAGCGATCGGAGCGATTTGAACAACGAAACAACAATGAAAGCGTTTAATTCGAAGAAGAACAAAACAAAGCCCTTTTTAAAATGTCGTAAAAAGCGTGCTAGCAGTACAGGGACCTCTAGGCCAGTGTTTTTCAACCAGTGTGCCGCGGCACACTAGTGTGCCGTGGGAGATGGTCAAGTGTGCTGTGGGAAATTGCCCTCATTAACTGATCTAACAACATTTCCCATCTCCAGGAAATCAGCTCTTTGTTCATCCAAACAGGCCCCTGATAAAACACTGAGTAGTTAGGAATATAAAAGATCATGACATTATTTTTTCTTTGTGTTTATTTGATTCTATTAAATACATTTTGATAATGAAGATACAGCGATTTAGCTGCAGCTATACCTGTTAGCTATACCAGTGCCGCCCCTTTAACTGTCTCCACCAATCATTCTTGAAGGCTGAATCACATGTCATCAGTCTGACCAATCAGAAGTGGTTAAAGTCTTCACTTCCTTGTTTAGATTTAGCTCATAAAGTCTCTCAGTTCTAACAAAAATACCAGCTAAAGCTCGTCTTTAGCGGTGTAGCTTTCCACAGAATCTGGTGTCAGACCGTGGAACAAGAGAACAAAACCATGAAGCTCAGAGAAACTGGTCTTTCTGCGGTCGGCGGATTTACGGCACTACATCTCCCATGATACATTGGGTCAGAACGACTGTCTTAGCACACAATGAGCCTCTCCTCTTAACGTCTTTAAACAAGGAACACACATCAAACAGTTTTTGAATCTTTTAACTTAACTTTTAATACAACTTTTAGAAAAAACAGCTGCAACTTCCAGCTTTTTCTGCCACAATTATCATGAAAATGCATGTGAGATTCCGGGGGGCGGGGGGCGGCTGTCGATCAATACAGACTGAGTTTTTTCTTTTTTTTTTTTGGATGCTGGTGTGCCGCGGGATTTTTGTCAAGGCTAAAGTGTGCCGTGGCTCAAAAAAGGTTGAAAAACACTGCTCTAGGCGGAAGCGACCGTTCCTTTTTTGCAAAACAATGCAAAATGTGCGTGCGAACGGCAGCTCAGACGACAATGAAAACACGTCATTGGGAATAGTCAGTGCTTGAAAGAAGAAAAACACTTGTCCAAACTCAATCAAAGGCTATTTTCGATGAAGCAAGTGCTGCTGGGAAAGCAACTCACCTGGTCCGCGTGGAGCGACTGAATGCTCGCGATCTGATTGCTTGTCTAAGTTGGGCCCAAAGCGGCCTTGATTTGCTGCTTCACGTCCGTGGGCGTCAAGTCTGGATAAATGAGCGTCCGGGATCGTCCACGTCGGCCGCAGAGTCCACCAATGGGAGGCAAAGATGGCCTACGTTGAACGTGGACCATTGCACTACTCCGGCCCCATCCTCTGCGAACGTGACTTAAAGCCAGAAAAAGGTTTTATTCCAGTAACACCAGATGGTTCTCTTATCTCACCAAACAATGGATCGGAGAGTATGCTGACACGTCGTTCAATAAACACAACCAAATCCACGAAAGAAGCTGCCTGATTGGTTGTTTCCATTATGTCATGAGCTATGGTTCTCCATTGCTCCCTCATTTTGAATGGCAGTTTTGACATGATAGCTCTCATGTTTATTGGCATGTCCAGTTCCTGCATATACTGAAGCTCCTGCATCACATTACAGCATCCCCTTAAAAACAAAGCATAGGCTTGAAGTGCTTTGACATCCTCAGATTTTATTACTTGCCAGTTAAGAGCCTTCTCCATGTAGGCACTTGCAATTTTATACTGGTTTCCAAAATGTTTTTGAGGAAGATCCTTTGCTATCTTGTAACCACGCTCTGGAGCCATGTGCTGACAGCTGCGAACCAATTCACATGGCTGACCTCTGGTGAAATGCTCCAAATAGTAGAGACAATCTGCCTTTGCAGCCTTTTCCTCCACTCCTTGCTCAAAAGCCTTTATGAATGTCTTGTATTGAAGAGGATCTCAATCAAATGTCGGAATGTCTTGGACGGAAGAGTCATCAAATGTTTCTGCTGCACCAGAGCTTCTGTTATTGCATTTTGTCTGTGCATAATGGTGAGTATTTTTCCAGGCTGATTAAGATTGATTTGTTGATGATTTGAAGATTGAGCTGTTTCTTGATGTTGAAAATAATGAGATGTCCCAAATCCAATTTCCTGATGTGGTTCATTTTAGCTGTATGGATGCTGTGATGCTGGTGCAGTCCGTTGATTCATTTCTTTAGGTTTCACATCCTTTGATAATCCTTTGGTGGATATAGATGACCATTTTGTTGAATCCGGTTGAGACATATGTTTCTGTAGCTCAAATTGATATTCCTTTGCCAAAGGATTTAATGTCTTGATGGATTCTTTTTGCTTCTCCTTCTCCACATAAGAATTCATGCCATCAGTGGGACCTTGAAAATAACTTTCATGATCTGAAGCTTGTCCATCCATCCATCCATCTTCCTCCGCTTATCCGGAACCGGGTCGCGGGGGCAGCAGACTGAGCAGAGATGCCCAGACTTCCCTCACCCCAGCCACTTCCTCCAGCTCCTCTGGGGGGACCCCAAGGCGTTCCCAGGCCAGCCGAGAGACATAGTCTCTCCAGCGTGTCCTGGGTCTTCCCCGGGGCCTCCGCCCAGTGGGACATGCCTGGAACACCTCTCCAGGGAGGCGTCCAGGGGGCATCCGGACTAGATGCCCGAGCCACCTCAGCTGGCTCCTTTCGATGTGGAGGAGAAGCGGTTCTACTCCGAGCTCTCCGCGGTTGACCGAGCTTCTCACCCTATCTCTAAGGGAGCGCCCAGCCACCCTACGGAGGAAGCTCATTTCAGCCGCTTGTATTCGGGACCTCGTTCTTTCGGTCATGACCCATAGCTCATGACCATAGGTGAGTACTGGAACGTAGATCGACCGGTAAATTGAGAGCTTTGCTTTTCGGCTCAGCTCTCTCTTCACCACGACGGACTGATAGAGCGACCGCATAACTACGGACGCCGCTCCGATCCGCCTGTCAATCTCACGCTCCGATCTTCCCTCACTCGTGAACAAGACCCCAAGGTATTTAAACTCCTCCACCTGAGGCAAGGACACTCCACCCACCGAGAGATGGCAAACTACCTTTCTCCGGTCAAGGACCATGGCCTCAGATTTAGCGGTGCTGACCCTCATCCCAGCCGCTTCACACTCGGCCGCACTCGGCAGCAATGCACGCTGGAGGTCCCGGTCCGAGGAAGCCAACAGGACAACATCATCTGCAAAAAGCAGAGAGGAAATCCTGTGGTCCCCAAACCATATCCCTTCTGGCCCCTGGCTGCGCCTAGAAATTCTGTCCATAAAAACTATGAACAGAACCGGTGATAAAGGGCAGCCCTGCCGGAGTCCAACGTGGACTGGGAACAGGTCTGACTTACTGCCGGCTATGCGAACCAAGCTCCTACTCTGGTCATACAGAGACCGGACAGCCCTCAGTAAGGCTCCCCGGACCCCATACTACCAGAGCACCCCCCACAGGATGCCACGGGGGACGCGGTCGAACGCCTTCTCCAAATCCACAAAACACATATGGACTGGATGAGCGAACTCTCACAATCCCTGCGGCACCCTAGATAGGGTGTAGAGCTGGTCCACTGTTCCACGACCAGGACGGAAACCGCACTGTTGTTCCTGAATCCGAGGTTCGACTATCGGACGGACTCTCCTCTCCAGTACCCTGGCATAGACTTTCCCAGGGAGGCTGAGGAGTGTAATTCCCCTATGGTTGGAACACACCCTCCGGTCCCCCTTCTTAAAGAGGGGAACTGAAGCTTGTAAAACAGTCAATTTAGCAGTTGATGCAGCTATTTCAGCTTCCAAATCAAGCAGTTCCTTTTTCTTTCTTATCTGCAATTCTTGCTCCTCCAAAGCATGCTTGGCTGTTAAAGCTGCAGCACGAGCAACAAGTGCGGCCTTCTCTGCAGCAGCCTTTCTGACAGCAGAGCTTGTGGTGCTTGACCTGCCACTCTTTTGACTCCTGTGGCTTGAATGTTTACTAATATTAGAAATACTATCTTGAGGGTTAATTTCATCCACAGAATATCCTCCTTTAACATTTTCATCATATTGTGAAACCCATAATTTTGCATTAGCAATACATTTATTAACAGACAACAATTTTGCTTTAATTCAATTCAATTTTATTTGTATAGCCCAAAATCACAACAACAGTCGTCTCGATGGGCTTTGAAGTAAAACAAGGAAAAAAAAAAAAAAAAGGATCATGAATACAAAGAGTCAATAGGAAAATACTAAAATAAACTAACAAACTGACTAAGCTATACTGGCATCCCTGCCCTTAGACCCCCCTTCGTGGTAAGGAAAAACTCCTAAAAAACCGGATTCCGGAAAAAAATGAAGAAACCTCAGGGGTGCCCACATGAAAGAGGGATCCTCCCCCAGGACGGACAGGCGATTTACCAGAACTCATAGAAAATAATTAACTTATCTAACTCTACATCTATATATTTAAAGTCCAGCAGACGAGCTTCATCCAGCCGGGGTTGGGGACAGTCAGAAACGCGAGTCGAGCCGGAGACAGGAACCACAGCCAGGTGTAGGAGCAGGAGCAAAGACGAGGTACACAGTCAGGAACAGGAGCGCGGATGGGCCAACTGGACTCTGGAAGCACTCCCACTCCCCAGGAGGGGAGAGGGAAAAAGGGACAATACATGAATCGTACTGCACCAAACAGAGGCATGGAGAACTAAATGATAAATGATGATCAAAAGTAGAGAAGGAGGAACTGTAGAGACAGATGAGAAAAGAAAAGAAAAGAGGACAGAGCCCCAGAGCACCATAGTTACCCCAGCTTCAACTTCTAGCAGCCTTTTAAAACAAATAGTTATTGTTATTAAGTTTAATTTAAACAATTAACATTAAGTTAAATAATCTCTGAATACTAACTAGTCTGACAATAAGCCTGTCCAAAGAGGAATGTTTTCAGTCTAACTTTGAATGTAGAAACCGAATCTGCCTCTCTTACATGAGCTGGGAGCTTATTCCATAAAACAGGGGCCTGGTGGCTAAACGCTCTACCTCCAACTGTACATTTACTAATTCTAGGAATCACAAGCAGTCCTGCATTTTGCGAGCGAAGTGTTCTGATTGGATGGTAAGGGACTATGAGGTCATTAATGTAGGACGGGGCCATTCCATGTAAGGCCTTATAGGTTAACAGGAGGATCTTGAACTGGATTCTAGAATCAACTGGGAGCCAATGGAGGGAAACTAACACAGGAGTGATGTGATCTCTTCTGCTAGTTCCTGCTAACAATCTAGCTGCTGCGTTCTGAACAAGCTGGAGACTTCTTATGGAACTCTTAGGACACGCTGCTAACAAGGAGTTACAGTAATCCAGTCTAGACGTAACAAATGCATGGATAAGTTTTTCAGCATCACTCATAGATAGTATATTTCTGATCTTAGCAATGTTTCGCAGGTGAAAAAATGCAGTTCTACACGCCTGAGATATGTGAGCCTTAAATGATAAATCCTGGTTAAATAAAACCCCAAGGTTTCTTACTGTGGAATTGGGGGCTATACTTACACCATCCAGGGAGACTATCTGAGCAGACAGAGCATCTCTCAGGTTTTTAGGACCAAGTATAATAACCTCAGTTTTTTCTGGGTTCAAGAGGAGGTAATTGATTGTCATCCAGGTCTTGATGTCACTGATGCAGGCGTTCAGTTTCTCTATATTGTCATTCTGGTCAGGTTTCATGGATAAATACAACTGAGTATCGTCGGCATAACAATGACAATTAATGCTGTGTTTCCTGATTATGTTCCCTAGGGGTAGCATATAAAGCGTAAACAGGATGGGTCCTAAGACTGAGCCCTGTGGGACTCCGTAGTTAACTCGAGTGCACTGAGAGGAATGTCCATTTACATTAACAAACTGATACCTATCTGACAGATAGGATTTAAACCACTGGAGAGCAGATCCTCTGATCCCTATGTCATGCTCTAATCTATGGAGTAAAATACTGTGGTTGATAGTGTCAAAAGCTGCACTGAGGTCTAACAGGACCAGAATAGAAAGTAGTCCCTTTTCTGAAGCCAATAACAAGTCATTAGAGACTCTAACTAGCGCAGTTTCCGCACTGTGGTGGGGTCTAAACCCCGACTGAAAGTCTTCAAAGTGGCTGTTGTCCTGTAGATGGCAGTAAAGCTGCTTAACTACAACTCTTTCTAGGATTTTAGAAATAAAGGGCAGGTTTGATATTGGTCTATAGTTGGCCAAGATGTTAGGATCCAAACTGGGCTTTTTCAGAAGAGGTTTAACAACTGCATATTTAAAAGACTGTGGCACGTAACCCGTTTCCAGAGAGGTATTTATCATTGTTAATATGGAGTCATTAATTAGGGGAAATGATTCTTTAAAAAGTTTAGTGGGAATTGGGTCTAACAGACAAGTTGAGGATTTGGAGGACGTAATAATTGATGTTATTTCTACTTGATCCACAGTAGTGAAGCAGTCTAATGTTACAGGGGTTTCTAAGGATGCCTCCACTTCTACCACTTCAGCCTGCTCTGGGCTGATAGTAGGAATAACTTGATTTAACTTGTGTCTAATATTTGAGATTTTACTATCGAAAAATGTAAGAAAATCATCAGAGCATAGAGAAACAGGAACATGTGGTTCTGCTGAGCTCTGACTGTGAGTTAATTTAGCAATAGTGCTAAAAAGACCATATATCGTGCTTTTCTTTTTCATCATAAGGCAGTAGAACCAAAAAAGCATTGTGCACATTTTTCACATCATCTCTCACTTCAATCAGCTGCTCAAGAGCACGTTTAAACTGTGTTTTATCATGATTCAATATTAACCCCTCTATAGATCTCCTAATATTAGCCGCTTTGTTTAATTTGGCATTTCTACTTGATTGTAATCTGTCCAGCTCATTAGCGAGAGCCTTTGCTGAAAGTTTTACCACGCGTTTTTGAGTTTGTGTTTCATCACAGTCAGCACTGTCCAGTTTGTCAATTTGCGCATTGACGTTCACACCCGCCGTCGTGTCAATCGACTCCATAATTGCAGCTGGTCGTTTCAACAGCAAACCAAACCAACACAAAAACGAAAAAACGAAACGCTAATAGTTTCCTGATTTTAGTAACCAATGCATTGGATTTATGCTCTACTGTGTGCACACATTGAAAATGTCATTGAGTGTAGCGCTAAAGTCACCGGTACCTTCATGCGTTGGGTGCCGTTCTGTCGTCCGTGGAATAATGTTCCATAAATCCAGTGATCCAGGGGTAAAATAATCCAATTATCGTCCAGGAATCCAGCGTTCTGATCCTCCATCCTGTTCAGCGTCGGCATCGCAGTTTCGAACGAACTTCCACCTCCGGGCCGACGCTCTCCCACCTCAATCAGCTGCCGACCTCTTTTGCATCATTTTACTTCGCTCAGTGCCAAACGAGAAGAAGTAATCCACAGATACAGCCAGGGTTTTGACTATTGTTGAAGGAGCTAAGCCTACTACTCAGCTACTGAGATTGTTTTGACCCAGGGTGAGGTTGACGCGCATCTGTTTGCCCCAGTCATTAAATGTCTATTCCCATTTTGTATGGCGACACATTGACATTTATTTGCTGTCATTTTGCATACATACTTGTGTGACATTGACTAGCCTGCGTTCTTACGCTCGTGTGGTACAGCGGACAAAACCCTTTGCCCTTCCGGGCCAAAACACCTAACAAACACTGTGACGTCTTCCCTTACATACAGAATCTCGCTACTGGCAATCACATTTATGGCTCCTACATGTAACGGGAGTCACCTGTAGGTGTCTCTATACCCATTGTTCAGGGGGTATAAAAAGGAAGTTGACGTGTGGTTGCTATGGCGCTAGCTTCCTGTGAGAAAGCCGGTTAGCTCAGAGAGCAGCGTGAGTTGGCTCGAGCAAAGAGTGCGGTAAGACTGCTGTTATCCTTACCTGTGGATGATGTTTTTAAGCAGTGCTTGATGTTTTATTTTTTATTTTATGACAGGATCACGGCAGAGGTAGATCCTGCTTTTCTGGGGGTTTTAAAGACTGGGCGTGAGGTTTTGCGACGCACCAGGTATTTTACACTTTTATCACAGCAGAGGTATATTTTAAACAAATGTTTTTAATATGGTGCTTCTTCTGTTTTTAGTGTTGGAATACTGTGCCCTGCTGTCCTGTTTTAAGTTTATGTTTTTGTTAGGAATAATTAGAAATAGAATAGTTAGAAACTCTCTTTTTACTTTTATTACATTTACTTGTACCTTTTATTACACTAATGGTTTAAACTTAATTCACTGAGCATGTATTATCATCTCAAAATTATATTACATCCTAAGACAGCACAACCAAACTATTGTCCTCACAGTTCCTCCTCATCCTCCCTTTTTACTTTTTGTGTGTTCTGGTGTTTGTGCTCTGGCAAATGTCTGTGAGAACATCAGAGAGATCTGATACCTGAAGCTTTATGACCTTCAAGTATCCAGCCTGCAACAGCATGTGGGTGGGTTTTTCACACCATAGACCCTCGGACCATCTTCTGAATATGTAAATGCCAGGTATATATACCAAGCCCTTTTCTGAGTGTCTTTGTTCAGACTTTGGATGCAGCAGCCTGTTCATCTGTCTGTAACCCTTCGTACAAAATGTCTGTGCTGTTTGTACGAAGTAAAACTTCCACAAAGATAAGTAACTGTCTCTGAGTCTTTATTCATTTATTTCTGTGTGCTGGAAACTGAAGGGGAACGAACCAACCTAATATACCTATTTTACAGTCCTATCTAGAAAATCCAGTTTCCTCACAGTTTTGTATTTTGTTTGTCCGCTCCTGACGGAGCTGTCCCAGCGTGATTGACTAATCAAGTGCAGGAGCGGACTATTTACCCTCTGTTTTGTTTGTCATATTTTTAGTCATTTCCCTTAGGTTTCACCCCGCATGTTGTTTTGGTGGGTGCCGTATCCCACCGAGTGCTGTGCATCACAGTTACGTTGCATGTTTTTATTTTTATTGTTGTGCATGAACTGTGTTTTTTTGTCTGCATGCTCCTGTGGTGTCATTGATACGGTCAACATTTTTATTCTACTCATGACGGGGTTTTTGTATTAATAAATCTTCATAACCTGCTTTGTGGTGGTTTTCCCCTTTCTTGGCTCCTGTAACATACAGTAAGACAGACACCGCTCCATGTAGCTATCAGGCTAAAAGCATTAGCTGGTAGCTCATCCCACATGCGACCATGGCCTTTAAACCTTTAAAGAACACAATTTTGGGCAGGGGGGCAAACCCCCAACAACAGGTTATATGACGGAGCTCAGGCCCATGGTGTGTTCACGTAGCTCCAGAACATAGAAGATTAACATAACTCCAACAGTCACACAGCCTAATTATACTATATTTTCATAAGAAAGAAATAACCGCCGAACCAAACCCAAAACCACCCAAATTATGCCATTTTAACCCGCAAATTTAGAATAAAAACAGCAGCATTGTTGGTGGCTGACTAAATACTTTTTTGCTCCACTGTATTTCATAAACTGCTGATCTACTTGGATTTTCTCTCACAACCATCTCTAGGGTTTACAGGGAATATTCCAAAAAAGAGAAAATATCCAGTGAGTGGCAGTTCTGTGGGCCCATTCTGTGTGCCACTCCTGTCAGCTAAGAAACCTAGTCACCAGTTCACACAGGCTCAACAAACTGGATAATGGAAGTTTGGAAAAAGCATTGCCTGGTCTGATGGGTCTCCATTTCTGCTGCGACATTCAGATGGTAGGGTCAGGATTTGACATCCAAACTTTGAAAGCATGGATCCCTCCTGCTTTGTATGAATGGTTCAGCTGCTGCTGGTGGTGGTGGAGTAATGGTGTAGGGGATATTTTATGGCACACTTTTGTTCATGTTTGCTCACTTAACTCAACATTTTTGCTGTGTTACTATCAGACAACTCTCGCCAAATATTTATTTTAGGGTATATCAATGCTTTTAATTGGTCTCATAGAAAGAAAAGTCAGCACACTGGTATCTTTTCATGAAGCAAAATATAACTAACAGAAAAACACATTTGATAAATGACTGCCTCACTTTTGGCAATACACTGTGATATTCCATGGCCTTAAACAAAAAAATAGAGAAATAAATAAATAACAAGATGATTTAAGTGTGTTTATGTGTAAAATTATTTAGGCTAAAGAATATTCTGCTTTTCCTATAATTCCAAGTTCAAATGATAAGATTTGTTTTCTTTGGAAACCTTTTTATATGTAAAACAAGCATTTTTAAAAAGAATAAATGAGGAGAAAGTGTATAACAAAATTCCTGTGCTGTAGTGTAAGGCATTACTGATGAATATTTCCTTCATAACATTTCTTGTAACTTAACAGAAATACCACTGAAATTGTCCATGTTAAAAGGCTTTTGAGGATCAAAAATGCAACCAAAATAATTTTTTCTGCCTTTGGTACTAATCTAAATTTTAGAAAAGAGGTTGTTTTGTTAAGGTTTTTGTTAAAAAACATGTTGTTTTTTTTCACAAAGCTGATTTAAAAAACCTGATTTAAACCATAAAAAAAGTTTTCAGTTTTTTTTTTCTGAAGCGCTCAAAATTCAGAATTTTTTTTTGTTTGGTCTCTGTTTGCCGTTTCTTTGGTCATAAAATAAAGATGATGTTTGCTCCTCCAATTGTGCTTTTGGTGCTTCTGTTATGTCAGAATGAAATATCATTACAGCAGATGTCCTTCATAAGGATTAGAAAATACTTTATTGAACTTTAGTTTTGAACAAAGTAGCTTAAAAAATGGAAAAAAATGTATTTCTTTTGGCGGGAAAATCCTGAAAACAAAAATGATCTTTTTTGTGTGTGTGTAAAATTATTTAGGCTACAGAATATTTTTCTTTTCCTATGATTCCAAGTTCCAATGGAAAGATCTTACAACTTACAACTGCTCTCGAAAGTCATGGCATTTTCGATCAGTTTCAGTCATGTATTAGCAGAGCTCACTACACTGAGACCGCTCTTCACAGAGTCACTAATGACATCCTGACGCAGAGTGATGCAGGAAAACGCTCTGTGCTACTGTTACTGGACTTGACCGCAGCCTGGGACAATGATGACGATTATGTCCTCCTGGACAGGCTGAAACACTGGGTTTGGGTTCTGGATCTGCTTTAAATAGGTTCCCCTCTTATCTGACTGGTAGATCTTTTTCTTTTGTTTTTTCCAAGTGTAAGTCCTCCTCTACAGTTTGGAAGTAACCTGCACAACACAGATTCTAATGACTATGTCTTTGTTTCTCATCATCACTATGCGTCCTGATAGAAACCTCTGTGGTTTTGTCCTTTCCCTTTCCTGTGAAGGCTTGCTAACTGTTAGTTTCAATGTCTGTATCATTCTTGGTGGAGAACCAGGACTGGCAAAACCATCTGGCTTGTGGGGAGAAATGATCATGCATAAATTTAAGGAGAAAATTTGAAGTGATTAACTGAGAAGCAGTTGGGCAATTTGGCTATTAATTCAGAAGGATTAAAGCAAATGAAGCATAAAGTTCCTTAAAGTGAAGTTTTCCTCAAAATTGTCAAATTTCTTTCAAAATCAGTTAACTCGTAGATGCTGAATTTTCTGCAAATTTTCAGCCAATTTGGCTGCTGGACAGGTGTCCTTTATATAGATAACGAGTTCAAACAGATGCCATTAATACAGGTAACGAGTGGAGAACAGGGGATCCTCTTACAGTAGAAGTTGCAGAAATATGTAAATGAATAAATTGTTTTATAGAAGCCTAAGAAATGCTTGCTTGCTATTTTCCACCATAAATTGGCTTTACAGAGAATATTCCAAAAAAGAGAAAATACCCAGTGAGCGGCAGTTCTGTGGACCACACCGGGTGCCACTCCTGTTAGCTAAGAAACCTTGTCTACAGTTCACACAGGCTCATCAAAACTGGACATTGAAAGATTGGAAAAAAGTTGCCTGGTCTGATGAGTCTCCATTTCTGCTGCGACATTCAGACCAGTTTCTTGAACATAACAATGAGTTCACTGGACTCAAATGGCCTCCACAATGTTTCTAGTACCTTGTTGAACCTATGCCACCAAGAATTTAGGCAGTTCTGAAAGCAAAAGCGGATCCAACAGGTACTAGCAAGTATAAAGTTGCCAGTGAGGGTACATTGCACATTTGACAATAAATAGATCTTGAATCTTCTTTATGAGCATAGCTTGTCTCTTATGATTACGTTTTTTACTATTTTGTTTGTAATAGTAAGTAATATGAACAGAAAAATCTCATTATTTTTGTGTCCTCGACATGCTGAGCGTTTTCACATTTGACCGCAAGGTTCCACTTCTGCACTTACAAACAGTATGCTGACGCACTATAGGGCTTCCCCTTATGTGAACCTCATGAAACAGGCTTTCAGGTGTATGTTTCTTGCCAAATGCAAAGTACATGCCAACAAGAAATGTGCTGACTTTTGAACTTTCAAAAAACAGGGAAAAGGGAACAGCTGCAAAACACAAGGAGCATCACATTAGACCACTTATTGTTTTACGTGTGCATGTCATCTCCCCTCATTCACCTTTGAAAAAAAAAGAACTATTAACCTGTGGTGCTCTGGTCAAAACTTGTAGTAAGTAATCTTTTGTCATTTTGATCAAAACTACCCAGGACTTCATGATCACAAAGATTTAAACCCCTAAGAAACTGACTTTTCTACTCAGATGCCGGAAAGCTTTTGAAGCATAAAGGAAAATTGTCAACAGAAAATGTCAAAATAAATTAACAAAAAGATCAAATTGGGTTTATTATACCAAACGAAGGCATCAGAAATTAGCAGCAGTTTGGAGTTAACTATAAATACAGTTAAGGAACATCTGAGCTCATAGTGTTGCTCTGATTGAATTCTACCAGTGCTACCAGCAGATCTCTTGCTGAGTTTGGGCATCATAAGGAGGTCTGATTGCATTTGTGCCCCACACCCTTGTGAGCATGACTTTAAAACTGGCCCTTTTTTTTTAGTACCCAGTGTCAGAACCTGAGAAAAGGAGTGATCTGCAGTCTTTTCTGGTTCTGGTCTGAACCGGCCTGCAAGAATTTAACGAACAAATGATCCAGCTGTCCATCATCAGAACCTGCTGAATTCTTTTTTAGGTCACAGAGCTGCACGTGCCTATCACAACAATTATTGGATGAAGGTTGCCAGTCGGTTGGAGGTTCACACACGCATGCACATACACACACACTTACTTGCAATTTTTGAGCCACCATTTCACCTATGAAGCATGTTTTTGGACTGGGAAAGGAAACTGGAGTTCCTGGACAAAACCCAAACATGCACGAGGACAACATGCAAGCTCCATACGGCAGCGTCACCGCCAGGATTTGAACCAGGACCTCATGACCACCATGCAGCCCCAAGCATGAATCAACCTCTGAAAAATCTGTCTGGACATGAAATCTCTGAGTATCACTGTATAACTGAGATAATAAAAAGCTGATTTGGTTTTTGTTGTAATGTGAGCACTGAAAATGAGAGATATAACAACAATTTCCAGTCTATAAGATGAAAATTGTTAATTTCCTCAACAAAGTTAAGTCAACCAGTTTCACACAATTGGGTTGGTTAAAAGTAAACTGAATAGTTCACATAGTTCAGACAAGAAGTTCTAAGTGAATTTAGGATGTGCAAATACAAATGAACTTAGCTTTGTTTTCTTAATTTACGGTAAGTTCATAATGTTGATCTGACAGTTACGCTAAAATAAATCAAAATCTTCAATAAAATCTACTTCAGATCTCTAAAATATGTTAGCAGCCTAAACTAAACTTTTTATAAAACACACTAACATCGACAACAAAAAGTTGAAACTGAACTGAAAGAAATTAAAAAAACATTAAAATTAATAGTGTAGTGAAGGAACCAACGTCTTTTATCAGTATCCCTCGTTGACATCATTACACACAAAAAAGTCAATCTACTGGAGGGTACTTTTTTAAATATTATATTAACGTGCATTTGGGATGTTAAGGTAAACACTAAAAGTTTAAAAACAGTTGCAAGACAGAGTTTTTGTGTGTAAATGAGAGGAGCAGAAAGAAAGAAGAACATTTCCTCTCCCTGATTTTTCACAGAGATTCTTCTGTATAAGTATCCTTCGTTGACATCGTCACAGACATTTTTTCAGTACGTATGTTTAAGTTTAAGTGCAGAAAAACATAGAATGTCACATCTTTTTACACTTAAACTAAAAAAAGTAAAGAATGTAACTCCAAGAAATGCATTCTGATCAATTTATATAGCTCCCCACCAGAGTTTATTTAGATATTTCCTACTGAGTTTGTTGTTGTGTTCTAAAAAGGAGATTAAATAGCAATGTTTCAGTATATTTCATGCAAACACACACAAAAAAGTCAATCTACTGCTTGGAGGGTACTTTTTAAATATTAAATTAACATGCATTTGGTATATAAAGTAAACACTAAAAGCTTAAAACAGTTGAAAGACAGAGTTTTTGTGTGTAAATGGGAGGAGCAGAAAGAAAGAAGAAAATGTCCTCTCCCTGATTTTTGCTGTGTATTTTGTTATGTACAACTGCATTATTACAGCGTCCTTTCACAGAGATTCTTCTGGTACATTTGACAAAAATTCCTTCATGTAGAACCGTAGAACTGCAGAGTTGAATTCAAGGTCTCATGCTACATTCAGGAACCGCCAGTCTCCAGGAAGTTTAATTCTCTCCGATTTTGAGGCGCGGGCTTCTCTTCCGCAAGACATTTCTTGAAGCGCACGGAACCGCTTTGGCCTCTAGATTACATTTTTATAATTAAGGACGGTTTGCCGTGTAACCTTAAATAGCTTCTCCTTATTTTCCTAAATTCATGAGCAATAAGTGTTCCTTAAAGAGCAGATGACGGGCGTGAGCTGTTTTTTTTTCTATTTAGTGTTTTCTTTTCAATCTGATCGAGGTTAT
Organism: Oryzias curvinotus; assembly: GCA_023969325.1. Classification (NCBI taxonomy): domain Eukaryota; kingdom Metazoa; phylum Chordata; class Actinopteri; order Beloniformes; family Adrianichthyidae; genus Oryzias; species Oryzias curvinotus. Next base: position 23,487,012 of record CM043724.1, read on the forward strand.
TTTTAATTAATATTTTTATTGTTATATGTATGTTTTTTTTTTAACATATAATAAACAATTTGCGTGCCATTACTTTTTATTTTAAATTGAGTGCTGTCCAACAATAATGAGGTCCGTTTTTCCCTGCAGACGTTTCATCCATTTAAGAACAACAAAAACGAAGTGCGTAAAGTTGGAAAGTTTATTTAAAGTTGTAATGACAAAAACACAACATAAATAAATAAAGAAATAAATAAAAAATAAATTACACAACAATCTTTTTAATTCCAGCCAACATGTCAATAATTTCAATGTAAACATACAAAACACGTTTTACTAATGTAACAATTAAATGATCTTTGTAGAAAAAATAAATAAATATGTAAATGAATGAATTATTCAATAAAAGCGTGATAAATAAACACATATAGCACATTTGTAATTGCAGTTATTAATTTTTTCACATCTTGTTTTAACATTTGAGACAGACTTCATTTGGAGGAGATTAAAGGGGAAAGCAGCCGATGTGCTCTCAGTAAATGAGCTTTAGTTTCCTTCCTGATGATCTCCCAGGCTTCAGCACTGTAACCCTGCACAGACACAACAGAGATTTCATCATTACAGCCTCCAGGATGGGTTCCAGTGACGTCATTCATACACAGCCCTAAGAGTACCTCTAATCATGGAGACTCACCTGTTTCTTCAGGATGTGATCCAACAGCCTCTTGAAGTACATGCGCAGCTTTCTGTTCTTCTTGTGGACGAGGCTTTCGGACACACATGAGTGAAGCTCATCAGCCTGTCTGTTCACCACTCCGAGAAACTTCTCCACTGTGATCTGCTGCCATGATGAAGAGGAACTGTCCTCCTCCTCAAACAGCGCAGACACTTCCTTTAGAACCTGGACCGTGAATGCAACTTGATTCTCAGCCTGCAGGAAGAAACAGTTACAGATTATTCCAGAAAAAAAATATTAAACTGTTTTGATTCAGAGTGAAGACTCACCGATTCTTTAGATGCCTGTCTGTACAGATGATGAGGGAAGTCCACCTCGATGTCTTCTGTAGCATCCCCCTCAGTGCTGTTTGTAGCGTTATTTACCTGCATCACACAACACACCTTTATCTCTGACACACTTCAAATGCAACGACACACAGTCAGAACCTCTGCAGCGCTCTCACCATCTTCTCCAGCAGATCCAACGAGGTGTCACTGAACTGTTTGAATTTGTGATCCAGCCATCTGCAGCGCAGAGAGAATCCTGCGCCGGCCAGAGTCACGAGCGCACACGCAAAGACAAGTCTGTGGAGCATTTTTCAAGAAGCTGCAAGTGTCCTTATGGAGACAAACTAAGCTGCTGCTGTGATTAAGCAGAGCGGCAGAGGCGCATTTAAAGCGTGCGCAGATTTCCCTTTCCTTACGGGGAAACACGCGTGGATTTCACCTTAACAGGTAAAATGCCAATGATGATGATAGGAAAAGAGATAAATTACAATTACAATCTATCACACATTTTGCGACTTTATTATGAGTTTTTTCTTTCGAATAATAAAAAATAAAGTAAAATGGAATCACAATTTTATGTATTACAAAAAAAAAAATGTAAACCGTGACTTTAATTTCTCTATTGTAAATCAGCAACATGAATAAACACTCAGGTGTGTTCAGTGAGTCTATATGAGCAAAAAGGTTACTTTTCTGACAGTAGAAAGTAAAAGCAAGTCAGTCTTTGCTTGTTGTACTTGGCGAGAATGTGGAGGACAATAACACTTTGTCACACATAGACACAGACACATATATATATATATATATATATATATATATATATATATATATATATATATATATATATATATATATATATATATGTGTGTGTGTGTGTGTGTGTGTGTGTGTGTGTGTGTGTGTGTGTGTGTAGATATTTATATATAAATATACAAACACACACACACACACACACATATATATATATATATATATATGTATATATATATATATATATATATTAGAAGTTCAGAAGGTTTATTTCATTCATGTTTTAGTTTGTGGTATAAGTTTTCATTTCATTTCATAGCTTGGTATTTTAGCTAAATGTGTTGTTGAAGTGTTGTAGAATTGTATTGTTTGTCCCAAAGTACACGCGTTCTCATGCGGTTTTCATTCACAAAGCAGGTTTACCTCCCGAGTGAATTTTTTCATGAATGAACTGCAAGGAAATGGAAAGTGGGCGTGACCTGAGCTCTGACGCTCCTCAAGCAGCTGCGTGATCTTTGTCACCTTTTACCTGAAACTATGTGAAACGTTGTTTATGTTATTTACGCAGGGATTTTAAAGACTGTGTGACAGAAAAGTGCAACAGGAAAACGCTTTTCATAAATAAAACCAAAAATGAAATATTCGTCCACACAATGGGATACATATTTTGAATTTATTAGATTAGGTTTGCGTGCGCGTGGCTGCAGAACATAAACAATACAGCGCGAATTTTGCGAGTTTTCCCCTTCGGTTAGATTAGAAAATCCGATTCACCTATTTTACACACACTTTTAGTAGTCAGTAACTTTGTCAAATCTGGATTGAGAATCGGATTACATAAACTGGCTTTCTCCCTTTTAAGCAATTAATTAAACTCCTTTTGACATACTTAATATTTAATGGCTACAATGGGTCATGTATTGCACCATAAGACCTAATAGGTCTATGTTGAAGAGTATTTGGTTATATTTATGTCGATGCATATATTTTCCGAAAATTCATGAAATGTGAAATATCAATATATGTAGTTCTATTGTTTGTTTTGTTTTGGTTTTTATTTTACTGCTGAAATGACAAAATTTTCAAATGCAAATCCAGAATATTAGAAAGATTTAATAAAGTTATCAGAACCTGCATTCAAGACAATTTTTTTGTATTAAAAAGTCAACCAGACAAGATGAAGGACTAATAAGAACTTTTTTTCAAAATAATTATACTTACATTAAAGGATGAAATTCTGGCTTCATACAAATCTTCGTGAACAAAAACAGTGGTATTTGTTGTAATTGACCGTCATTGTGTTTTTAAATCATCTTTATTATATGTCTCTTTCATAATCAACATTGTTCATTGGAGACACATCTTCATCACTGGCATTTTACCTGTTAAGGTGAAATCCACGCGTGTTTTCCCCGTAAGGAAAGGGAAATCTGCGCACGCTTTAAATGCGCCTCTGCCGCTCTGCTTAATCACAGCAGCAGCTTAGTTTGTCTCCATAAGGACACTTGCAGCTTCTTGAAAAATGCTCCACAGACTTGTCTTTGCGTGTGCGCTCGTGACTCTGGCCGGCGCAGGATTCTCTCTGCGCTGCAGATGGCTGGATCACAAATTCAAACAGTTCAGTGACACCTCGTTGGATCTGCTGGAGAAGATGGTGAGAGCGCTGCAGAGGTTCTGACTGTGTGTCGTTGCATTTGAAGTGTGTCAGAGATAAAGGTGTGTTGTGTGATGCAGGTAAATAACGCTACAAACAGCACTGAGGGGGATGCTACAGAAGACATCGAGGTGGACTTCCCTCATCATCTGTACAGACAGGCATCTAAAGAATCGGTGAGTCTTCACTCTGAATCAAAACAGTTTAATATTTTTTTTCTGGAATAATCTGTAACTGTTTCTTCCTGCAGGCTGAGAATCAAGTTGCATTCACGGTCCAGGTTCTAAAGGAAGTGTCTGCGCTGTTTGAGGAGGAGGACAGTTCCTCTTCATCATGGCAGCAGATCACAGTGGAGAAGTTTCTCGGAGTGGTGAACAGACAGGCTGATGAGCTTCACTCATGTGTGTCCGAAAGCCTCGTCCACAAGAAGAACAGAAAGCTGCGCATGTACTTCAAGAGGCTGTTGGATCACATCCTGAAGAAACAGGTGAGTCTCCATGATTAGAGGTACTCTTAGGGCTGTGTATGAATGACGTCACTGGAACCCATCCTGGAGGCTGTAATGATGAAATCTCTGTTGTGTCTGTGCAGGGTTACAGTGCTGAAGCCTGGGAGATCATCAGGAAGGAAACTAAAGCTCATTTACTGAGAGCACATCGGCTGCTTTCCCCTTTAATCTCCTCCAAATGAAGTCTGTCTCAAATGTTAAAACAAGATGTGAAAAAATTAATAACTGCAATTACAAATGTGCTATATGTGTTTATTTATCACGCTTTTATTGAATAATTCATTCATTTACATATTTATTTATTTTTTCTACAAAGATCATTTAATTGTTACATTAGTAAAACGTGTTTTGTATGTTTACATTGAAAGTTATTGACATGTTGGCTGGAATTAAAAAGATTGTTGTGTAATTTATTTTTTATTTATTTCTTTATTTATTTATGTTGTGTTTTTGTCATTACAACTTTAAATAAACTTTCCAACTTTACGCACTTCGTTTTTGTTGTTCTTAAATGGATGAAACGTCTGCAGGGAAAAACGGACCTCATTATTGTTGGACAGCACTCAATTTAAAATAAAAAGTAATGGCACGCAAATTGTTTATTATATGTTAAAAAACATACATATAACAATAAAAATATTAATTAAAAATAACCTCGATCAGATTGAAAAGAAAACACTAAATAGAAAAAAAAACAGCTCACGCCCGTCATCTGCTCTTTAAGGAACACTTATCGCTCATGAATTTAGGAAAATAAGGAGAAGCTATTTAAGGTTACACGGCAAACCGTCCTTAATTATAAAAATGTAATCTAGAGGCCAAAGCGGTTCCGTGCGCTTCAAGAAATGTCTTGCGGAAGAGAAGCCCGCGCCTCAAAATCGGAGAGAATTAAACTTCCTGGAGACTGGCGGTTCCTGAATGTAGCATGAGACCTTGAATTCAACTCTGCAGTTCTACGGTTCTACATGAAGGAATTTTTGTCAAATGTACCAGAAGAATCTCTGTGAAAGGACGCTGTAATAATGCAGTTGTACATAACAAAATACACAGCAAAAATCAGGGAGAGGACATTTTCTTCTTTCTTTCTGCTCCTCCCATTTACACACAAAAACTCTGTCTTTCAACTGTTTTAAGCTTTTAGTGTTTACTTTATATACCAAATGCATGTTAATTTAATATTTAAAAAGTACCCTCCAAGCAGTAGATTGACTTTTTTGTGTGTGTTTGCATGAAATATACTGAAACATTGCTATTTAATCTCCTTTTTAGAACACAACAACAAACTCAGTAGGAAATATCTAAATAAACTCTGGTGGGGAGCTATATAAATTGATCAGAATGCATTTCTTGGAGTTACATTCTTTACTTTTTTTAGTTTAAGTGTAAAAAGATGTGACATTCTATGTTTTTCTGCACTTAAACTTAAACATACGTACTGAAAAAATGTCTGTGACGATGTCAACGAAGGATACTTATACAGAAGAATCTCTGTGAAAAATCAGGGAGAGGAAATGTTCTTCTTTCTTTCTGCTCCTCTCATTTACACACAAAAACTCTGTCTTGCAACTGTTTTTAAACTTTTAGTGTTTACCTTAACATCCCAAATGCACGTTAATATAATATTTAAAAAAGTACCCTCCAGTAGATTGACTTTTTTGTGTGTAATGATGTCAACGAGGGATACTGATAAAAGACGTTGGTTCCTTCACTACACTATTAATTTTAATGTTTTTTTAATTTCTTTCAGTTCAGTTTCAACTTTTTGTTGTCGATGTTAGTGTGTTTTATAAAAAGTTTAGTTTAGGCTGCTAACATATTTTAGAGATCTGAAGTAGATTTTATTGAAGATTTTGATTTATTTTAGCGTAACTGTCAGATCAACATTATGAACTTACCGTAAATTAAGAAAACAAAGCTAAGTTCATTTGTATTTGCACATCCTAAATTCACTTAGAACTTCTTGTCTGAACTATGTGAACTATTCAGTTTACTTTTAACCAACCCAATTGTGTGAAACTGGTTGACTTAACTTTGTTGAGGAAATTAACAATTTTCATCTTATAGACTGGAAATTGTTGTTATATCTCTCATTTTCAGTGCTCACATTACAACAAAAACCAAATCAGCTTTTTATTATCTCAGTTATACAGTGATACTCAGAGATTTCATGTCCAGACAGATTTTTCAGAGGTTGATTCATGCTTGGGGCTGCATGGTGGTCATGAGGTCCTGGTTCAAATCCTGGCGGTGACGCTGCCGTATGGAGCTTGCATGTTGTCCTCGTGCATGTTTGGGTTTTGTCCAGGAACTCCAGTTTCCTTTCCCAGTCCAAAAACATGCTTCATAGGTGAAATGGTGGCTCAAAAACTTGCAAGTAAGTGTGTGTGTATGTGCATGCGTGTGTGAACCTCCAACCGACTGGCAACCTTCATCCAATAATTGTTGTGATAGGCACGTGCAGCTCTGTGACCTAAAAAAGAATTCAGCAGGTTCTGATGATGGACAGCTGGATCATTTGTTCGTTAAATTCTTGCAGGCCGGTTCAGACCAGAACCAGAAAAGACTGCAGATCACTCCTTTTCTCAGGTTCTGACACTGGGTACTAAAAAAAAAGGGCCAGTTTTAAAGTCATGCTCACAAGGGTGTGGGGCACAAATGCAATCAGACCTCCTTATGATGCCCAAACTCAGCAAGAGATCTGCTGGTAGCACTGGTAGAATTCAATCAGAGCAACACTATGAGCTCAGATGTTCCTTAACTGTATTTATAGTTAACTCCAAACTGCTGCTAATTTCTGATGCCTTCGTTTGGTATAATAAACCCAATTTGATCTTTTTGTTAATTTATTTTGACATTTTCTGTTGACAATTTTCCTTTATGCTTCAAAAGCTTTCCGGCATCTGAGTAGAAAAGTCAGTTTCTTAGGGGTTTAAATCTTTGTGATCATGAAGTCCTGGGTAGTTTTGATCAAAATGACAAAAGATTACTTACTACAAGTTTTGACCAGAGCACCACAGGTTAATAGTTCTTGTTTTTTCAAAGGTGAATGAGGGGAGATGACATGCACACGTAAAACAATAAGTGGTCTAATGTGATGCTCCTTGTGTTTTGCAGCTGTTCCCTTTTCCCTGTTTTTTGAAAGTTCAAAAGTCAGCACATTTCTTGTTGGCATGTACTTTGCATTTGGCAAGAAACATACACCTGAAAGCCTGTTTCATGAGGTTCACATAAGGGGAAGCCCTATAGTGCGTCAGCATACTGTTTGTAAGTGCAGAAGTGGAACCTTGCGGTCAAATGTGAAAACGCTCAGCATGTCGAGGACACAAAAATAATGAGATTTTTCTGTTCATATTATTTACTATTACAAACAAAATAGTAAAAAACGTAATCATAAGAGACAAGCTATGCTCATAAAGAAGATTCAAGATCTATTTATTGTCAAATGTGCAATGTACCCTCACTGGCAACTTTATACTTGCTAGTACCTGTTGGATCCGCTTTTGCTTTCAGAACTGCCTAAATTCTTGGTGGCATAGGTTCAACAAGGTACTAGAAACATTGTGGAGGCCATTTGAGTCCAGTGAACTCATTGTTATGTTCAAGAAACTAGTCTGAATGTCGCAGCAGAAATGGAGACTCATCAGACCAGGCAACTTTTTTCCAATCTTTCAATGTCCAGTTTTGATGAGCCTGTGTGAACTGTAGACAAGGTTTCTTAGCTAACAGGAGTGGCACCCGGTGTGGTCCACAGAACTGCCGCTCACTGGGTACTTTCTCTTTTTTGGAATATTCTCTGTAAAGCCAATTTATGGTGGAAAATAGCAAGCAAGCATTTCTTAGGCTTCTATAAAACAATTTATTCATTTACATATTTCTGCAACTTCTACTGTAAGAGGATCCCCTGTTCTCCACTCGTTACCTGTATTAATGGCATCTGTTTGAACTCGTTATCTATATAAAGGACACCTGTCCAGCAGCCAAATTGGCTGAAAATTTGCAGAAAATTCAGCATCTACGAGTTAACTGATTTTGAAAGAAATTTGACAATTTTGAGGAAAACTTCACTTTAAGGAACTTTATGCTTCATTTGCTTTAATCCTTCTGAATTAATAGCCAAATTGCCCAACTGCTTCTCAGTTAATCACTTCAAATTTTCTCCTTAAATTTATGCATGATCATTTCTCCCCACAAGCCAGATGGTTTTGCCAGTCCTGGTTCTCCACCAAGAATGATAGTTTGGCATGGTCTGGCCCATCATCTTGTGTCTAGACTTTGGAGTTTATTTATCTGTGATCTGAGCTTATCCCACACATCTACACAGAGCCTAACAGCCAAACATTGTGGACTTGTTTCATGCACATCTTCTTGCATCAAAAATAAAACTTTACTCATATTCCAAAGATCTTTCCTACATGAAATGTTATTGATCAGTTCTACATCTATTTTATTTATTTATTTATTTATTTATTTATTTTGGGAGGGGGGGGGGGGGCTAAACATTGACATTGAAACTAACAGTTAGCAAGCCTTCACAGGAAAGGGAAAGGACAAAACCACAGAGGTTTCTATCAGGACGCATAGTGATGATGAGAAACAAAGACATAGTCATTAGAATCTGTGTTGTGCAGGTTACTTCCAAACTGTAGAGGAGGACTTACACTTGGAAAAAACAAAAGAAAAAGATCTACCAGTCAGATAAGAGGGGAACCTATTTAAAGCAGATCCAGAACCCAAACCCAGTGTTTCAGCCTGTCCAGGAGGACATAATCGTCATCATTGTCCCAGGCTGCGGTCAAGTCCAGTAACAGTAGCACAGAGCGTTTTCCTGCATCACTCTGCGTCAGGATGTCATTAGTGACTCTGTGAAGAGCGGTCTCAGTGTAGTGAGCTCTGCTAATACATGACTGAAACTGATCGAAAATGCCATGACTTTTGAGAGCAGTTGTAAGTTGTAAGATCTTTCCATTGGAACTTGGAATCATAGGAAAAGAAAAATATTCTGTAGCCTAAATAACTTTACACACACACAAAAAAGATCATTTTTGTTTTCAGGATTTTCCCGCCAAAAGAAATACATTTTTTCCATTTTTTAAGCTACTTTGTTCAAAACTAAAGTTCAATAAAGTATTTTCTAATCCTTATGAAGGACATCTGCTGTAATGATATTTCATTCTGACATAACAGAAGCACCAAAAGCACAATTGGAGGAGCAAACATCATCTTTATTTTATGACCAAAAAAACGGCAAACAGAGACCAAACAAAAAAAAATTCTGAATTTTGAGCGCTTCAGAAAAAAAAAACTGAAAACTTTTTTTATGGTTTAAATCAGGTTTTTTAAATCAGCTTTGTGAAAAAAAAACAAACATGTTTTTTAACAAAAACCTTAACAAAACAACCTCTTTTCTAAAATTTAGATTAGTAATTTAGGTTCAAATAAATTTTTAAAAAGCTTGAAGTGACTGACCAAAGGCAGAAAAAATTATTTTGGTTGCATTTTTGATCCTCAAAAGCCTTTTAACATGGACAATTTCAGTGGTAATTCTGTTAAGTTACAAGAAATGTTATGAAGGAAATATTCATCAGTAATGCCTTACACTACAGCACAGGAATTTTGTTATACACTTTCTCCTCATTTATTCTTTTTAAAAATGCTTGTTTTACATATAAAAAGGTTTCCAAAGAAAACAAATCTTATCATTTGAACTTGGAATTATAGGAAAAGCAGAATATTCTTTAGCCTAAATAATTTTACACATAAACACACTTAAATCATCTTGTTATTTATTTATTTCTCTATTTTTTAGTTTAAGGCCATGGAATATCACAGTGTATTGCCAAAAGTGAGGCAGCCATTTATCAAATGTGTTTTTCTGTTAGTTATATTTTGCTTCATGAAAAGATACCAGTGTGCTGACTTTTCTTTCTATGAGACCAATTAAAAGCATTGATATACCCTAAAATAAATATTTGGCGAGAGTTGTCTGATAGTAACACAGCAAAAATGTTGAGTTAAGTGAGCAAACATGAACAAAAGTGTGCCATAAAATATCCCCTACACCATTACTCCACCACCAGCAGCAGCAGCTGAACCATTCATACAAAGCAGGAGGGATCCATGCTTTCAAAGTTTGGATGTCAAATCCTGACCCTACCATCTGAATGTCGCAGCAGAAATGGAGACCCATCAGACCAGGCAATGCTTTTTCCAAACTTCCATTATCCAGTTTGTTGAAGCTGTGTGAACTGGTGACTAGGTTTCTTAGCTGACAGGAGTGGCACACAGAATGGGCCCACAGAACTGCCACTCACTGGATATTTTCTCTTTTTTGGAATATTCCCTGTAAACCCTAGAGATGGTTGTGAGAGAAAATCCAAGTAGATCAGCAGTTTATGAAATACAGTGGAGCAAAAAAGTATTTAGTCAGCCACCAACAGTGTTGCTGTTTTTATTCTAAATTTGCGGGTTAAAATGGCATAATTTGGGTGGTTTTGGGTTTGGTTCGGCGGTTATTTCTTTCTTATGAAAATATAGTATAATTAGGCTGTGTGACTGTTGGAGTTATGTTAATCTTCTATGTTCTGGAGCTACGTGAACACACCATGGGCCTGGGCTCCGTCATATAACCTGTTGTTGGGGGTTTGCCCCCCTGCCCAAAATTGTGTTCTTTAAAGGTTTAAAGGCCATGGTCGCATGTGGGATGAGCTACCAGCTAATGCTTTGAGCCTGATAGCTACATGGAGCGGTGTCTGTCTTACTGTAGGAGCCATAAATGTGATTGCCAGTAGCGAGATTCTGTATGTAAGGGAAGACGTCACAGTGTTTGTTAGGTGTTTTGGCCCGGAAGGGCAAAGGGTTTTGACCGCTGTACCACACGAGCGTAAGAACGCAGGCTAGTCAATGTCACGCAAGTATGTATGCAAAATGACAGCAAATAAATGTCAATGTGTCGCCATACAAAATGGGAGTAGACATTTAATGACTGGGGCAAACAGATGCGCGTCAACCTCACCCTGGGTCAAAACAATCTCAGTAGCTGATTAGTAGGCTTAGCTCCTTCAACAATAGTCAAAACCCTGGCTGTATCTGTGGATTACTTCTTCTCGTTTGGCACTGAGCGAAGTAAAATGATGCAAAAGAGGTCGGCAGCTGATTGAGGTGGGAGAGCGTCGGCCCGGAGGTGGAAGTTCGTTCGAAACTGCGATGCCGAAGCTGAACAGGATGGAGGATCAGAACGCTGGATTCCTGGACGATAATTGGATTATTTTACCCCTGGATCACTGGATTTATGGAACATTATTCCACGGACGACAGAACGGCACCCAACGCATGAAGGTACCGGTGACTTTAGCGCTACACTCAATGACATTTTCAATGTGTGCACACAGTAGAGCATAAATCCAATGCATTGGTTACTAAAATCAGGAAACTATTAGCGTTTCGTTTTTTCGTTTTTGTGTTGGTTTGGTTTGCTGTTGAAACGACCAGCTGCAATTATGGAGTCGATTGACACGACGGCGGGTGTGAACGTCAATGCGCAAATTGACAAACTGGACAGTGCTGACTGTGATGAAACACAAACTCAAAAACGCGTGGTAAAACTTTCAGCAAAGGCTCTCGCTAATGAGCTGGACAGATTGCAATCAAGTAGAAATGCCAAATTAAACAAAGCGGCTAATATTAGGAGATCTATAGAGGGGTTAATATTGAATCATGATAAAACACAGTTTAAACGTGCTCTTGAGCAGCTGATTGAAGTGAGAGATGATGAGACATTTTTCGATAGTAAAATCTCAAATATTAGACACAAGTTAAATCAAGTTATTCCTACTATCAGCCCAGAGCAGGCTGAAGCGGTAGAAGTGGAGGCATCCATAGAAACCTCTGTAACATTAGACTGCTTCACTATTGTGGATCAAGTAGAAATAACATCAATTATTACGTCCTCCAAATCCTCAACTTGTCTGTTAGACCCAATTCCCACTAGACTTTTTAAAGAAACTTTTCCCCTAATTAATGACTCCATATTAACGATGATAAATACCTCTCTAGAAACGGGTTACGTGCCACAGTCTTTTAAATATGCAGTTGTTAAACCTCTTCTGAAAAAGCCCAGTTTGGATCCTAACATCTTGGCCAACTATAGGCCGATATCAAACCTGCCCTTTATTTCTAAAATCCTAGAAAGAGTTGTAGTTAAGCAGCTTTACTGCCACCTACAGGACAACAGCCACTTTGAAGACTTTCAGTCGGGGTTTAGACCCCACCACAGTGCAGAAACTGCGCTAGTCAGAGTCTCTAATGACTTGTTATTGGGTTTAGAAAAGGGACTATTTTCTATTCTTGTCCTGTTAGACCTCAGTGCAGCTTTTGACACTATCGACCACAGTATTTTACTCCATAGATTAGAGCATGACATAGGGATCAGAGGATCTGCTCTCCAGTGGTTTAAATCCTATCTGTCAGATAGGTATCAGTTTGTTAATGTAAATGGACATTCCTCTCAGTGCACTCGAGTTAACTACGGAGTCCCACAGGGCTCAGTCTTAGGACCCATCCTGTTTACTGTTTATATGCTACCCCTAGGGAACATAATAAGGAAACACAGCATTAATTGTCATTGTTATGCCGACGATACTCAGTTGTATTTATCCATGAAACCTGACCAGAATGACAATATAGAGAAACTGAACGCCTGCATCAGTGACATCAAGACCTGGATGACAATCAATTACCTCCTCTTGAACCCAGAAAAAACTGAGGTTATTATACTAGGTCCTAAAAACCTGAGAGATGCTCTGTCTGCTCAGATAGTCTCCCTGGATGGTGTAAGTATAGCCCCTAATTCCACAGTTAGAAACCTTGGGGTTTTATTTGACCAGGATTTATCATTTGAGGCTCACATATCTCAGGCGTGTAGAACTGCATTTTTTCACCTGCGGAACATTGCTAAGATCAGAAATATACTATCTAAGAGTGATGCTGAAAAACTCATCCATGCATTTGTTACGTCAAGGCTGGATTATTGTAACTCCTTGTTAGCAGCGTGTCCTAAGAGTTCCTTAAGAAGTCTCCAGCTTGTTCAGAACGCAGCAGCTAGATTGTTAGCAGGAACAAACAGAAGAGATCACATCACTCCTGTGTTAGTTTCCCTCCATTGGCTCCCAGTTGATTCTAGAATCCAGTTCAAGATCCTCCTGTTAACCTATAAGGCCTTACATGGAATGGCCCCGTCCTACATTAATGACCTCATAGTCCCTTACCATCCAATCAGAACACTTCGCTCGCAAAATGCAGGACTGCTTGTGATTCCTAGAATTAGTAACAGTACAGTTGGAGGTAAAGCGTTTAGCCACCAGGCCCCTGTTTTATGGAATAAGCTCCCAGCTCATGTAAGAGAGGCAGATTCGGTTTCTACATTCAAAGTTAGACTGAAAACATTCCTCTTTGGACAGGCTTATTGTCAGACTAGTTAGTATTCAGAGATTATTTAACTTAATGTTAATTGTTTAAATTAAACTTAATAACAATAACTATTTATTTTAAAAGGCTGCCAGAAGTTGAAGCTGGGGTAACTATGGTGCACTGGGGCTCTGTCCTCTTTTCTTTTCTTTTCTCATCTGTCTCTACAGTTCCTCCTTCTCTACTTTTGATCATCATTTATCATTTAGTTCTCCATGCCTCTGTTTGGTGCAGTACGATTCATGTATTGTCCCTTTTTCCCTCTCCCCTCCTGGGGAGTGGGAGTGCTTCCAGACTCCAGTTGGCCCATCCGCGCTCCTGTTCCTGACTGTATACCTCGCCTTTGCTCCTGCTCCTACACCTGGCTGTGGTTCCTGTCTCCAGCTCGACTCGCGCCCCTGACTGTCCCCAACCACGGCTGGATGAAGCTAGTCTGCTGGACTTTAAATATATAGATGTAGAGTTAGATAAGTTAATTATTCTCTATGAGTTCTGGTAAATCGCCTGTCCGTCCTGGGGGAGGATCCCTCCTTCATGTGGGCACCCTGAGGTTTCTTCATTTTTTTCCGGAATCCGTTTTTTTTTAGGAGTTTTTCCTTACCACGAAGGGGGGTCTAAGGGCAGGGATGCCAGTATAGCTTAGTCAGTTTGTTAGTTTATTTTAGTATTTTCCTATTGACTCCTTGTTTTACTTCAAAGCCCATCGAGACGACTGTTGTTGTGATTTTGGGCTATACAAATAAAATTGAATTGAATTGAATTGAATTAAAGCAAAATTGTTGTCTGTTAATGAATGTATTGCTAATGCAAAATTATGGGTTTCACAATATGATGAAAATGTTAAAGGAGGATATTCTGTGGATGAAATTAACCCTCAAGATAGTATTTCTAATATTAGTAAACATTCAAGCCACAGGAGTCAAAAGAGTGTCAGGTCAAGCACCACAAGCTCTGCTGTCAGAAAGGCTGCTGCAGAGAAGGCCGCACTTGTTGCTCGTGCTGCAGCTTTAACAGCCAAGCATGCTTTGGAGGAGCAAGAATTGCAGATAAGAAAGAAAAAGGAACTGCTTGATTTGGAAGCTGAAATAGCTGCATCAACTGCTAAATTGACTGTTTTACAAGCTTCAGTTCCCCTCTTTAAGAAGGGGGACCGAAGGGTGTGTTCCAACCATAGGGGAATTACACTCCTCAGCCTCCCTGGGAAAGTCTATGCCAGGGTACTGGAGAGGAGAGTCCGTCCGATAGTCGAACCTCGGATTCAGGAACAACAGTGCGGTTTCCGTCCTGGTCGTGGAACAGTGGACCAGCTCTACACCCTATCTAGGGTGCTGCAGGGATTGTGGGAGTTTGCTCATCCAGTCCATATGTGTTTTGTGGATTTCGAGAAGGCGTTCGACTGCGTCCCCCGTGGCATCCTGTGGGGGGTGCTCTGGGAGTATGGGGTCCGGGGAGCCTTACTGAGGGCTGTCCGGTCTCTGTATGACCGGAGTAGGAGCTTGGTTCGCATAGCCGGCAGTAAGTCAGACCTGTTCCCAGTCCATGTTGGACTCCGGCAGGGCTGCCCTTTATCACCGGTTCTGTTCATAGTTTTTATGGACAGAATTTCTAGGCGCAGCCAGGGGCCGGAAGGGATGTGGTTTGGGGACCACAGGATTTCCTCTCTGCTTTTTGCAGAGGATGTTGTCCTGTTGGCTTCCTCGGACCGGGACCTCCAGCGTGCATTGGGGCGGTTTGCGGCTGAGTGTGAAGCGGCTGGGATGAGGGTCAGCACCGCTAAATCTGAGGCCATGGTCCTTGACCGGAGAAAGGTAGTTTACCATCTCTCGGTGGGTGGAGTGTCCTTGCCCCAGGTGGAGGAGTTTAAATACCTTGGGGTCTTGTTCACGAGTGAGGGAAGATCGGAGCGTGAGATTGACAGGCGGATCGGAGCGGCGTCCGTAGTTATGCGGTCGCTCTATCAGTCCGTCGTGGTGAAGAGAGAGCTGAGCCGAAAAGCAAAGCTCTCAATTTACCGGTCGATCTACGTTCCAATACTCACCTATGGTCATGAGCTATGGGTCATGACCGAAAGAACGAGGTCCCGAATACAAGCGGCTGAAATGAGCTTCCTCCGTAGGGTGGCTGGGCGCTCCCTTAGAGATAGGGTGAGAAGCTCGGTCAACCGCGGAGAGCTCGGAGTAGAACCGCTTCTCCTCCACATCGAAAGGAGCCAGTTGAGGTGGCTCGGGCATCTAGTCCGGATGCCCCCTGGACGCCTCCCTGGAGAGGTGTTCCAGGCATGTCCCACTGGGTGGAGGCCCCGGGGAAGACCCAGGACACGCTGGAGAGACTACGTCTCTCGGCTGGCCTGGGAACGCCTTGGGGTCCCCCCAAAGGAGCTGGAGGAAGTGGCTGGGGTGAGGGAAGTCTGGGCATCTCTGCTCAGTCTGCTGTCCCCGCGACCCGGTTCCGGATAAGTGAAGGAAGATGGATGGATGGATGGACAAGCTTCAGATCATGAAAGTTATTTTCAAGGTCCCACTGATGGCATGAATTCTTATGTGGAGAAGGAGAAGCAAAAAGAATCCATCAAGACATTAAATCCTTTGGCAAAGGAGTATCAATTTGAGCTACAGAAACATATGTCTCAACCAGATTCAACAAAATGGTCATCTATACCCACCAAAGGATTATCAAAGGATGTGAAACCTAAAGAAATGAATCAATGGACTGCACCAGCATCACAGCATCCATACAGCTAAAATGAACCACATCAGGAAATTGGATTTGGGACATCTCATCATTTTCAACATCAAGAAACAGCTCAATCTTCAAATCATCAACAAATCAATCTTAATCAGCCTGGAAAAATACTCACCATTATGCACAGACAAAATGCAATAACAGAAGCTCTGGTGCAGCAGAAACATTTGATGACTCTTCCGTCACGAGACATTCCGACATTTGATGGAGATCCTCTTCAATACAAGACATTCATAAAGGCTTTTGAGCAAGGAGTGGAGGAAAAGGCTGCAAAGGCAGATTGTCTCTACTATTTGGAGCATTTCACCATGTGAATTGGTTCGCAGCTGTCAGCACATGGCTCCAGAGCGTGGTTACAAGATAGCAAAGGATCTTCCTCAAAAACATTTTGGAAACCAGTATAAAATTGCAAGTGCCTACATGGAGAAGGCTCTTAACTGGCAAGTAATAAAATCTGAGGATGTCAAAGCACTTCAAGCCTATGCTTTGTTTTTAAGGGGATGCTGTAATGTGATGCAGGAGCTTCAGTATATGCAGGAACTGGACATGCCAATAAACATGAGAGCTATCATGTCAAAACTGCCATTCAAAATGAGGGAGCAATGGAGAACCATAGCTCATGACATAATGGAAACAACCAATCAGGCAGCTTCTTTCGTGGATTTGGTTGTGTTTACTGAACGACGTGTCAGCATACTCTCCGATCCATTGTTTGGTGAGATAAGAGAACCATCTGGTGTTACTGGAATAAAACCTTTTTCTGGCTTTAAGTCACGTTCGCAGAGGATGGGGCCGGAGTAGTGCAATGGTCCACGTTCAACGTAGGCCATCTTTGCCTCCCATTGGTGGACTCTGCGGCCGACGTGGACGATCCCGGACACTCATTTATCCGGACTTGACGCCCACGGACGTGAAGCAGCAAATCAAGGCCGCTTCGGGCCCAACTTAGACAAGCAATCAGATCGCGAGCATTCAGTCGCTCCACGCGGACCAGGTGAGTTGCTTTCCCAGCAGCACTTGCTTCATCAAAAATAGCCTTTGATTGAGTTAGGACAAGTGTTTTTCTTCTTTCAAGCACTGACTATTCCCAATGACGTGTTTTCATTGTCGTCTGAGCTGCCGTTCGCACGCACATTTTGCATTGTTTTGCAAAAAAGGAACGGTCGCTTCCGCCTAGAGCAGTGTTTTTCAACCTTTTTTGAGCCACGGCACACTTTAGCCTTGACAAAAATCCCGCGGCACACCAGCATCCAAAAAAAAAAAGAAAAAACTCAGTCTGTATTGATCGACAGCTGCCCCCCGCCCCCCGGAATCTCACATGCATTTTCATGATAATTGTGGCAGAAAAAGCTGGAAGTTGCAGCTGTTTTTTCTAAAAGTTGTATTAGTTAAAAGTTAAAAGATTCAAAAACTGTTTGATGTGTGTTCCTTGTTTAAAGACGTTAAGAGGAGAGGCTCATTGTGCGCTAAGACAGTCGTTCTGACCCAATGCATCATGGGAGATGTAGTGCCATAAATCCGCCGACCGCAGAAAGACCAGCTTCTCTGAGCTTCATGGTTTTGTTCTCTTGTTCCACGGTCTGACACCAGATTCTGTGGAAAGCTACACCGCTAAAGACGAGCTTTAGCTGGTATTTTTGTTAGAACTGAGAGACTTTATGAGTTAAATCTAAACAAGGAAGTGAAGACTTTAACTACTTCTGATTGGTCAGACTGATGACATGTGATTCAGCCTTCAAGAATGATTGGTGGAGACAGTTAAAGGGGCGGCACTGGTATAGCTAACAGGGATAGCTGCAGCTAAATCGCTGTATCTTCATTCTTATAAAAATGTATTTAATAGAATCAAATAAACACAAAGAAAAAATAATGTCATGATCTTTTATATTCCCAACTACTCAGTGTTTTATCAGGGGCCTGTTTGGATGAACAAAGAGCTGATTTCCTGGAGATGGGAAATGTTGTTAGATCAGTTAATGAGGGCAATTTCCCACGGCACACTTGACCATCTCCCACGGCACACTAGTGTGCCGCGGCACACTGGTTGAAAAACACTGGCCTAGAGGTCCCTGTACTGCTAGCACGCTTTTTACGACATTTTAAAAAGGGCTTTGTTTTATTCTTCTTCGAATTAAACGCTTTCATTGTTGTTTCGTTGTTCAAATTGCTCCGATCGCTAAGATTTGTCCTTTTTTCTGGTCTGCAAACAGGTCCTAGCTAGCTAGCGATCTTTTCGAATGAGCTTTCGTTGCACTAGCATGCCTTTTACGGACGATTTGGCGAATAGTGCTTTGTTTTTCCTCTTCAAATTAAACATTTTTATTGTTCAAATTGCTCCGATCGTTAAGATTTGACGTTTTTCCTGGTCTGCCGACAGGTCCTTCTAGCTACAGCTAGCGATCTTTTCGAATTAGCGTTTGTTGCACTAACCATGCCTTTTACGGACGATTTTGTAAATAGTGCTTTGTTTTTCCTCTTCAAGTTAAACGCTTTAACTGTTCAAACCGCTCCGATCGCTAAGATTTGACCTTTTTTCTGGTCTGCAAACAGGTCCCAGCTAGCTAGCGATATTTTCGAATTAGCATTCGTTTTTAGTAGCACACATTTCAGGGAGTAAATAAACACAAACATCTTTTTTTCTTCATTAAACACCGTCATTGTTGGTTTTAGCTTAAGTGAATGAGTCTCTCTGCAACGTTGGATTTTTTTAACAGCCCATTTTTAAAACTATGTTGAGTGATGCATGTGCACATGCGTGTGCATGTGCACATGCATGTACGTCATTGTATGTGCACGTACATGCATGCACGTACGTGCGTGTACATCATTGTATGTGCAGGTGCATGCATGCACGTATGTGCATGAGCGTGCACATGCGTGTACATCATTGTATGTGCAAGTACATGCATGCACATACGTGCGTGTACATCATTGTATGTGCAGGTGCATGCATGTACGTACGTGCACATGCATGTACGTACGTGCACGTGCATGTACTTACGTGCACATGCGTGTACGTCATTGTATGTGCAGGTGCATGCATGTACGTATGTGCATGAGCGTGCACATGCGTGTACATCATTGTATGTGCACGTGCATGTATGTACGTACGTGCACGTGCATGTATGTACGTGCACATGCGTGTACGTCATTGTATGTGCAGGTGCATGCATGTACGTGCATGCATGCAAGAATATTAACATCGAATATACAGCATTTTGCAAAGCAATTACAAAAATTTGGCAAAGATATTTAAATTAAACACACATTGAATTCTTGCCAGCACCCTGTATAACCATCTATTACTCTTCTATGACACAGACTATCACAAGCAAATATGGCAACTTTCATTCGGGTCACAAACCCAAACGCCCCAGCACATCGCCAGCAGGCCATTATTGTGGCTTCAAAAGAGGCCCGCTTGTATCGGGAGAACAAAAAAGTCTTCCCTCAACCTCCACTAGAGCTGCTCCATCAGCTCACCGCCCTAGGCCATGCAGAAAAACTGCTGCGGGCTGAAGGGATCTCTTCACCTTCCCATCAGCAGTGTCTGGGAAGGCTGGTGTTGCCTTTTGGGCAATATAAGAACGCCCCTTTTCACTGGCTTGTAGCCAATGATGTTGGCTACCTCAAATTGTAAGTATTTTACATTAAAATGACTCTTTATGTACTCTACACAACCTTTCACATGCAATGTTAATGATGAATGACACAAACCTGTCTCCATTAGACTAAACTTATCGAAATTTCCACCTGCAGCCTAGTTTACAAACACAGAGCGGAGTTGATTAACCCCGCTAGAAAAGGAGACATAGGTAACCAATGGATCAAAGATTGCCTGACGGAGTACGCAGAGAGCTTCCCTCAAGTCTCCGTTCTCCTTGAGGCCAACATAGACCGGTGCATCTATGGCCAGAAAGACTTTGAAGACCATACCTTTCAGGAGATGTGGGAACTCCACCGGCAGTAGGGAGCCCAAAAGGACAGGCCAGACAAGTTTAGCTCAAAGCAGAGGGAGATGATACAAAAAGCAAACAGCTTGGTGAGGAGATGGCTTAACACACCGCTGACCCACATCACCAGCGTGCAGATGAAGAGGTTCCGAAAATACATCACAGAAAAGGAACAAGTAAGTGTTGTGGCCATAAACGGCCCAAAAGCAAAGAACGTGTTTGATTTGCACATTGGTGATGATTCACGACTGAACTTTACAGAGTTTAATGAAATAAAACATTTTTTTTTTCCTACTGTAGCAAGAGCTCAAAATGGGCAATCCATCTGCATGTGCTGCTGCTGATGATGCTGAGCTGATGGCTGCATGTCAGGCTGTGGAAGGTAAGAGACTAACAGAGGTAATGAAAAATAAGTACATGTCTTTCTTAATCCAAAATTTTTCCTTTCTTAGATTTAGTGACGTCTCAGGAGTCCGCGAGTGCAAGCCAAGGCACGCCAAAGCAGAAGTCAGCCAGCCGGGTCAAGTCATCCTCATTGACTCATCATCCTCAGATGACTGCCTCGTCTGCATCCTCCTCCCAGCCTCAGATTTCCTCATCTGCCCCCCCTTCCATCCAGAGAGGACCTCCCCATCTGCATCCTCCTCCCAGCCTCAGGTTTCCTCATCTGCCCCCTTTCATTCAGAGAGGACCTTTCCATCTCCATCCTCCCAGCCTAAGATCAGTGCGAGGCCCATGCTGCACTCAGCATCTGTTCTTCAGACCAGTAGGTTGGCCTCCACATCCCGCAGTCACGTGACTCCTGTGGAACTGACTCGGAGTGACTCACCTGTAAGTTAGTAAATATGACTACTTTAAATGTCTTACATTTAATGAAAACTAGATCACATGTTCTGTATATAATTTGCGATGCAGGTGGAGTTAGAGGGTTGGGTGCGCCTGTGGGAAGACTCCATTAGCATCCCGGCCGCTGACGTCAACTGGCTGAAGGAGGACACAGAGAGAGGACTGTTCACAGCTGTTCAGACATATAAAGACGTTTCTGGCCATCTGAAAAGGAGAAGGGTGATGAAATCAGACCGGATGTGGTTTTACCCTCTGGAGCCTCCTGGTTTCATCAGTGGTGCTATACCAACTCCACACCTCTTTTTCCGGAGCCGCGTCTTTGTCTGGCGTCCTGTGGGAGTTTGGAGGTACTCTCTCAAGTGTCCTCGGGGTGATACCTGTGCAGGTGCAGGGCGAGATGTGCACCTCTACAAGTCTGGCTACCATCATCGGGTACGACTCACCTTTTTTTTTTTTTTTTTAAGCAGAGGTGTTCAGGACGGAAGATCCAATACTAATGTTTTTTAACAGCTTTCCATACAGCTTTAGTTTTGTTCCGTTTAGTAAATAAATGTAGCCTCAGAGATGAACACATCACACGTTGCTCAGCTTTGCTTCACTGTTTCTAATCTCTGCAGGTACGGCACATATGTGACGTGTCCAGCTGGTACACAATGCTGACTGAGGTTTTGTGTTGTGGACCATGCACGAAGGCAGCCAGAAACAAGGAGGGTGGCACAGTGGGGCGCTGGCTTGCATGGGATCAGGTCATTCTGTCCCAGCTCAGCGAGGCTCATCAAGCCATGTTTCCTGCTGTTCTCACCTGCAAGTGAGTGTTACCAGCAGCATGTGAATGAATTTTAAATGAATCATCTGATGACCCGCTCTTCTCCAAGGCGCGGCGTGGACAAGAACGTTGTTCGCCTTCTGCGGGACAGAACAGAGGGCAACACCATGGTGAAGGTGTGGCGGCAGGTCCAGGAAAATCACCATGAAGAATATCTTCATCGTAAGGACCTGTACACCACCCTTCTGATGAGCACCGTGGAGCCGCACGGCATCGTTTCCGCTTTGGGGCACACCTTCCGTCCCCCCCCTCCCTCCAGAGAGTTGCCCTCCACACGACTCCTGCGGCACGCCTTTCTGCTAGCAGAGGCCGACAATGTGCAGGACTACAGGAACCAGATCCTCTCCACCTTTGGCACTGTGCTGAAAATGGATTCAACCAAAAAAGTATTTCAAAGTTTCACTGTTTGATCATTTCAGACATATTGCAGTCATTTTTCACAACTTCAGATGAAATACACCTCATACTGCTGTGGTTTGATGACAAATACTGGCATGTTTCAGGTGGTTAAGAAGCTGTCTGGAGAGGCTCATGGGTCAGCCGAGTGGTTCACCAGCGTTGGGAACGAACACTCCCAGATTGTGACCTTCGTGCTGACCTGCGAGGAATCCACAGACAAGCTTCGGCCCATGTGTCAAGGACTGGTGGAGAGGTTTCAGCGGGCCAATCAACCGGCTCCGAAGATCCTGTATATTGATCGGGGGTGTTGCCGCGCTCAGGGCCCAACTGCAGTGGAGACTTTGTTTCAGCCTTGGGTTGACCGTGGGATGGTGGTTCGTCTGGACATCTTCCACTGGATCCACCGGTTCGACGCAGCCATCCGGACCGACAGCCACTCCAAATGCGCTGCATTCAAGTCTGCACTGGCTGGGGCAGTTCTGGCCTACAATAAAGGCGACCTGGATCTGCTGATAAAGGCTGTCAGGGCTAAGGGGGAAGCCTTGAAGTCTTTGTCAGATGACTGCATTATTCAGCAGCACATCTCCAGGGAGCAGCTGAAGCACCACGTGCGGAGGGTGACTCTGGGACCACAGGAAAGCTTCCAGCTCATCCAGGGGGCGATCGAGGAGCTGAAAGGTCCAGCTGGACTGGATGAAAGCGGAGTGAGCCTCTTCAAAACACCAGGTGAACAGAAAGTTTTCTAAGTGAACTATCAATTACTATACAGCTAAATGGTGAATGTTTGTTAGCAGTTAAAAGATTCTCTGAGAACCAAACAACTAAACACACAGAGGATCATCAGCTCAAATGAAAGGCAGCTATTTTGACTGACAACCTGAAAACAGAACTAAAATTAAAACATTAAACAAACAAAAAAAAGTTCACAATCATCCCTGTTTGTGTCAAATGTGTTTGGACTGAACTGCCTTATTTCTGAATTCCTTTCTGTATTTATAAAGCCATCGATGAGATGTGGGCGTGCCAGCAGCGGCATCTGGGCTGCATTCAGGATCCACCGGACATGTCCATGTACAGGGTGGCTCGTGTTACCAACATCAACGGTGTGGATGTGCCTTTTTATAAATGCCTTCGAGGAAGCAACAGCTTGGAGGGTTTCCACAAAGTGCTGCCACACATGATTCCAGGTAGAACACTGACGTGCACTGAAGCAGCACATGAAATGTTTTGAAAAATGAGGTTTCTGAAAAATGTTGTCCCCACACAGGGCCACACTGTGCTGCACGTCCATACCAGGTTTACCTGATCAGCGGCATTGCTCGGTGGAACTCTGACTGGACTGCAGATGCCGTGTTTGGAGGCAGAGGGCGGAGACACAGGACGTACTCTGCTCCACTGATTGACAGGCTCAACAGACGCTGTCAGCAGCTGTTTGGGGAGACTGTGGAGGAAAACTTCCAAACTCCCGCTGATGTGGCCTCAAACGAGCTGCTGGATTTGAAGTACCTCTTCAGCCAGAGCACGGGGGAATCTGGACCTTTTTCCTTGCAGGACATCATGTCAGATGGACCTGGTCCAGAAGAGGAGGTGGTTCCACCTGGGCAGCTCGACCCAGAAGTGGAGGATGAGGCCTACCACAGCGACAGCGAGGAGCAGAGCGACGTTCTCCACGCCACCCCAGCCCACATCAACATCACCAGCCACGACACCTCCACTCCTCACCCTCCAGCCTTTGTGAGTAGCTTCTTTTTAAATATTTAAAAATGTACCGTCTCCTGCATGCAAGTCTTTTTATTCTCTGAAACTTTTTTAACTTTTGTTTTTTAAAACAGGAGGATGTCTGCAGTGCCAATCCTCTTCCTGGATTCCAGAAGCTGGAAAGATTCTGCTCTCTGCTCGTGGAGATCGGCATGACGGAGAACAAGCTGTCCCTCACCACAGAGCAGAGGAGCCAGGTTGTGGAAGCCTGGAACGCCGTGGAGGAACACGATAAGCAGCCGCAGAAGTTTCACCAGCTGTACAGGACGCACTGGGGCAACACCCTGTACTGCAGGACCAAGAGGGATGATCTTGTTGAAGCTGCCGTTATCCAGAAGGTCAAAATGGCTAAACGATATGCACCAGCTCAGCAAGACATAACTGCCCAAAACAACAGGCTGATGTACACACTGGTTAAACTGTTGTGGCTGCGGACACCTCACGGCTCTCAAAGCAGTCCGGAGAAGACCAACATCTTAAAAGCGTATGAACGCATCCAGCATTGTCTTCTGGTGGAGGACCCAATCCTGTCCAGAGCGGGGATCCCTCTACCAAAGATAAACAGCAAGACGGTGAGAGACTTTATACGCTTTCAGGAGAGGCTGCTGAACCTCCACGCCACCAAGCAGCCGTCCATCATCACCAAGACTACCTCCATCTCCTCCTCTGAGCTACCTCCAGCACCACATCAGCCAGCTGTGCTGCCCCCACAAGACTACCCTGTGCTTACATATGCACCAATACCAAGCACTGCTGGAACAAAAAAGCTGAAAAAGAGAACAGAAATCCCTCTGCCATCTTCCACCTCCTTCCCAAAACCACCAAGCAGAACTTTGAGCAAACCTGTCATCCATAGCCAAACGCAACCTGCAGCTGCTTCCTCATCCATCCAGGGCATCTATTTTATTCCCATACGACCTACCCCTGCCAACACCAGCACCGCCTCCAGCATCAGCACCGCTTCCAGCATCAGCACCGCCTCCAGCATCAGCACCGCTTCCAGCATCAGCACCGCTTCCAGCATCAGCACCGCTTCCAGCATCAGCACACCCTCCTGGGCAAAAGCTACCATCTATAAAAGGAAGCTCCAAGGACAAAGCTCAGGAGGGGACAGTAAACTGTCAAGAGTGCACAATCTCCCCGTTTGTAGTTTCTGTGGCCAAGCTCTCCAGGGACACAAAAAATACAAAAAGAAAAGTTTTTGCACAGTGACAAAGATGTCAACTTCAAAGGGTCTTCAAAACAGAGTGTTTGAGAGCTTTGAACATTTTAGTTCTGTTGTTGATGACATGTGTTGACAGATATGTTTGTGTTACAATAAAAATAATTTATGTTTTTACAGATTTGCATCATTCATTTTCTTCATACTTCAGGTCACAGGGGCAGCAGTCTGAGCAAAGATGGTCAGATTTTCCTCTTCGAAGGCCACTTCCACAGGGGGAATCCCAAGGCATTTCCAGACAGTCGCTGCAGTGTTTTCTGAGCCTTCCCTCGTCACACGCAATCTTGATCTGTTCTCTGATTTGTAAGCACTAAACAGATCATATCATTAAAAAGGGAGACAGCAAATAAAACAAGTAAATAAGACACCACAAAAACTTAGATTTACCTGAATGTTTATTCAAAAATAATCTCAAAAACATTTTTACATGAAAATTAGAATTTCACTACAGTGTGTATGGAAAAACAATAAAAGCTGGCTTAGTCTTTAGGTTGTCAGCTTGTCATTCAGTGGGAGATCTTCTAGAGTAAGGAAGCACATGCTGGTCAACTCCTTGACCACATTAGTGTCCATCTAGAGTGTTGTCCTCTAACGGAGTACATTCAAATACCTTCTTTACAACTCTAATAAAAAGACCTCATATGTTTAAGAGTTGAGTGTAAGGAGCTCTGCAGTTCACTTTTCAGGTCAGATCACCTGGGTCATCTGACACAGCTTTCAGCTTGGTTCTGTGGACACGTGACAGGAATT
Source organism: Oryzias curvinotus (assembly GCA_023969325.1). NCBI lineage: Eukaryota > Metazoa > Chordata > Actinopteri > Beloniformes > Adrianichthyidae > Oryzias > Oryzias curvinotus. The sequence continues at coordinate 23,512,866 of CM043724.1, forward strand.
GTATCAGTGGAGGTTTTCCATCATTCAAATCAAATTTAAGACATGACTAGAATTAACTTGTAACTACTGTCATTACTGTAAGGTTTTCAATAACGTGTTTACATAAACATGTGGACTTTACTCAGCAATTTGATCAACTTAACACTAGATGGCGCCAATTAGAGCCATACAGGAAACAGGACACTTCAGTGGCGGTTTTGCTTCATTTAAATAAACTTCAAGAAATGGAAAGAATTTACTTCCAAATGAACCATCTTCAAAAGACAATCGCCTCAGAAATGTTATGTACTGTTGGGTTGAACATCTGATTAGGAAGATTAACATGTGTTACTAATGTTTTCTGCATTTAGTTAAAATCACCATAAATTTAGCCCAGCAATTGGACCCATCTTCCTCTAGACGGCACCACTAAACGTAAACATCAATACGTGTGCGTCAGGGGGTGTGTCTGCTTCACGTCAGCGTCAGTACCGTAAGTAAGCAGATAGCCAATCTTAACAAATCTTAATTGAACTACTGTCCGGCGCATCACCCAACCCCGGACAGCTTCATGGAGTGGAGTAAACAGAGAAACCTCCATTTAAGCATTAAGCATGATTGGTCTAGTTTTCTCAAACAACCAAACAGCATGGAGGGTCACTTCAGCTTCCACACCTCTCACTCATGGTTTTCACCCCAGATTCCCCACTTCCCATGAGTCTCAGGGGCTGAAGGCGGGGCTAACCCCAGATTGCTACAGTGTAAATCTAACTGCTACAAATCAAGTGTGATCTTCAAGATTGTAATATGTTTCAAAGGTAAACATCAGTGACGTGCGGTGAGGTCAGTGACTGGTGAGGCACTGAATCCTCTGGAGTCAGATTTACAATGAAAGAACTAAATATTTCACCATTCATCCAACGGTAAATTATTATGTAAATTATTCATATATACTGTAAACAAATGAAAGTGTACAGATGTGTTCAGCACACATTTGACCCTCAGTAACTATTTCTGGTAATTTTCCAACTTCAAATTCTAATCAGTTAATATCAAATGTTGTCTGAGAATGATCATTTTAGAACTGAATTAATGTATCATTAATGGGAGTGGTTTGGAAAGCATGGATCATGTTCTGCTCTCCAAAGCAGGGTTCAGTTGAAGGTAGGTGTGAGTTTTCTTGTAAAGGCATGCATGTCATTTTAATAACAAATGCCAATACACACATTTGTCTCTTAACAATGTTTTATTGAGGAAACTGTTGATATTTCATGTTTGAAAACATCATTTTCCAGAGTCTCTTGCAGATGAAGCTTTAATAAATATTTACATTTAAGTTTTTAACACAGCGAAGATGGTTTTTCTTTTTTTCCACAAATTATGTCTGTTTGGATGAACAAATGTATCAGGGCTTCAATGCAGAGGTTGGACTTTTGTCTAGAATATTTATATAAAAAAAAACATCCCAAAGCACAAATTCCTTCCCAAGAAGGGTTGATTAACAATCCAAGTGTCATCCTTCTCCAGCCCACAATGAAAACAAAAGTCTAATAGTAGGATAGAAAAATAGGATCTTTGGCTTAAGTTTTATTTAAGTAAAATAATTTGATGATTAAGATAACCATGGGATGACTTCTTTGACTGACACAGTAGTTACTGTAAATTTTTTAATACATCAAAACAGCCATTCTGAACCAGCTCAACTGTACCATCATCTGGATTGGGAAACATAGAAAAAGTAAACAAGATTGATACACAGACGAGATGTTTAAGATAGGTGATGAAGATGAAAAAAGTCATTCTTTACTCTTCAGTAATGAGATCCCGTCCACTGTGACTGTTGTTTCCACAGAACCACCTTTCTTTATGTTTTAGGTTTCCTGTGTTTTTGATTTAAAGTCTTTACTTTTTCCTGAATTGAAGTTTGGATTTCAAGCGATTTCTCATTAGGCTTGTCTTATACGTTTTCAAACGGGTCATGAAAGAGGCCATCACCGTCTCCATCTCTGAATTCAGAATCCCCAGGAGGCTGCTGGATGTCACAGACCCTGCGTGTGGCCGAACCGACGGCGTGGTGAGTCCGCTGGACGTGGCGGTGAACAGAGGTCAGTGTAGCAATGCTCCTGAGTGCAGGCTACAGTCCATGCTCCCTTGGCCAGCACTCACAACTCACATTGGCCCTATCACGCGCCTCCAGGGAATCACACAGGTGTGCATCCATGAGGTTGTTTCCCCACAGAGGGCTCCCTGTCCAATAATCCAGCCTGGATGCCTTTCAGGGAGTGTGAGGGTCTGCTGGTGGCTGCAGGAGCTGCTCTAGAGGAGCAAGACCGGATGCAGGTCTTTGTCTCTGACAGCTCACTGCTGCTGCAGCTCATCCTCCAGCATCAATGCTTTCTACAGAACGAGTAAGAGTGCTTCCAGAGCACTCTGGATGTTATGTTGTTTGAAAATCCTTTGAAGTTTTTCAGACAGGCCTGACATATACAGAATTGAAATACTGTTCCGTTTCGGCTCTTGTTCCTTCTTGTCTTGTTTTCCTGTATGTTGGGATCTGGTGAATGCCCACTTGGGATATCCACAGGTTCAGAGGGCTTGGTGGATATGTTGCTCTTCCTTCTTCTTTCCCTCAGCTTGTGGGCACCTCCTGGGCTGTGTTGTAATGTCCTGATGACGCCTAGTTTGTGCTGTAAAGGGTGCTTTGAGTCAAATAGAACGACCCGAAACCATGTAGGCTAAGTGGACAATACCTCCAGTTTCAGGTCTGACTCCTCCCCCATGAGAGCATAAATACCAGCTCTTAGACCAGCTAATTCAGAATTGACAAAGCCTCTTGGATAAGAGGCGAAACGTCTTCTAACTTTAAAAACCAAGTCCAGATGACAGCCCCTAAACCTACAATAAAACTTTTATTAATGTTTTTGTGATGTTACACATTCAGACATTTGATGAAACGATGAGACACAACACATTTATACACACAAACACACGCAGTTTTATATATTTAATAAATATTTACAGCATTACATTATTTACAACAATTATATACATATATACATAATATAACCAGGGTTAGGATTAGGGGTGGGGGTGTGTGGTCTCACTAGGGTTGGGGTCACGATTAGTGTCAGGTCAGGGGTGGGTGGAGGTTATGTTATGGTTGGGGGGGGGGGGGGTCACTAGGGTTAGGGTCAAGGGTTCAATAGGGTTGGGGTTAGGATTAGCGCCAGGTGGGGGGTAGGGTTTGGCGGAGGTTAGGTCCAGGTAAAGGGGGGTTAGGGTTAAGAAGAGGGTCAGGTGAGAGCGTCCGTCAATGCAGATTGGAGCAGATCTTTGACACCACCTACTACAGGGGTCCCCAGCCTGTCCATCTTCATCAGGGACCCCCGTTCTTCAGCTCCACCTGGAAAACGGTGAGGACACCATCAGACCTGACACCAGGAAGCCAGAACCGCTGCCAAACGGCCCCTCCCTCCTGGAAAATATCCTCCTAAACACAGAGAGGACAGCAGATTTAAAGGACATATCTACCAATGCTATTCTTAAGCCTACATGCATAAATATGGTAATAAATTACCTTTGGCACAACAAGGAAAGACTTAAAAAAATGAAATACGAGTCAATTCTGCTGCTCCATTTTTACATCCGTATGACAACGCGCTCGCTTTTGTGGACTGGGAGGGGCTGGTGCTGTTTTAGAGAAATACATGAATGGATCAAAATACTGCTTTAGGGTTGTTTTTTTGTGAGGAATTAACAATAAATTACACTTCAAAGTTAAAAGAGTTGATTTTACATGATATAAGCGCCTTAAGGAGCTCATCTGTGTATAAAAGTACTAGTTTACTTCTGTTAACCCTGTTTACCAACTACAACAAAGACTTAACATCAAGATCATTTATTCCAAATCAAACCATTTTTTCCATTTCAATACAAATGGTGTTTTTAGTGTTTTAACATGTTCCTGTGGCATTTCTCTGACGATGAAGGACAAATATGACAAAGTTCTGCTCAAAGTTGCATTTCTGTCTACTTCTCTATTCAAATTGTTGTGAATCGGGGGCAGAAAAAAGCAGTTTGACAGAAAACTAGCTTGGGGGGCCTCAAGCTTCCTGCTCTGCTCCATTCTGATAGATCCACCTGCAGACAAATAGATCCATGAACGTCTTTGTTTTCCTGGTCTGAGCTGGAATCTGCATGCAGATTGTGGTGGTTTTGACATTCGTGGTGGGGGTCAAATTTCCCCCTCAATTTCATTTTTTAAATCTCTCTGAATAAAAGTTGTGTAAAGAGTAGAGCTGGGAAAAACTGAGAACAGCAACAAGTTAGTTCAGCAAATAACTTGTTTCCACTCTTTGGGGAAGAAATAAAAATAGTTTTCTGGTGTTTTAACATGTTCCTGTGGCCTTTTTCTGGACAAATATAAAGAAAATTAAGCCTAAAAATTGCCTGAGTATTTCTTTATTCAAATAGTTAAGCAGACGAAAACGGCCGTTGGAAAAAGCTTGTAGGCGTGACATACAAGCTACAATCGGCAGGCCACAAGCTCCCTGCTCTGCTCCATTCTGATGCATCCACTTGTAGACAAACAGATCCTTTTACATCTTTGCTTTCCTCATCTGAGCTGGAATGTGACTTAATACTGTACAGTTGGATAGCTCCCACATTGCTCGCCATGTTAGGTTAGGGTGGTGAGGGGCTGTAAACTAGCGGGAAAGCATGTAAAAGGTATGGATGATGGGATGTAGGGGCAGGCCCACTAGCCCCCAACAGTCTCGCCGACAACTACCAGGTAAATTTCTAATGAACTCTGCAGAAACTATGTCCTAGAAAACGACACAGGATTTTTACTTTGGCTAAAAACGGTGTCATCATAATTAAAAGACCACTGGAAGCTGTGAACATAGATCAAACGAGGATCAGAGTGGGACTTTGAAGTTCTGATAAGCAAAAGTCTGTGTCATGACACTGTTTTCAAAACCAGTTACTCTGTTTCTTTACAACAAACCCCAATATGAATGTTCTTTTCTTTGTCTTGAAAATATTTTTTCTGATGTTTTAATGTATAACCAGGGACATGTTAGCTCGACTTAACGGTAAAACCAAAAATCAAACGTATAGAAGCAAAAAACATGCAGGAAAGGCTGGATTTAAAAATATTCCATAATGAAGCAATCTTGGCTGAAAAAAATCTATATGATTGATTATTCCTATGAACTAATTTTCCTTTAAAGTAAATCCAAGTATTTTTAAAGAAGAAACTGTTTTCAGTTAGTAATAATGATACATAAATGTATTAATGAAAGTACCTGACTAATGATCAGATCAATAAAAAACAAAAGGAATTTCAAAGGTATAAAGAGTCATTAAAGGTTCCTAGTTCAGGCGTGACGATTATATTTTAAACTGATACAGAAAAAAGGTATGTCATACCTCAAACTGTAAAACATTGAAACCTGGAGGTCCTCCCTCATGTACACCCCCCCCCCCATAGATGTGTAGAAGCTGCAGTACAGTCTCATGTTTAGAAGTTTTACTCATGTGAAGCAACAGAGGAGGTGACAACAGAGCCGGTGAGGAGTCACAAGGCCTGACCCCCCGCCCCCCAAAAAAACCTCCCTCCTTTTTATTGCTACTTCCTATTCAGCTCCATATGGGCACACATGACACTTGGGTTTTAACTGGGTGAGAGCATACGGCCACATGCAGAGTGTCAGTCCTGGTTCCTCCAGTACCGACACCAGGATGCAGCGGAGGAGAGGAAACAAACTGACAGCGGTCCAAATATGCAGCCAACGTGGCAGAACTAAGAGTCTGCAAAGGTGTTGGAAACCCAATTACAAGTGATGAGGATCTTTCCTGCGTCTGAACTCACTAGTTAATGAAGTCGACTGCCTGCAGATCGGTGAGGATGAGGATGTTGGTTCCGGCGTTCTCCACGGACAGACTGGTGCAGATCTCCTTAAAAACTTCAGGCTCAATGTCACACGAACTGGAACAAGACGCACAAAGCTATTTATTAGTTAATTAAAAAAGGTTTTTCTCGATTTCTTGCCGTTTGTTTTATAGTAAACAAAACATATACTGAACAAAAAAAACTAAAACTGTAACCCAGCCCCAGATCTGCAGCTCTGTGATTTAGGTTTTATCTATTACTTAAAAGAAGTATTTCTCTAGTGTACAACAATTTCCATCAATTTTGATAGATTACAATATGAATATGTTTGTTTTATAGTCTAATATTATCCGAGATTAGACTGAGTATAATAGATCAATAGAATAAAAAAGTGTCCTTTGGGTAGAAATAAACACCTCCTGCAGCCTCACTTTTCATACTCATATGTGGAGGGATAAGGAAAAGGAAAAAGCAATTTGCTGCTAGCTCTCTTGACCAGCTTGGCCAGTTTCTTTTTGTCCCTTTCATTAATTACTCCACACCAGCAGACCACAGCATAGAAAGGTGCTGATGCAAGAGAAAATTAATTGATTTAAAATGAATAGATTTAACATTTATTTGATCTAAAATAAATAGATTTAACATTTATTTGATCTAAAATGAATAGATTTAACATTTATTTGATCTAAAATGAATAGATTTAACATTTATTTGATCTAAAATGAATAGATTTAACATTTATTTGATCTAAAATAAATAGATTTAACATTTATTTGATCTAAAATGAATAGATTTCACATTTATTTGATTTAAAATGAATAGATTTAAAATCTTTATTTGATTTAAAATTAATGGCTTCACCATAAGGAGCCGGAGGGACCGAAACCAGGAGCCCAGAGCAGAAGGTCGTGGTGGTGGAGAATTCTGCAGAGACAGACAAAGTTCAGATCAGAGGAGTTTCTACCAAAGAAAGAAGAGATAACTGTGGCCACGGCTGTCTGGATTTACTGAACATCCTCAATCGTTGTGTAAAAAGTACAAGAAGTTGTTGTGCTTTGTGTTCATGACACATTTTCATCTGCATATCCACACAAAAATCAGTAAATGGTCTTTGGTCTTCAACCGAACCCCCAGCGATGACCATGAAGGCATCACATTACATATTATCCAGCTGAGAGAAGGCTGTGGCTGACGAGACTAACCTACCAGAAACTGGAGAACAACATCTGCAGGGACAGCAAATCCAATCCCTGCAGATATGCTGCTCCTATGGATCCCCAGGACCTCCCCCTCCTGCACAGAAAACAGAATGTCATTAGGCAACAAAAGAAAGTTCAGGAATAAGATCAGAGTCTCTGTGGGCTTTACGTGCATACATCCGTGTCTGGTCTTAAATCTGGTCTTTCAGTCCAGAAGGACATAAAAAAGCAATTTGGTTCTGAAAAAAAATGACCTGGACCCATTTAGTTAAACCAGTGAGTAAGTAGAACCCAGTCATCTTTATTGTACAGATGACAGTTTGGACTGACCTTCACTGCACAAACATACAGGAAGTGACACGTCTGCACCCACAGGGTTTCCTGTTTCCTTTACGATTCTTAATGACTAATCACAGCATCACACTCTGAATGTCAGAATCCAGCTTCTCCTCACATGAACTTCATTTACCATGTTGACAAGGGGCCCCCCTGAGAATCCTCCCTAAAAGAAAACAGGGAGAAGCTTCAGTCAGAAAGTTCTGAACGATGCTCATGGACACACTGACCAAACCACAGTGGGAGCTCACAGTGGGTAAGCAGCTGTGCTGCAGCATATTGGTCCTCCTCCGCTGTTGCATACTAATTATGCAAGGGGTGACACTCCCTGGCAATTGATGAGGGTTTCCGAAGGCCAGGACGGATTCTCCTGGCCGTGAAGCAGGACTGCTACCAACTGAAGGATGGGTAGGGGTGAAGGATGGGTAGGGGTGAAAGATGGAGAGAGGTGAAGGATGGGTAGGGGTGAAGGATGGGTAGGGGTGAAGGACGGGTAGGGGTGAGGGACGGGTAGGGGTGAGGGATGGGTAGGGGTGAAGGATGGAGAGAGGTGAAGGATGGGTAGGGGTGAAGCATGGGTAGGGGTGAGGGATGGGTAGGGGTAAAAGATGGAAAGAGGTGAGGGATGGGTAGGTGTGAAGGATGGGTAGGGGTGAAAGATGGAGAGGTGAGGGATGGGTAGGGGTGAAGGATGGGTAGGGGTGAAGGACGGGTAGGGGTGAAGGATGGAGAGAGGTGAAGGATGGGTAGGGGTGAAGGACGGGTAGGGGTGAAGGACGGGTAGGGGTGAGGGACGGGTAGGGGTGAGGGATGGGTAGGGGTGAGGGATGGGTAGGGGTGAGGGATGGGTAGGTGTGAAGGATGGGTAGGGGTGAAAGACGGGTAGGGGTGAAGGACGGGTAGGGGTGAAGGATGGAGAGAGGTGAAGGATGGAGAGAGGTGAAGGATGGGTAGGGGTGAAGCATGGGTAGGGTGAGGGATGGGTAGGGGTAAAAGATGGAAAGAGGTGAAGGATGGGTAGGGGGATCTGTGGTTAGGGTTACCCCCCCCTCCAGAGAATCCTCTCTAAAAGAAAACAGGGAGAAGCTTCAGTCAGAAAGTTCTGAACGATTCTCACGGACACGCTGACCCAACCACAGTGGGAGCTCACCTTCGTCGGGCAGCTGTGCTGCAGCTCAGTCCTGCTGTTCCTCAGCCTTGTAGGGCTGAGGATGCCAGAGGAGACAGTCCATGGAAGCTGCGGAGGGCAGCCGAAAACCAGGACTGCCTCCCCTGGCCGTGCAGCAGCACTGCTGCTGAATTCCAGGAAGGTCATGGGGATCTGTGGGAGGGGGATGAAGACGATGCAGATTTGAGCAGATCCTTGACACCACCACCACATCAGAGTAGATCTCTGCTTGACATCTACAGCTCCCACTCCCTCAGTAAAGCCCAGAACATCACCGGAGACAGCTTCCACCCTAGACATCACCTCTACTGCCCTCTAGGTGGCAACACAAATCATTTTCAAACTACAACAATAGACCAGTGTTTTTCAACCTTTTTTGAGCCACGGCACACTTTAACCTTGACAAAAATCCCGCGGCACACCAGCATCCAAAAAAAAAAAAAAAAAACAGCAAAAACACAGTCTGTATTGATCGACAGCCCCCCGCAATCTCACGTGCATTTTCGTGATAATTCTGGCAGAAAAAGATGGAAGTTGCAGCTGTTTTTTCTAAAAGATAAAATAAAAGATAAGTTAGAAAATTAAAAATCTGTTTGATGCGTGTTCTTTGTGGTTTCAAGACTTATAACAAGGAAGACTCATTGTACACTCAGACGCTGTTCCTTTAAGCCAATGCATCATGGGAGATGTAGTGTAAAATCAGACGCTACAGGACGCTAAAGGGCAGAAAGATTAGCGTCTCTGAGCTTCATTGTATTGTTCACTTGTTCCACGGTCTGATACCGGATTCTGTGGAAAGCTACACTGCGAAAGACTAGCTATAGCTGCTATTTTTGTTAGAACTGAGCGACTTTTTGAGCTAAATCGGGACAAGGAAGTTGAGTCTTTAACCACTTCTGATTGGTCAGACTGATGACATGTGATTAAGCCTTCAAGAATGATTGGTGGAGACAATTGAAGGGGAGGGGAGGGACTTTTCCGCAAACACCTTTAGTTGTAGCTGAAGCGCGGTATCATTCTTATCAAAATGTCTTTAATAGAATCAAATAAACACAAAGAAATTTTTTTTTATGATCTTTTATATTCCTAACTACTCAGTGTTTTATCAGGGCCTGTTTGGATGAAAAAACAGCTGACTTCCTGGAGATGGGAAATGTTATTAGATCAGTGAATGAGGGCAATTTCCCATGGCACACTTGACCATCTCCCACGGCACACTAGTGTGCCGCGGCACACTGGTTGAAAAACACTGCAATAGACTAAGAAATAATAACCAGCTGTTACGCAGTCGTTCCATTGGTCTGAATAACTAACCATGCTTACTCTGTCTGTTTTGTTTTATAAAGTTCTTTATGATCCTTATTTTGTTCTCATTTCTCTCATCTTTGAAGTGGGAGATCTTTGGTGGCTGACTACATCCTTTAATTATGACAACTGCAATGAGCAAAGTTGATTAGATTGTTCCCATGTTTTGGGTAGTGCCTTGAGGAACGGACTCTTTCTAAATAAAGTGAATGGATCAAAATACCTGCTGTTTTTGGAGAGGAATGAACATCTTACACTCAAAAAGTAGATTTGACATGATAAAGGCTCCATAAGGAGCTCTTCTGTGTCTCTGAAAGCACTAGTATACTTCTGTTAACACTACATCAGAGACTAAACATAAAGATCAATCATTTAAAATTCTGATCAGGCCTTCATTCCAATTACTTTTGTCCAGGTAAACACAGCTGAGGCATCAACATCCCATCACTACAGCCAGTCTTCAGCTATGTGAACAGAGGTTCAGGCACTTACCTCCGTGACACAAATATGGACGCCACAGCAGGAGCTGCGGTGTCCACAATACCTGGGATGATATCGACTCAGTTTTGCGCTCGCTGCCTTTTCAAAACACACACTAGCATGCATGTTCTACCAGTATGTGTTAACGTTAAATTAGGCCTGGGCGATAAATCGATTAAAGGAATTAATTCGATTTCAAAAATAACTAAATCGAGTTTTTAATGTGGCACATTTTTGGCTCCCCAGAGCTTCCGTAGCGTTAATTTCACTCAGCGATATGGCACGCGACAGACAACACACGAAAAAGCAAGCGACAGCATGGCTACCGGTGAGAGTTGGAAGTTTGTTCCCAAGAAAGGAATAAAATCATCTGTTGTGTGGAACTGGTGTGGGTTTACTGCCACGGACGTGGAGGAAGAGACACCCCCCCACACTGCAACATTTGCCTAAAGCCCATCGGAGTAGGGCTGAAACGATTCCTCCAGTTACTCGATTACAAAAATTCCTCGAGGCAAAAACTCTGCCTCGAAGCCTCGTTAAATTCCTATGACGCGCACTATACGCGCGGCGCAGGTATTGGATTGTGTCACACTGACCTTTTGAATTTAGTTGGCGCGATGGCGGGGAATAGATCTATAAATAAATGGCAGAAATTGTCTAAAGTGTGGGATCATTACACACTTAAAGAAGAGAACAAGGTGCAGTGTCTCTACTGCAAAATAGAGCTGGCATACCACAACAGCACATCTTCCATGATTCAGCATCTGAACAGAAGACATCTGCGCGACCGCTGGAACCCCAACGCCCTAGGCGTGGGACCCACGCGTGCCGTCGGCAGCGAGCGAGGGGCGGCGTCAGCTGCTCCGTGGCGACCAGCGCGGGCCGCCTCGGTGGGCGGCGAGAGCCCCCTAGCTGCGGTATTCAGGCAACCGGGCCTGCTTTGAACACTATTTTTTTCAAAGTAAACGCTTCGGACCCCGCGGGACACTCAGCTAAGAGCATCGAGGGGCGCCGAGAGGCAGGGGCTGGGACAGGCGGTAGCTCGCCTTTCGGCAGACTGCCAGGCAAATCGTTTTATCCGATTACTCGAATAATCAATCGATTAAGTGCTAGATTAATCGATTACAAAAATAATCGATAGCTGCAGCCCTACATCGGAGTCAAAGGCTCACGCGCTCAGTCATCTTACACACGCACGCGCCTTAACACACAAACGCACACACATACTCATCCAACAACGCCAGTGTAAATAGTTCATTAGTTAGATAGTTAGTTGTTACTCTTATTTGTTAATAAAGAATACTGCATTGTAATTATTACTTGTACCCGTATATTCATTTGCGACGCGGCCACCATAGGATTTTGTTTTCTGAGGAGGAGGAGGCAGGGGTAACCACAACTACTGCTGCTTCATCATTTTCTCCGTGGAGAAGACAGACTTTATTAATTGAATTAAAATCTTAGAGCCCAGATATGAGCTGGATTGTTCATCCTTAAAACACAGCTGGGACTTTAAGTAAGTAACCTTTTTATTTTGGACAAGTGAAAACAAGTGTAGAATAACAAAATAAGACAATAGCAAGACAAAAATTATATAAAACAGGACAAAATTATATAAACACAAGTCCAAAAGGGAGTGAGAAGAAGAAAATTGTTATACTTAACATTGATTCAAAGAGCGTGTTCATTTATTTATAATTCATCTCAGAAATGGGGCTTACATTTGTCTTGCGTTTGATTAAATAAAAGCAACACTTGCTTTAAGTTTTCTGCCGTTTGTACTTATTGCTTTCCTTAAGTGGGGGGGGATCAGAAATCTAATTGAAATAAATAAAATCAGAGATTTTATTTTTAGGCCATATCGCCCAGCCCTACGTTAGATACAGAAAAAAAAAACATCCATAACTGCAACGGCGCTGTCTAATCCAGTGCTGTTGTATTGTAAGTAAAGGAGTGGGTCATGGGAAATAATATGGCTTTAATTGCGTGTTTGTGTGTGTATGTCTTGCAGGTCAGTGCGTGGTGTGGCTCTTTGACAGTTAAAAATGTCGGCTCTTTGTGTCAAACTTGTTCGCTGCCCCTGTTTGTGTTAGAGGCTTTAGAAAAACACTGCGGATGTAACGTGGATTAAAACCTTAACCAACGACCCAAAACCAAGGAAAGAAAGTGCCTGCAGTGGGTTTTAGTCACAATTTTTCACAGTGTGGGGGGGGGGGGGGGAAACATTTTTCTTCCTCCAAAGGGGGAGAACAAGAGAAAAAGTTTGGGAACTGGCATAATATATGGCAAACGCCCGGTGAGGGGGACCCACCTGACTCAGGGAAGACCAGAGCTTGGACCCCAGCATCAGGGAGGAACAGTTGTTGGTGTGAGGAGCTCTGTAGGCAGGAGAGAGATTTCTGAGAGTCCTGTTCCATTTGAAATAAAAAGAAATAGTAACAAGTCCACAGCTGTGTTTCATCATTGTACTAACTAAACGGATTCCATTGTAGTGATAACAATAGCTGCAATGGGGGGAAAAAAACTATCCTAAAGAAATGGGACCCACGACATGACCCCCCCATTCAAACCGCCCACTGAGAATCCCCCGAATTTTGAAATGGAGACTGCAAACTAAGCTAGCAGATCGGGAGTAACTAATCACCCCACCAGTCTAGGGTGTTCCCTCATTTATACCAAAATAGGTGAAATCTGTAGTAACGTAGGATAACAACCGTTTTAAAACTGTACATTTTTTTACTACACACACTTTTTTCTCAAGACCATGAGTATTTGCTCTATTATAAACTCTCAAAGTTAAAATCTCCACAGAAATAAGTTCAGCATTATAGAATGAAAAAAAGCCTTTCTTGAAATCAAAGATTAATTTAAACTTCACAAATTGAAGCATTCTGAGCGGGAGACGCGGCACAGAGAATGATTGACAGCAGACGGAGACACAGCAGCGCTGATCAAATAATGCCGCCCTTTAAGCTAGGAGCGGTATGGAAAAGCGGGATTTAGCAAAAAGAAAACCACTAAGTGACGATGAATTCCCGCGGGGGGGGGGGGGGGGGGGCAGAACTACTCACCCCTCTTCCACACCTCCCCCACCTGTCCTCGAGGGGCAAAAGTGGCGCGAATAGCCTCAACTTTGATGACCACGATAAAAGTGGACTAAAACACTTTTCCCCGCGAAAACATTTATAATAAATATGACGTCTACCACTTCCCTAAATTAAGTTGTTAGAGTAAATTCAACCTACCTTTTACAAGTTCCTCCACCAGCAGGTGCTTGTAGCAGTTTCACAATGGCTGACTTCTCGAATAACGGGGTTTACCAGTCCAAAATTAAGGGGTAAAGGCCAAAACGGAACCGTTTCATGTTTAATTAACATGATTTCATCATATTGTAAAATTTAGCCCAGAAGCAAATCCCAAACTAATACGGAAGCACCGCACGACCTCAGACAGTCTCAAGGAGGAAGAGTAGACAGTGACACCTCCATTGAAGCATCAAGCCCGTTTCATCAAGCACTCACAGTCAAACAGCATGGAGGGTCACTTCAGCTTCCACACCTCTCACTCATGGTTTTCACCCCAGATTCCCCACTTCCCATGAGTCTCAGGGGCTGAAGGCGGGGCTAACCCCAGATTGCTGCAGTGTAAATCTAACTGCTACAAATCAAGTGTGATCTTCAAGATTGTAATATGTTTCAAAGGTAAACATCAGTGACGTGCGGTGAGGTCAGTGACTGGTGAGGCACTGAATCCTCTGGAGTCAGATTTACAATGAAAGAACTAAATATTTCACCATTCATCCAACGGCAGCTAACAAGCTTATAAAATACACACAGGATCATATTTGTCCTACAGAGAATATTTCTTTTATAGATAGATAGAACACTCTTCTTGTGTAAATTATTCATATATACTGTAAACAAATGAAAGTGTACAGATGTGTTCAGCACACATTTGACCCTCAGTAACTATTTCTGGTAATTTTCCAACTTCAATTCTAATCAGTTAATATCAAATGTTGTCTGAGAATGATCATAAAAATAAAATGAATGATTTTACTTACATTTTTTCCACTTGCTCCCAAGTTATTTTTAAAAAACAAACATTGAAAAACATGTTTGGCCTTACTTTTTGAGTCCATGTGTTGATCCTTCTCCACAAAAATCTCTATGATCTGTTTCCAAGCATTCCTTATTTTCCTTTAGTTTATATGAGTTTCTCCTCTCAATGGAGACATTTATTGAACTATTACTATTGAGCTCTACCGTCAGAAGTGAGGCACAGCGCTGCCGAGCCTCACCTGGAGATTCAGCTCTGTCTGTGATCGCGCAACACTCTAATACGGCGATTTTGACCTCAGAAACTGTGGAAAATGTGTTGAGTTGACTGAAAAAGTATATTTAACACAGATCAGTGGAAAATAATATTTACTTCATTTAACTTTTTCTATTTTATAACGATTATGGCAGGTGCGGCTCTGCCTCACCTGACCGCACGTCACTGGTAAACATAATATTTGTAAACAACCCCACATTTCCAGTTTATTTCAGTGCAGTTGCGGTACGTCCAGCCTATGGCACCTGAGCTCTGTTGGAAGAACCACCATGGGTCGGACTCCCGGTCCGGGTTTCTGCAGTAGCTGTGGTCCCCAGACCCCGACCCGGGTACTGCATGACATAATGTGGAAACTCAGTCCACTTCAGACAAGGAGGCGCCTGAGTCCATCTGAGACACATGCCGTTGTAGTACCTCAACTCTGTGAAGCCTTCAGAGCAGGACAGAGGCACTACAGAGAGGTAGAGAAGGATGGATGGATGAATTTAGTCAGTGTGAATAGAGAAAACTGGAGTGGAACTTCCAAACACATGATATCCATGTTTGCTTTTAATCTGAATATAAAATCTGACACGAGGGATTTTAATCCGACGTCCAGCTGGACCCGTCTGATGCTTTCAGTCCCACTCATCCACAGGTTTTTTCCTTAAATTCACTGAGTATTATTGTTGATTTTTCAGTCTGAAGAAAAGGAATTAAAGATTTTTTCTTTACTTTGGAATGTAGATTTTTTCTGGATGGTTGGATTTATAAGGAGAGCTGCAGGAGCGTCAAAAACTGAGGGCTTAACACTGGAACTATACGTTTGAGTCAAAAAACTGTTTGACTCCATTCCAAAATTGAGACTGACATGCATCTGCTGCGTGGCCACCAGGGAACCACAGAGTGAAACCCCAGCTCCCCCTACTGGCTGTAAACAGAATAACACACTGAATGCAAAATGGCCATCTCTGGCATTAAGGCTTCTACACTTCCTATTTAGAACTCCAGGGGGAGAGGTCCCTCAGTCCAGTTTGAGTATACAGTCAATGATTCAACCCAGATTGCATGGAATTTCACAGTCTGCTGTGAGGCACAGCCTCTCATTGCAGCCTATGTTGTAGTTGAATTACAAATTACAGCAATTTTGAAGATAAAAATAATAAACTGTATTAGAATAAGCCAAATAGCATTTATAACACATTAATTTTAACATGAGTTCACTTTTTATGGTGGCAGGTAGGGATGATGACTTCACCTGCCTTCCCTGGCTGCATGTCCCTGTGGTCTACATGGGGGGGTGGGACAGACTGCATCACCCATTCTGTACATAGTACAGTAGAAACATCAAATATTCCATCATTTTAGAATTGAATCAATGTATCATTAAAATCTGCACAACAGTTACAATGACAAACAGAAAATGGAAATGGTTTGGAAAGCATAAATCATGCTCTGCTCTCCAAAGCAGAGTTCAGCTGAAGGTAGGTGTGAGTTTTCTTGTTTGTTTTCATTAGAAATAAATATTAAATATTAAATAAATACAGCTGCAAAAGTGTAAAAAACATGCGGTCTGCAAAACATGTAAACTGTAAAGAAAACATTACAAGTTTTTTTCAAAATACAGAAATAACTAATGAAGCTCACACCAAAAACAAAAACAAACAACTGTTCAGGAACAAAAAACAATTTAAAATTGAAAAACAACAACTACAACAAAAGGAAATAAATAAATGAGTGAATGAAAAAACACCCTGGGACCGTGGAGTGTCACTGTAACACAGTGCTGTACAGTCTGATGGCTGTGGGGGGGGATGACCTGCAGTAGCTCCTTCTTGCACTGTGGGTGCAACAGTCTGGTGCTGAAGGAGCTGGTCAGCGCCTCTACAGTTTGGTGCAGGGGGTGGGAGGGGTTATCCATGATGGATGTTAGCTTAGCCAACATCCTCCTGTCCGCCACCTCCTCCATGGACTCTAGTGTGCAGCCCAGGACAGAGCCGGCCTTCCTAACCAGTTTGTTGAGCCTCTTCAAGTCTCTGCCTGCACTGTCCCCCGCCCAGCACACAACTCCATAAAGGACCACTGAGGCCCCCACAGTGTCATAAAAGGTCCTCAGCAGCTGTCTGCACACGCCAAAAGACCTCAGTCTCCTCAGCAGGTGGAGGCGACTCTGGCCCCTCCTACACAGAGCATTTGTGTTGTTGGACCAGTCCAGTCTGTTGTTCAGGTGAACACCCAGATATTTAAATGTGTCCACGACCTTAATGTCTGAACCCTGGATGTTCACTGGTGAGTGTGGTGGTGAGGACCTCCTGAAGTCCAGGACCAGCTCCTTTGTCTTGCTGGTGTTAAGCAGCAGATGGTTAACTTCACACCAGCCAACAAAGTCAGAGATGACCCCCCTGTACTCCTGCTCGTCCCCCCCGATACACAGCCCACAATGGCACTGTTATCTGAGAACTTCTGCAGATGACAGTGGTGGGAGTTGTAGGTGTAGTCTGATGTGTACAGGGTGAACAGGAATGGGGAGAGCACAGTCCCCTGAGGTGCCCCCGTGCTGCAGACCCCCACATCAGACACACAGTCTAGCAGCCTCACAAACTGTGGCCTGTCTGTGAGGTAGTTGATGGTCCAAGCAGCCAGAAGTTGGTCCACACCTGCAACCTCCAGCTTCCTCCTCAGCAGTGATGGCTGGATGGTGTTGAAAGCACTGGAGAAATAAAAAAACATGACTCTCACAGGGCTCCCAGGGGCCTCCAGGTGAGACAGGGCCCGATGCTGCAGGTAGATGATGGCGTCATCCACCCTGATGCCTGTCTGATATACAAACTGCAGCGGGTCCAGTGCTGAGCTCACCTGGGTGCGGAGATGGCTGAGGATGATCCTCTCCATAGTCTTCATCAGGTGGGAGGTCGAGGCAACAGGTCTGAAGTGGTTCGGTTCCATAGGACGAGGTACCTTTGGAACCGGAACCAGGCAGGAAGTCCTCCAGAGGACTGGTACTTTCTCCAGTCTGAGGCTCATGTTAAATAATTCACTTATTTAATTAAGACCGCTGCTACTACGCGCGCCCCCCCCCCGGCATTGCATCTGGGCGCGCCCCACTTTTTGAGAAGCACTGGTTTAACAAATAAATAAACAAATCTATGTTTTTGTGGTGCCTGCGGAGATACCCTGCATGTTCGTCGTGCTGCCAGTGAGAGAATATGGTACACGCACATAGCACAGCTTGGAAACTGCTGTTTTTTTTTTTTGTTTTTTTTTTTCAACAACGCAAACGTTGTCAACATAACTCACTGGAAATCCAAAATACTTCCACACCAGCGACTTCAGTGAAAGAGGAGGGGATTGGAGTTCTGTTGATGAGTCTCCTGCAGTTACCATGCTATCTTTTGAGAGGAGGTTGACTCGCAGCACTTCAACACAAGTGTTTTTTTCCGCTTGGCATGGGGGCGTGGCCGCATGATCGACAAGTCCATTTTTTAATTCAAAGTTCGAGACTGTGACTTAATTTCGATCGATTTCGATTTTAAATCAAAATCGTGACACCCCTACTGTCTAGTGGGTCTAGATGACCCAACTCCCAACGTTAAAGTGCCTAGGATAGCACAAGGGTTAACATCCATTGGAGATGACTCTTAGAGGACAGAGCAAGAACAAGAGCTGTTCATGTCGTCTTTATTCTGTTCATAACACCATATGGCATCAACATGTGCTGCACTCAGATAATGCCCCAAAACTATAAAGTTCAAATTAGCACCAACATTGAACACAAAGAAACAGATCTGCATCATTCTCACCTCTTCCTGATCAGAAAACAACAAAAAGGGAAGGGGGGGGGGGCAGTTTGTATCCCAGATCTGAAGGACCCTAATGGCATGCAACTCAACTGCCAGATATAAAATAAAAAAATAAAATCTTGTGTAATTATTCAATACTTTGTGTTACATGTAGTTAATCAAGGTCCTATTTATTTATTTAATTATGAACAGTTTTGGACTCCATAGCAGACCACCACTGACATCTACGAGAGCAGATGCAGGAAACGAGCCTCCCCCATCCTGAAAAACATCCCACCCACCCCTCACACCCTCTGTTCTCCCTGCTCCCCTCAGGCAGGAGGCTGCGGAGCAGAAAGAGCAGGACCACCAGATGAGGAACAGTTTCTTTCCAGAAGAAGTCACTGTTGGACTCTGGAAGGGTTGTCCAGTGTCCAGCAGAGGGCGCTTGGTCCTACGCTAGGATCACTGTCATGGTTCAGGGTTGGTTCGCCATCTTGTTTCTTCCGCTCATGGATCTCAGAAAAGAATCCTCTTTTTTTGGCCCAACCTTCATGGCCCATAAGACAAACATAAAATACACTCAAATAAGCAAAATAAAACACCAGGCAGTCAGTACGAATAAATAAAAATGAGGTCGCCTTTTTTTATTTTTGAAACAGAAATATTTCCTAGGCCTACACTAACGCGCCAAAACTTCTAATCTTGACTAAATTCACTGCCTTAGTCTGCTATTTCACGACATCAACTAATAAAACATTGTTAAATATCAAATGAATGCAATTAATATAGATGTAGCCAAGTGGAGAAACTGTAGGTGCAAGATTATGCCACTAGAGGGCGCGTCCTGAATTTTCAATGACCAGTTCAGCAAGGAAGTGGTGAACTCTGAATAGGGAAAATGTTCCGTTATTTGACAGTTATTTTGATCTGCGGATTCAAGACGGTTGAAACCTGACGTGAAGAGCCGTTAAGAGGGTTAACAAACATGAAAAGGTAAAAAAAGAAGTTGTGTTGACTGTAATTGTTGTAAAAGTATTCAGTTTTAAGATATTTGATGAAATTAGTCATTTGATTTACTGTCGCTGCATGTTACGTGTGTTTTATAGCAGTGCTCAATGAAGTCAATGTGGGCGGTGTTCAACTTTGCCGTCATCCCTGTTACAGTTCGGGCCACAGAGCACCTGCTGTAGTTATTTTTCTGTACTCTTTTCCTTAAATTTGATCTTTTTCTCTCTTTTTGTTTTGTTTACACTCGTTTCTTTCGTGATTTTGGAAGATCGGAAAGTGAGTGGCTGAAAGAAGAATCCAGATGGCATAATAGATTCATAGTTTGTTTTATTTTTTTATCTTCCTGATTACCATTTATTTTAAAACTCTGAAATCCTGAGTTACATTTTTGTTTTGGAATAAAGAACCCAAAGACAGTTTTGTGTCCTGTACAGGCTTGCTTTCGCCAGGCTACACACATTACTTATTGTGTGACTACTGGGTACTTTTAGGGTATTTACATGCTACTTTTTATGGAATTTACTGGGTACTTACAGTGTGTTTACATGGTATTTACGTGGTACTTTTTTGTGTCTACTCTGTACTTACTGTGTATTTATGTGGTACTATTTGGTTCATACCTATGTGGTACATACTGGGTATTTATAATATACTTACTGGGTATTTACATGTCGTGCAAAGGTGTCTCTTGTGGTACTTACTACATGTAAGAACAAGGTAAGTACAAATAAAGTATGTTGAATTTAAGTCTACACTCGTTGTATGTTTCATGGTATTTACCATGAATTTACCACGGAAACTACCCCTTAAGTACAATGAAACAGGACTGTAAAAGAAAGTCAGTCCTATTTCCATTCAACTACATGGTACTTTCACTACTAAATAGTGAAATATAATAATAGTTTCTTCAAACATTCTTTCAGCAAAAATCCAACTTTCAACAAGAAGGGAAGACCCAGGACATGTTGGAGAGACTACGTCTCTCAGCCGGCCTGAGAACGCCTCTGGGTCCCCCCAGAAGAACTGGAGTAAGTGGCTGGGGCGAGAGACGTGGATGGATGCATGGATGGATGGATGGATGGATGGATGGATGGATGCATGGATGGATGGATTGACGGATGGATAAATAGATGGATGGATGAATGGATGGATGGATGGATGGATGGATAGATGGATGGATGGATGAATGGATGGATGGATGGATGGATGGATGGATGGATGGATGGATGGATGGATGGACATTTTTGTTTAAAAAGGACTCATTGTGTGTTTGAATTACAGTGGAGGAAATAAATATTTGATACTTTGTTGAGTTTACAGGTTTTTCCTCTTAAATAAATCGTCAGTCTGACATTTTATGGTAGGTTCATTTAAACGGTGAGAGATAGAAAATCAAGAAATCATAAAGAATTTGTGGAAAATGATGTACCTTTCATTGAGGGAAATAAGAACTTAATCCCCTAGTAACCATTAAGAGTTCTGGTTCACACAGACCAGTCAGACTCTCCAAACCAACCGGTCTCCTGAACTGAAGACTCCTGTTTGAACTAACCACCTGTAGAAAAGACACCTGTCCACAGAATCAGTCCATCAGTCAGACTCCAAGCTCTCCAACATGGACAGACTAAAGAGCATTCATTGGATTTAAGGAGAAGATTGTAGACCTGCATTTGTAACACCTTCAGGATGTAGAGAGATCTGCGCCCTCTGCTGGAAAAATCAATAACTGTATCCACATATGACAGAAGGCCCTGGCTACAGGCTGCAGAACTGTAGGTGACACAGCAGCACAGCAGAATGAAGGAACGCATCAACACACTCTGCCTTAGTCATACTGAAAACGTTTACTTCTTTTTTTATTTCATACATTTGAATATTTGTGTTTTCTACACTTTTTTCCACATTTATAGAGCTTAAAGAGCAATGATATTTAATTTTGAAGAGTATTTTGATGTTTAGATGACTAAAGATTGCAAGAAGCACTTCCTGTTTTCTACCAGTTATTTCTACTAGTTTCTACTAGCAAATGTGAAGTCAGAATGACAGACAACTAAAAGAGAGCAATTAAGAAGATTTTGTGTGTTTAGTTCACTGGTTGGTTGTTCAGCCAAGACGACCAAAGAACGGCAGAAGAAGAAGCTGAACAAGGTCATGGAACCAGTCTCTGGACCTCAGGGATGTTTGTCCCAACAAGTGATGTTTCTGGAATCAGGATTATTATAACATGCTTCACTGAAGCTCTGGAGCATCAACACCACTGCTATCAATAGAATAATGATGGCAGGGATAGGCTCCGCCCCCAAGCCTGAGACTGACAGGATTCAGGAAAGCAACATGTTTAAAAAATAACTTTATTCTCTTCTATGAAAAACATTGTCATCAAATACAAAGGCACAAAACTATAAGGAAGTTCTCAGTGGAAGACAACTGCGCTCACCTGCAGCAGCCACAGGTGGCGCTGGAGAGTCAGAGTGAGAGGGGAAGGTAAATGGAGCAGAGAGGAACATGAAAGTGCAGCTTCAGTGTTGGAGTGAAGAACGTCAGGCGTGAAACAGAAAGCTGCAGGGATTCTCAGTTCTAGTCAGGACTGACTCCAGCACTGATCCAGCCCCAGATTGGTTGGATGTTGATGGGGTGTCATCGTCAAAGGTCAAGGGTCAATCTCCTCGGGGATAACAATCAGCATGACGTCCTCGTTGCCGCGCCTCATCACCTTCCTTAAATTCTGGTCTGGCTTGATGGTCAATGGCCGAGGTGATGTACTCGCTATTGATGCTGATGATGACGCAGCCCCCAACCCACCAAACCCCCCGAGGTCCCTTACCAACTGTGGACCCCCCCCCCCATGACAGGGCTATCCAGCCTGCCTACCTGCCTCCCCCAGACCCTGCGACCATGGTAGGTGTTGCCCAGAGCAACCACGGGCCCCAATAGGGTTGCCCTGCCCCGTCCTAGGGGCAGAGAAGGAGTAATTCCAGCCCCAGGTGCAGGTGGACTCTCCCCAGGGCACCCCCCCTCGTTAGTTCCATAGTTCCATCTTTAGATGCTGTGACTGCAGCATCTTAGTCCAACAGCTGATCCGTGTTTCTTGCCGGATGTGGTGGCAATCTGTAATTTGTGCTGATGGAGGCTGAGGCTGGAGGATGGTTGGAGCTCAGGAGCTCTGAGCTGCAGTGGACTGTGCTGATCGGGTGTCTGCACTGAGTTCGGTACCGATATGGTCTTTCTGGGGGAAACCAGGTCGTCTAAGGATGGGTGAACCGGCCCAGGCCGGAAACGGAGCAGGTCAAAACCTGCGTGCATCCCAGCAGTGGGATGACACCTGAGAGCAGACGCTGTAGCACAGCCTGAGGAAACATCCAGACCCAGCCTTTTGATCTACTCTGTACTCTTCATCAGAATATTCTGATGGAAACCTTAACAAGTCTTCTCTTTTGACTGAAAAACATTGTTTCTTGTTGCTCCTACACCGCCCCCTGCTGGACTATAGAAGGAATGACATTAAACAAAACAAACAGCTGTTTTCTCACTAAATGATGAAAAACAGCTCCTGTCCACTGTACCTGCTTGGTAGCGTCGTCATGGCGAGACACGTGAGCTGTGCTGCACAACTTCTCTGATTTGATGAAACCCGATGCTCCCATTTTTCACAAACATTCTTTGTTCTTGTGCTGTTTTCACTTTATTTATGGTCAACTTTGATCATTTCTTTTTTTTTTTTTTAACTTGTCCTGTCCAACAGCTGGGCAAACAGAGCTGAAGGCCTCTTGTGTTGGACATATTTTACTTTAACAACAGGGATTATTAATCTTCAGACAAACCAGAGGAATGTCTGAATAAACCCCCCTTGTAATTGAGGCCGAACTTTATTAATTTCAATCATATTTGAAAATCTTTGATGTTGGACCGGACGGAAAAGGAAAGAAGTGAGGAAGAAGAGAGAGGGCTGATAGAGGGGGGGGGGGGAATAGGAGGGTGATAATAGGAGGGGGGGGGATTAAAACCATGAAGCAGCATAAAGCAACAACTTTACTTTAAAAGAACAGTTTATACAAACAATTCTTTAAAAATAGAACTGTTGAAGCGGAGCAGCAATACAAAAAAGATGAGAACAGATTAACCAGTATCATGAGAACATGCAAAAAAGACTATTATACAGAAATATTAGAAAAAAATAAATCAAACACTGAAGACATTTGGAAAGTATTGAACAGTGTCATGAGAAAACACAAAGAAAAAACAAATGATCCAGACTCTTTAGTTGGCAAAAATGAGATATGCAACAATATTCAGGATATGACTGAGGAGTTAAATGAATATTCATTAAAAATAGAGCCAAAGTTAGCCAAAGAAATAAACTGTACTAATAAATCAGAAAGGGAAACTGTTGAACACTGCATAAAGAGAAATCCAAACTCAATCTATTTGAAACATGTGGAAGCAAAAGAAATTCTAGAAATCGACAAGGAATTCAAAAACAAAACATCTACAGACTGAAGCAGAATTAATATGATGGAGATATAAAAAGGTCATTGTTGACCCGCTAACCTATATTTCATACTAAGTAATTCCATCACACAAATCAGGGGACAAACACCAACTAAGAAATTACAGACCAGTGTCTTTACTCTGACAATTCTCAAGAAGACTGGAAAAAGTATTCCTCACAAGGCTGGAACATTTTGTTGAGAAACATAAACTAATATCCGACGATCAATATGGTTTCAGAAAAAAACAGATCAACATCCATGGTGATTATGAAACCAGCAGAAGAAATGATAAACGGCACAGATAATAAAGAGTTCACAGTAGGAGTGTTCATGGATCTGAAAAAGCCTTTTAGTTCTTTTGATCACCCCCCCACATAGGAGGGAACGCAGTGGATGGTGGAAGTAGTTTCAAACTTCAGGTATTTGGGCGTTGTCATCTCCAACGACCTTACCTGGAGCACCAACACTTCCTGCCTGGTCAAAAAAAAAACACATCAGCACCTCTATTTCCTGACGAGGCTCAGGCGCGCTGGGATGGGGATCGCAGTCTTGAACCCCTTCCACAGGTGTGTGATGGAGAGTGTCCTGACTGTCTACAGGTGTGTGGTGGAGAGTGTCCTGACTGTCTACAGGTGTGTGATGGAGAGTGTCCTGACTGTCTACAGGTGTGTGGTGGAGAGTGTCCTGACTGTCTACAGGTGTGTGATGGAGAGTGTCCTGACTGTCTACAGGTGTGTGGTGGAGAGCGTCCTGTCCTTCCACAGGTGTGTAATGGAGAGTGTCCTGACTGTCTACAGGTGTGTGGTGGAGAGCGTCCTGTCCTTCCACAGGTGTGTAATGGAGAGTGTCCTGACTGTCTACAGGTGTGTGGTGGAGAGCGTCCTGTCCTTCCACAGGTGTGTAATGGAGAGTGTCCTGACTGTCTACAGGTGTGTGGTGGAGAGCGCCCTGTCCTTCCACAGGTGTGTGGTGGAGAGCGTCCTGTCCTTCCACAGGTGTGTGGTGGAGAGCGTCCTGTCCTTCCACAGGTGTGTGGTGGAGAGCGTCCTGTCCTTCCACAGGTGTGTGGTGGAGAGCGTCCTGTCCTTCCACAGGTGTGTGATGGAGAGCGTCCTGACTGTCTACAGGTGTGTGGTGGAGAGCGTCCTGTCCTTCCACAGGTGTGTAATGGAGAGCGTCCTGTCCTTCCACAGGTGTGTGATGGAGAGCGTCCTGTCCTTCCACAGGTGTGTGGTGGAGAGCGCCCTGACCTCCTGCATCACTGTGCTTCTTATAGATTCTCCTCTGTGCAATACTCTATAGAAATCATCAAAGATCATATTGACATGTCTCTTCCTGTCTGTGACTAAACGGTTGGCCCAGGACCAGAGATACAAATTTCATCTCTGGTGAAATAACAAAGAATCCTGAATCCTAACTGATCAGGGATCAGTTCCATGGAATAACCAACAAAGACCTGATAGAGAACTACAGAGCAGGTCTTCCTCTGCAGACATCCTGAGACTTGGACTATCAGGAAAAGAGGACAGCGATGGAACAACTTCTTAACGGACTGGATGAACAGGTGACTTTAGATTTTATCATCTCATTATTTGAATCCATCACAGACTGGATGAACATTGATTTTTCTATTGATGAAAAGCAGTAAAGTTGATTTTCTTTATAGCAATAGTTTTAATACAGACTTGATGTAAACTGTTGATAAATTCATACAATAAATCTACAAAATGAAACAATAAAACCTTTATTAACTTTTTTGTGATGTTACACATTCAGACATTTGATGAAATGATGAGAGACAATAACACATTTATACACACAAACACACACACGGGGCAGTTTAATATATTTAATAAATATTTACAGCATTACATTATTTACAACAACTATATACATGTATACATTAGTTAACCAGGGTTAGGATTAGGGGTGGGGGTGTGTGGTCTCCAGTGTCAGGTCAGGGGTGGGTGGAGGTTATGTTATGGTTGGGGGGGGTCACTAGGATTAGGGTCAAGTGGGGGATGGATAAATTTAGCATTAGGGTCAGTAGGGTTGGGGTTAGGATTAGCGCCAGGTGGGGGGAAGGGTCAGGTGAGGGCAATGAAGATTGGAGCAGATCTTTGACACCACCTACTACAGGGGTCACCAGGGGCCACCAATCATCAGGGACCCCATTTTTCAGCTCCACCTGGAAAACAGTGAGGACACAATCAGACCTACTTCCTGTTCTTCAAACTTTGATGAAGACATCAAACCGCCTCCAGGAATCTAATAATGACCAACTCAATTAGTCCAATACAACAACGGCAATTAGCAAAGTTGGTGAGATTGTTCTCATGTTTTGGGTAGTGCCTTGAGGAACTGACTCTTTCTAAATAAAGTGAAGTGGGTTGAAAAGAAGGAAGGAAAAAAAGGGGAGGAAGAGGGAAAAGAAAACTGGAGAATGAGGAAGGAGAGGAGTGGCAGTGGGAGGTAGGGCTGTGACGATAACCGCATCACCGCAACCTTTTTTTTAGTTCAGCATATGGTCCGTGATTGGAACTATAATAAACACATTCATATTTGCTGATAATTGACTTTTTCTGCTAGTCCTGTGTTCAGACTTTCCTTCTTCCTATCAGACTCTTCTCTCCTTCTCTCACACCACGCCTGTCACTCTCTCTCATAGGCGCTTGCTCTCGCTGTCTGCCTCTGCGCTGCACGTGGCTCCTTTTACTCCGCCGGAGGATTTTGTGTTGGGGGGGGGGGGGGGGGGGGGTTTATAACTGTTCTCAGTCACTCTGTAACACCAAACATCAACGCGCGCTGTTAAAGTGCGATGAAAATCACTACATGTTGCCTCGCATGCAGCTAGAGAGCTGTCAGCTGCAGAAGGATCAACACACACCCCAAACACACGTGTGTGCGCTCCTAGTTCTACACACGACGCAGCGCGCTCACACACAGTCAATCTACAAGACCTACTTAGTTAGTTCATTAGTTACATAGGTAGTAGTTAACTGTTACTGTGATTTGTTAATAAAGAATAGTAAGTTGTAATTGTATTATTTTCTGAAGCGGCCGCCGGGGGATTTTGTGGGGTTTTTTTTGGGGGGGGGGCTGCGGTTAACCGCAACCCCGCACCCCCTTGTGGTTCATCACCGCGGTGATCAAAAATCCAACACCGTCACAGCTCTAGTGGGAGGATAAGAAGAAAAGGGAGAGGACAAAGAGACGGCACATTCTCACCAATGTTATGTGGATGAGTGCGATGTCTATGCCCTCATCCACGTATAAAAGGGAGGCCACTCCTCATCTTTACCTGGAAAATGGTGAGGACACAATCAGAGCTATTTCCAGTTCTTCAAACAATGATGAATTGAGGTTTTAGTAAAACATTGTTGCTGTCGCTCACCTCAACTCTATGGCTACCCTTCACTACATGGGCACAGGTTATAAAATCACCTCTCTGTGATATTATAAAACCTGTTCCCCCACTCCTAAGCGAGCTCCAATGGGATACACTTCTAAAGAGACAGAGGGGACAACAGATTTAAAGGGCATGTATGCCTACACACACACACTTAGAGAACAGGTTTTAGAAGAATCTTCAAAAATGCTTGAATAGATTAAAATACTGCTTTGGGGCTGTTTTGGAGAGGAAATAACTACATCAAAGACTTAAAGATCATTTATTCCAAATTCATCTGTTTTTTCCATTTCAATACAAATGGTGTTTTTAGTGTTTTTAACATGTTCCTGTGGCACTTCTCTGATGATGACGGACAAATATGAAAAAGTTCAGCTCAAAGTTGCATTTCTGTCTACTTCTCTATTCAAATTGTTGTGAATCAGGAGCAGAAAAAAGCAGTCTGACAGAAAACTAGCTTGGGGGGCCTCAAGCTTCCTGTTGATGAATAGAAGAAATAAAGATGCAAGTACTGACATCTGAGTAGGTTTCCTTGCTGTTGAATATTGGTATCGGCATCACCAGACTGTAAAAATCGGGTTTACAAGAAAACAATTGTACAAGTTAAAATGTTTTTTTTTTCTTTTTGAGGCTATTGTTAAGTACAGCAAATAGTTATTTTATTTACATAGCAGATCACCGCCATAGGTTAATTTTATTATTGTCATAAAACCAATAAATGCATTTTGCAAGAATTTTCTTTCTGCCTTTTTGTACCGAAAAAATATTGAAAATGTATCAAACCGAGTCCTATGAAATTCTGAACTGAATTGAGATTTTAGTGTACTGTTAAACCCCTAAATAATAGTACAGTAATTGTTCACTAAAATGATACCTCTCAATGAAATGTGTTGAATATTTATATTTTATAATCCATTTGTGTATCTTACTGGCTTACCAAACTGTAACAGTTGACAGTGTCGACAGAGACGATGACTCTGGTTCTTCTGCCATTTTGCTGCTGGCTAACGTCTCCATTCCGCCTCACAGACTCAAACGCCACCTGCTGGCGGAAAGGTGTAACATCACCCTTAAGGCACTTAAACATTTGAAGTAAACCATTTTAAATGAAAAAGCATTTCTAGTATTGACTTATAATTTTAGTTACGCTACAGAAACGCTTCATACCTACCAGTTCCAGTAGAGAAAGGGTTGTCCAGTGTCCAGCAGAGGGCGCTTGGTCCTTCGCTAGGATCACTTTCATGGTTCAAGGTTGGTTCGCCATCTTGTTTCTTGTTCTTCCCGCTCATGGAAATTAGAAAAGAATCCTCTTTATTCGGCCCAACCTTCATGGCCCATCAGACAAACACAAAATACACTCAAATAAGCACAAGTAAAACCCTATCCCCCTGTAACCAGGTCGCCTTTTTAATTATTTTTAAACAGAACTATTTCAAGTTACGCATCACGTAATGGCGGTTAGAATGTCCTAGGCCTACACTAACGCGCCAAAACTTCTACAGCAAAAATGTAACATAAATTAACTGCCAGTTAGTCGGCTATTTCACGACATTTACTAATAAATCATTGTTAAATATCAAATTTATGCAAATAAAACATTTTTAACATACTGACTCACCAAGTCCCGTTCGGTACATGAAAATAGTCTTTTTTTCAGGCAAAACAGGTGGAAAAGCAAAACCCAACTTCACCACCGAGTAAAATGAACAAAAACCAAACATTTATGGAACTCTGGTCATCTCATCTTCTCCCTCGTTTGATAAGCTGCATAATGGCTGCTCTGCTAACGTACAGGCAACGTCTAATATCTGCAACAACCTGATTGGCTGTTGTCGGTCACGTGGGTCACGTCAGCCAGAGACTGCATACCTTTTCAAAATAAAAGAGAACAAATAGGAAATAACATTTTGAACAATTTCCCACTTATGTTTTTCTTCTATTTTAATATATTTTTTCTTTTTTGTTTCTTTTCAGGGGTATTTTAACCGATAAGAAGGAATTGTTTTCTCTTTCAAAATTCAGTAAAATTGAATACAAAATATAAAATTAATTTCTTGCTTTGGTTGAGTAATTAAATGGAACTTAATTTATCTCTCAGGGAGAAATGTATCCATCAAGGAAGCCCAAAGAAAAAAACAAGCAATAGTACAATTGCAAATCAACAGATATCGGATCAAACTAACAAATCAGTAAATAGGTATATATGCTGTATATTAGGGGTGTAACGATACGCTAAAATCTCATTTCGGTTCGATTCAGAGTTTCTTAGGGCTCGGTTCGATACGTTTCGGTTCGGTACGGCTGTTTAACAAATCTGCCTGATATGAACTGCTATTTTATAAAGTATTATCTTATTGTTATTTATTGTGTGTGTTTTGCTGTCGGACACCTGAATTTCTCCCTTGGGAGATTAATAAAGCTTTAATCCATATATTTTGGTATTTTTTCTGTACAAAAAGCCAGAAAATAATGTCTTGCAAAATGCATTTATTGGTTTTATATAGCAATAAATAAAATTTGCCTCTCTATGGGATCTGCTTAATATAATAAGAAAAACTATTAGCTGCCAGGAACTACAAACTTTGAATAATTAACACTGGCATGAAAAATTAACTTGCACATTTATTTTCTTCTTGACCCGACTGAAAGAGTCGGGTCATGCCGTTTTAAGAGCATTAACAGATCTATTCTGTGGCATACACTATCTTTGAGTAACGATGTCAACACAACAGAGCATTCCCCGCATGAGAGCGTAAGCTAAGCATTAGCCATGCTGATCCTGTGGACATGCGCACTGTCACCTCCATCACCTGATAGCTGTTGAAGCTGAAGTGCAATGACGTTTCTGACCGTGGAAGGCGGATCTTCCTTCGGGGTTCACTTACCCGTTTGGACTTATTGCCGTTCTCCATAACTGAGCTACACAAACTAAATGCGCGGTTACAGACACTGTTGCGCTGCGCGCGACACGCTCTGCCCCCCGCCCCCTTTCCTACAGGCATGCGAGTGCAGAAACCAGTGAGAGTCTCGGCGGAATACCGCAAATAACATTAGTTCCGCCTCAACGCAAAGTTAATACATTTGCGGGGAAAAAATAAACAAACCAAAAACCGAAACGGTACGAACGTGAACCGAACCGAAAGTGCCGTACCGAAACGGTTCGGTCCAACTATGTGTACCGTTACACCCCTACTGTATATTTGTGCACATTTTTGATGACCTGATAATACAGAGTTGTGCAGTCTGATAGCAGTGGGAGTGACAGACCTGCAGTAGTTCTCGTTTCTACACTGTGGGTGTCTAAATCTGTCACTGCAGGAACTTCTCAGTCTTTTTGCAGTCGCCTGCAGTGGGTGAGAGTAGAGCTGTGACGCTGTGGGATTTTTGCTGTAGCTGTAGCCCCCCCACCAAACTAGAGGTAAGATCGGGCCTAAAAAATCCAGCCCGACCCGACCCAGGCCCGCCGGCATTAAAGCCCAACCCAGCCCGAAACCGACCAATTAACTTGATTTGCAGGCCCGAGCTCGAAGCAAACCAGAAATTTCAATTTATCCCATAGTATTTTTGGCAGAAAAAAACGCAAGATTTCTTAAGGTTAAAATAATCTACATATCTTTATGATCATGATAAATGCATTTGCACAACGAAATAACGCTGGAACACAGAATAAGAGGCCAGACAAAGAGAGTGAAAGAGAGATCTTGATGTGCACTCGCTTCATCACGCGGAGAAATACTGCAGCTGCGCTTCCTGTTTAGTAGTAGTTATATAGCAATTACCTTACAGCGCCTTCTCTGTTTTAACCATATTATTTATTTATAACAAGTATTCATCAGTTTAGTATCCACACATCGTTTTAGTATACATTTTTATAAACATATATTTATTAAAAAAGTCAGCGGCAGAAAAGCCCGGCCCGATCCGAACGTAATGATTGTCATTTTAGTCCACGACCCGACCCGAAGTGACAGATGAGGAAGAGGAGGGCTGGAGGCCAAGAGGACATGTGATTGGTGGATGAAACGTACCTTTTCTTGTGAGCTGCTGCTGCTGCTGCGTCGTGATGGCCGGATGCAACATGAGTCTGGAGCACAGAGGGAAGACATGTGACCCACAGCAGCTAAACGTCTTCATAAAGTGGAAACAACATCAGCTGTGACCATAAATGTGGTACATGAGTGGGTCTGTGAGACCCCCCCCCCCAGCTTACTCACCTGTAAATCCACCTGGTTTGATCTGTGGAGGTCCTGATAATAAACCAGCTTCTAAACTGTGAGAAATGTTCTGTTGATCCACTTTGGTGGGTAACGTGGAAGCAGGGCGCTTTGCAAGGGAGTGTACTGAAGAGGGAGGGGCTAAATGGCGATATAGGTTGCAGCTGCATTACTCTGAGGGTTGCTCACATCCATGCCATCTTCAAATGCTTATTTTACTAAGTCAACGTGGCTTTTATCCCTTGTGCTATCTCGTGGGGTCCAGATGACCCCGCTCCCAACGTGAGCAGGGATCGATCCGCCAACCCTTCGGTTGGTAGACGACCCGCTCAACCGCCTGAGCTAAACTGCCGCCATGTTTGCTATGGTAGGGATAACACGTCAACGTAAGGGTGGGGTCATCTGGACCCCACAAGATAGCACAAGGGCTAAACTGCTTATTAACAGAGTCCTGACTCATGTAATTAAAAAAAAATAACAACAACAGTTGTTTACTTCCTCCTTCCTGGCAGAAAATGGTTACAATTTTTGAAATGCTGGTTGGACGACTGTTGTTCATGGGGAAAATAGATGAGTGGTTTGGTTTCACACATTTCCTCCCCGTTAGTCGACGTTTTTAACCTAAAACGTGACAAAACAACAAAGCCAGTGTCTGTGTGCACCATGAGTTTGTCGACAGGATCATAAAAAAGCACCAACCTGAGCCAGGGAGGGGCTGCAGCTGCGATTCACATATGTGGACATGTTTCAAACGTATTGGTGTGAAGATGTAGCCCTAAGAACGGAGGTCTTCGCTGCAGACGACGTTCTCACCTGCAGGATCTGCTGGATGATGGCCTCCAGAGAAATGAAGCTGCTCATGTAGTTCAGGACCTTCAGTGTCACCTCCTTCAGACCTGGAAGATTCAACCGAGAGAAGTGGTGCAGTGAACATCCAGAGTTCAGTTTCTCAGACCAACAACGGCTCTGAAACATTTTCCCCAACGGTTCTTTCATTCTCTGCCTCTTTGTTTACACTTCCAACATGCTATGTTCACACCGGGCATGTGACATGTGTTGAAAAACGCGCTGTTAGCCCATGGTATTCACACTGGACAAGCAGGGAGGGGCTTCTGTGAATGTCTGCTATCAACAGATGGAAGAGTCAAAGCGGTACAAATTTGGTGAATCTTGTTCATATTTAATTAATATTTCTCCTTCACGGTCACTTTTCAAACGGTTGGCGTTTCCATGAATTAAAAACAACACCATCCATACGTCACTACCACATCCAAGTCCCCGACTGGTTAAAGTTTGCATTGATTTCTCATTTAAAGCGACTGCTTTGAACGCGAGTTGCTGAGGGCGGTGTGAACGTAGCTTTAGAGTTTCTCAGGATAAAGAAACTTCCTCTCAGGAACACATGAACTCTACATCAGAGATGTCCAAACCCGGTCCTGGAGATCAACCGCTTACCGCCAACTAGCTGTACTTGACCTTCTTGCTGAAAGTTTGATTTTTGCTGAAAGAATGTTTGAAGAAACGGCTCTAAACTCCAAGTTAAATGCATTAAGAGCTGTTCTTGAGTTCATTTTCTGAGCTCCATTGTAAATTGTAAAAAGGAGAAAAGAAAGACGGCGACTAAAGTCAACACATTGTTGTTTCAGTTCAGAACGATCAAGTGGTGCTACTCAAATGGAAGATTTCAATGACAGTTTGGTATAAAGAGGAGTTCAGTTTTCCTTTGCTAGATCGTAGATCACTTTTCACCATTTTGCATGCTTTATTTTCTACAGAGCAATGTGTTCTGCATCCTGAATAGCTGTAGGGGTGAGTAAACTACGGTCGGGGGCCACATGCTAAGACGTTCCCTTCCACAGCAGACTTCATGTTCTAGGGCAGCGGTCCCCAACCCCCGGGCCGTGGGTCATTTGGTACCAGGCTGCACAGAAGGAATAAATAACTTACATGACTTCTGTTTTATTTATTTATTTCTGAAAGATGTTTTATTTTGAAAAATTGCCAGATTCTCTGTTCCATCCGTCTATGTCACTCTTGACGCAGGCCAAGGCGCTCGTCTCTGTCACGTGATAGGTTACCGCCAAAATAAAACCCAGGAGCTGGCAAAATGAATAAAAAACAAACATCTTTGGAAAGTTTCTTTGCAGAGGAGAAAACACCCAGCCAGGAGACAGAGGAGAAGCCTTCCACTCCCAAGAAAAGAAAGCAACATTAAATAGACAGTCCTTTTTTGCATCATGAGTGAGGGAAGGGGAGAATAGAAGCGATTGTGTAGCATAATTAAAAAATAAAATACATTAAATTAAAATGATAAATTAATTAATTAGATCTGGGTTTTGGTATTCCCCAAGTGTTTTCTAGAGGAGAGACTTGCTGATGTCAAGCAAAACCCAACAAGATAATCCTTCTCAGTCTGTGGTCCGGCCTCACGCAGTCCTTCAGTTTCTCTCCCCTTGGACTCCTGCTGCCATGAGCGTCCCTCACACAAGAAAGTCAGCCCCCCTGTCACTGTCCACTATCATGGTTGGACATATTAGAACTCACTTCTCTAATGCAAACTGCTGCTCCACCTGCTGGTCTATGACAGTGTTGCTCCCAGAGGCTCCTTTTTCTCATGGTGACCTCTGTCAGGTTGCAGACCCCTGAGTCAACAAAATAAAAGTCAGAATGGTGAAAAGTTGTTGAACGCTTTTGTGCAGCCAACAGCAATACTAAAGGGCATTTTCCCAACAGAATGAACAGAGAAAAAGCTATTCCACTGTAGGAGTTTGAGGATGAGCACAGCGTCAGAAAATTACAGAGCTGTCTCTACACTGCAACAACATCTGAACATTTTAGAAAACCTTTAGACATTTATAAGGTTCTAACTGACTGACAACAGAGCCTAAAATATAAAACTAGAGCTACGTTCAAAGAGAAATATGCAGTGGGGGCATTTACTAAAAAAGATCATTTCAGTCAGACAAAACTCTTGCGGTAGAATACATTTATTTTCACATACTTAATTTACATCTTAGTTGGCATTCACAAACTTTGATTGGCATAAGGCTCTGTACAATTCCATGAGATAACTTCCATAAACTTTAGGGTAAAATAATCCAAACGGAGCCCACAGGTGGAAGCCGGGGAGGAGGGTGGGGCGACGAATGCGGCGCTGCGGTAAGAAAGAGAATGAACGGCTGCACACCTGGACTTAAATAGGACGCTGAACAGGGGAGTTAATTACCTACCGCCCTAGGGGGGGGAGAGGCTGCCGAGTTTTGGCTCCCTGAAAGGCGTAATCATTCGCTATTTTCAGTCAGACAAAACTCTTGCAGTAGAATACATTTATTTTCACATACTTAATTTACATCTTAGTTGGCATTCACAAACTTTGATTCGCATAAGGCTCCGTACAATTCCATGAGATAACTTCCATAAACTTTAGGGTAAAAAAACCCACAAAAACCAAAGATCATCAAGAAGAGAGAAGTAAGAATGTAAATGTATAATCAGTGTGTCATAAGATGAGGTGTGTTTTGGCGGCATTTCATTTTCATTTCATTCTATTTCCAATCAATCAATCAATCAATCAATCAATCAATCAATCAATCAATCAATCAATCAATCAATCAATCAATCAATCAATCAATTTATTATTTGTATAGCACTTATAAAAGCCAAGGCAACCAAAGTGCTTAACATAAAATCAACTAAAATCAAAAACAATACGATGCAATAAAGAAACAATAGTAATAAAACAATAAAATCAATTGAACAATAAAAGCAATAAAACAATAAAACAATAAATGAATAAGATTAATAAAATGAACAAGCCGGCCCACTAGATATGCTCACTGGAGTTAAAAGCCTGAGTAAAAAGATGTGTTTTTAAAAGAGTCTTAAAATTACTGACAGTTCTGGCAGACCTCACAGAAAAGGGGAGAACATTCCAGAGTTTAGGACCTGCAACTGAAAAGGCTCTGTCTCCCCGAGTCACAAGCCGGGTCCTGGGAACCGCTAAAAGCATTTGATCTTCAGACCTAAGGACTCGACGTGGACGATAAACATGCAAAAGCTCAGAAAGATACGGAGGTGCCAGACCATTCAGACATTTAAAAACCAAAAGTAGAATCTTAAAAGGGATTCTAAAAGACACCGGCAGCCAATGAAGTGAGCGTAATATCTGGGTTATATGCTCACACCGTCTGGTCCCCGTTAACAGGCGGGCCGCTGAATTTTGAACCAGCTGGAGGCGGCGGAGCAGAGACTGATCTATACCACTTTACAGAGAGTTACAGTAGTCCAGTCTGGAAAAGATCAAAGCATGAATCACTTGTTGCAAAGCGTGAGGAGGAAGATATGGCTTGACTTTGCTAATTAGCCTCAAGTGATAAAAACTAGACTGGACTACAACACTGACCTGCCTGTCAAATTTAAAATGCCTGTCAAGGTTTACCCCAAGATTTCTAATGAATGGAGCATTTGAAGGGTCCAGGGGGCCAACAGCACTACAGCAGCCTGTCAGCAGGTCAGTCTTTCCAAAGACAAACACCTCTGTCTTGTTTTCATTTAGACAGAGGAAGTTAAGCTCCATCCAAGACTTGATGTCTGCTAAGCAGTTCTGCAATCTGTCGAGAACATCCGCTCCTCCAGATTTTAGGGGAAGATAGATCTGGATGTCATCTGCGTAGCAGTGGAATGACACGTTATATTTCCTAAAAATGGACCTCCAAGTAAGACTGCTATGTGTGACCCGGCACCTTTGACCGTTGGGCCGCCCCCTTCTTTTTATTTCTTCTATTCGAGTACAGCGCCTCGAAGGGGACACACTATCTAGTGGAACTGCTATGTGTGACCCGGCACCTTTGACCGTTGGGCCACCCCCGTTCGTGAAACCACTAGGGGAACCTACTATCTGCAAAGAGAGAGAGAGAGAGAGAGCCAAACAAAAGAAAAACGAAACAAAACAAAGCAGGGAGCCAACATAAGAATCACTCATACCTGATTTTTTAAGAACATAAACCCACATCCGGAAAACGCTGTAAGGAACTATAATTTGAACCGCCAAGAACAACTCGTATGAAGACACTACCTAACATCCAATCCAAGCTTCCAAAAGCATGCTAAGACATGCTTAAGTACCATTATTCGTAGCTTCCATCAAATACTAAGAACGGGCTTAACGGCTATAAACGTTATTTCATTTGGTATACTATTTAAACGAGCTTAAGTACATCCATTAATTCAAAGCTTCCAACGACAGGACTACGAACAAGCTTAACTGCCATAATGTTTCCCCATTTGGCATACCATAATACGAGCTCAGAACATCCATTTATTCAAAGTTTTCCATCTAAATATCAAGAACAATCTCAACGGCCATATGTCCGAAGCTTAATTGGCGTAATTGAGCTTAAGAAACCAAAATTTGAGCTCCCTCGCATACTATAATACACTTTAGAACATCCTAAATTTTGAGGCTTCCACCTGGCAATAATTTTCTTTAAACATCTATAATCCAAAAATTTACATTCATTCTACTGCCAACATATTGATTGTTTTAAGTCAGAAGTGTCATGGGACGCAGAGGAGGTCCACCGCCCCATCACTTTCAGTTCAGCAATAGGTACGTCGAGCAGTCATCGTTGCAACACCAGATCAAGGAATGCAGGGGTGTCATCATTGACCAGAAACGGAGAAGCAGGCCAGAGAGCAGGGACTCGCAGGCTCAGGATGCGATGCATAGATAAAATACAAAACCAGTATTAGTCTCAGCAAAGAATATATATATATATGTAACCTAGAAACTGATTAGTTTTTTACACTGATTGAGATAAATGGAATAACAACACATTTAGAGAACAATCTGAGAAAGTTAAATTTAGAAGAAAGTTAAGCAAAGTCCCATTGTGGATTCATCGCACCATAGAAACCACCAGTATCACAATTTCCAACAGTGAATTGATAGTGAAATACAGAACCTGCACAATATCTTAACACCAATTTTATATACACCAATTGTAAAGAAGCAACCTTTGACAGTTCCAGAGGGACGCACCTTCAGAAGGTCATCGAGAATTAGGCAATGGAAAAGGGTAACCAAGGGCCAAGGAGATTGTAGATGAGGAAGGTCAACGTCCCACGTAGCAATGGATTGCAGCTTGGCTGAAATTTGATTCTCGTATTTGATATTAGTGGTTCTCAAATAGGTGGACAACAAAACACAGACTGCCGAATTTTTAGCCAAGGGCGTCTGGAGATCCATAAGGGATCGTAGGTTTTGATAGTTAGACTGAACCTTAAATTTTTAGAGGCGGAGCATAACACCCTCTAATGTAGATGCATCTAGCCAAGTGTCATCTGCTTAAGCAGGGCAGATAGAAGACTGGCTTGTGGACACAAGAATTAACTCTTGAACTAATAAGCTTCAGAGCGTAAATGATGAAGTTTCTACGGTCAGGGTTAATTTGCTCATGGTGTTATTTAAACACCATCCAAGACAACCGCTGACACATAAGACTATTATCTCACTCTTTAAAGAGCCTTAATATAATCTCCATGGCTAATTTCTCATAACCACACAATCCCTAAAAACCATTAGAGCCGTGGATTCTGGCGGCCGGACGTACACAAACCACTCTTCAAAAATCTTTCCCCCCAAAACCAGAGGGCCCAGCCACAGAAGAACAAGCGGAGGGAGACTGAAGACACGACAGGCATCATCATAACAAAACCACTCCAAGCATTGAGAAGGACAGGCCAAAAAACGCAAGACATGAATATCCAGAACAGGAACATGGGGCCCAGGATCAAACTACCCGGAACAAGAACACAAGATGAATGGATGACCGAGGGACCAAAGCCACAGCAAAAGCAGGAGGGCCGATCATTGAACAAACAGCCATCAACCAAAGAATTAAATAAAGTACACGCTGCATAAAAGCGAGAGATGACATAAAGGAAGATGCATGCACCAATGGACCATCCAGATCCAGAAGAAGAAAATAAATCCGGACGAGTGGAGGACCATACGTTGTAAACAACGCGGTAACCCAGATTAGAAAACGAATTCAAGTCACAGAGATGCAAAAGACCAGGCATACAGAGGAACACTGACCACCGAGAAAACATCAATAACGCGCCAAAAGAAACGAAGGGGAGCCCATAGCCTACACGAGTCCAGTACAGGGCTTGTAATAATACAGTCGATAGTATGAGGACCGCCATGACAGATGAAAGGTAAACCAATAAACACATCGAGCGCCGACTGGATGCCGAGAGACGCCACCGGGAGGCATAGAGGCATAGAGGCATTAATCTTGGTACCTCCGTCTTCTGCCTTTTTGTGTGCATCCACCAACAGAAAAAGAAATTCCCTGTGGACCACAAGGTCATCTGTGTTGTGGGACCAATCCAGTTTGTTGTACACCTAGGTCCTTGAAACTGTCCACCATGTCAATGTCACTTCCAGGAAGACTCGAAAACCTGTTTTATTCATAATTATTTATCGCCCCCCCGGCCCATATTCAGAATTTTTAACTGAGTTTTCCGACTTCCTATCGACTATTGTCTTAGATTCTGATCAAACGATAATAATAGGGGATTTTAATATTCACGTTGATGACCCCAGTGACTGTCTAGGAAAGGCTTTTGCAGCTTTATTAGATGATGTTGGTTTCACCCAAAATGTGAATGAACCCACTCACTGTCATAAGCACACCCTGGACCTCGTTTTAACCCATGGGATAGAGATCAGCCAGCTGAGTGTCCTTCCTCTTAACCCCATCATTTCTGATCACTTTATGATTACCTTCCAGCTTACTTTAGAACGTGATACTGCCCCAGTGAATAAGAAACAACTTAGAAGAACCTTAACTGACTGTTCTGTGTCTGAGTTTAAACTCACAGTTCAGCCAGTACTTAGTGACATTCTGAGCAAATACTCTGAGTCCAGCTCCCATAGCATCAGTCCTAGTATAAATGACCACTTTGTTAATGATGCCTTACAAGCCCTCAGGAGTACACTTGATGTTGTTGCCCCCCTGAAACCTAAGTTCGTTAGACAAAACCGAGTAGCACCGTGGTTTAACGCTGAAACACGTTCTCTTAAACAAGAAACCCGTAAGTTAGAAAGAGAATGGCGCCGCTCCGGTTCAGAGCAGTCTCTGAATATCTGGAAATATAGCCTATTAAATTATAAAAAAGCTCTGCGTAGAGCTAGAAGCCAGTACTATTCAACCTTAATATCAGAGAATGGAAACAATCCTAGATTTCTTTTTAGCACTGTTGCTAAATTAACTCGCAGTCAGAGCTCAGTAGAACCACATGTTCCTGTTTCTCTTAGCTCTGATGATTTTCTTACATTTTTTGATAGTAAAATCTCAAATATTAGACATAAGTTAAATCAAGTTATTCCTTCTATCAGCCCAGAGCAGGCTGAAGCTGTAGAAATGGAGGTATCCATAGAAACCTCTGTAACATTAGACTGCTTCACTATTGTGGATCAATTAGAATTGGCATCAATTATTACATCCTCCAAATCCTCAACGTGTCTGTTAGACCCAATTCCCACTAGACTTTTTAAAGAAACTTTTCCCCTAATTAATGATTCCATATTAACAATGATAAATACCTCTCTGGAAACGGGTTACGTGCCACAGTCTTTTAAATATGCAGTTGTTAAACCTCTTCTGAAAAAGCCCAGTTTGGATCCTAACATCTTGGCCAACTATAGACCGATATCAAATCTGCCCTTTATTTCTAAAATCCTAGAAAGAGTTGTAGTTAAGCAGCTTTACTGCCACCTACAGGACAACAGCCACTTTGAAGACTTTCAGTCGGGGTTTAGACCCCACCACAGTACGGAAACCGCACTAGTTAGAGTCTCTAATGACTTGTTATTGGCTTCAGAAAAGGGACTACTTTCTATTCTTGTCCTGTTAGACCTCAGCGCAGCTTTTGACACTATCGACCACAGTATTTTACTCCATAGATTAGAGCATGACATAGGGATCAGAGGATCTGCTCTCCAGTGGTTTAAATCCTATCTGTCAGATAGGTATCAGTTTGTTAATGTAAATGGACATTCCTCTCAGTACACTCGAGTTAACTACGGAGTCCCACAGGGCTCAGTCTTAGGACCCATCCTGTTTACGCTATATATGCTACCCCTAGGAAACATAATCAGGAAACACAGCATTAATTTTCATTGTTATGCCGACGATACTCAGTTGTATTTATCCATGAAACCTGACCAGAATGACCAGATAGAGAAACTGAACGCCTGCATTAGAGACATCAAGACCTGGATGACAATTAATTACCTCCTCTTGAACCCAGAAAAAACTGAGGTTATTGTACTAGGTCCTAAAAATCCGAGAGATGCCCTGTCTGCTCAGATAGTCTCCCTGGATGGTGTAAGTATAGCCCCCAATTCCACAGTTAGAAACCTTGGGGTCTTATTTGACCAGGATTTATCATTTAAGGCTCACATATCTCAGGTGTGTAGAACTGCATTTTTTCACCTGCGGAACATTGCTAAGATCAGAAATATACTTTCTAAGAGTGATGCTGAAAAACTCATCCACGCATTTGTTACGTCGAGGCTGGATTACTGTAACTCCTTGTTAGCAGCGTGTCCTAAGAGTTCCTTAAGAAGTCTCCAGCTTGTTCAGAACGCAGCAGCTAGATTGTTAGCAGGAACTAGCAGAAGAGATCACATCACTCCTGTGTTAGTTTCGCTCCATTGGCTCCCAGTTGATTCTAGAATTAAGTTCAAGATCCTCCTGTTAACCTATAAGGCCTTACATGGAATGGCCCCGTCCTATATTAATGACCTCATAGTCCCTTACCATCCAATCAGAACACTTCGCTCGCAAAATGCAGGACTGCTTGTGATTCCTAGAATTAGTAAAAGTACAGTTGGAGGTAGAGCGTTTAGCCACCAAGCCCCTGTCTTATGGAATAAACTCCCAGCTCATGTAAGAGAGGCAGATTCAGTTTCTACATTCAAAGTTAGACTGAAAACATTCCTCTTTGGACAGGCTTATTGTCAGACTAGTCAGTATTCAGAGATTATTTAACTTAATGTTAATTGTTTAAATTAAACTAAATAACAATAACTATTATTTTAAAAGGCTGCTAGAAGTTGAAGCTGGGGTAACTATGGTGCACTGGGGCTCTGTCCTCTTTTCTGTCCTTTTCCAATACTTTTCTTTTCTCATCTACCTCTACCCTTCCTCTCTTCTCTATCTGTGATCATCATTTATCATTTAGTTCTCCATGCCTCTGTTTGGTGCAGTACGATTCATGTATTGTCCCTCTATCCCTCTCCCCTCCTGGGGAGTGGGAGTGCTTCCAGATTCCAGTTGGCCCATCCGTGCTCCTGTTCCTGACTGTGTACCTCGTCTCTGCTCCTGCTCCTACACCTGGCTGTGGTTCCTGTCTCCGGCTCGACTCGCGCCCCTGACTGTCCCCAACCCCGGCTGGATGAAGCTCGTCTGCTGGACTTTAAATATGTAGATGTAGAGTTAGATAAGTTAATTCTTCTCTAAGAGTTCTGGTAAATCGCCTGTCCGTCCTGGGGGAGGATCCCTCCTTCATGTGGGCACCCCT
This sequence comes from Oryzias curvinotus, assembly GCA_023969325.1. Taxonomy (NCBI): domain Eukaryota; kingdom Metazoa; phylum Chordata; class Actinopteri; order Beloniformes; family Adrianichthyidae; genus Oryzias; species Oryzias curvinotus. The sequence goes on from CM043724.1 coordinate 23,555,042, forward strand.
GAGGTTTCTTCATTTTTTTCCGGAATCCGGTTTTTTAGGAGTTTTTCCTTACCGCGAAGGGGGGTCTAAGGGCAGGGATGCCAGTATAGCTTAGTCAGTTTGTTAGTTTATTTTAGTATTTTCCTATTGACTCCTTGTACTCATCATCCTTTTGAGTCATGTTTTACTTCAAAGCCCATCGAGACGACTGTTGTTGTGATTTTGGGCTATACAAATAAAATTGAATTGAATTGAATTGAATTCCTGGATGTTCTCCAGGAAGTGGGCCACCGTTCTTGGTCTTCTGGGGTCAACCACCATCTCTTTGGTCTTGCTGGTGTTTGAGCACAGGGGCCTGTTTCAGAAAGGAGGTTAAGTGTAAACTCTGAGTGAGTTAACCCTGAAATCAGGGAAACTCTGGGTTTTCCGTTTCAGAATGGGAGGTTTGTTAAACCAGAGAAAGCAGAGTAAGTCAAACCCGTTTCTGAAAGAGAGGTAACTTATACTCGGAGTCGGTGTCCATGGTTACTTATGCTGTGAACCTAACCTGGTCGGGAGCAGGTTTTATTCTCCAAACTCAAGGTTTCTGCCGGTCCCCTCCCCTTTTTAAAGACAAAGCTGTATTTTTCGCTTTAACCTTCATTGCCCACAATTCCTTCACACAGAGACAAGCTAAGTGACAAGAATGACTTGTTCTTTTTTGGAGGACCCAATAGAAGAGAAGGCTGCATTAATTCATAGAGAATTACCACAACAAGAAAAAAAAGACTCTGAAAAAAAGAATACCACAATGAATAAATTCAAGTCACAATTTATTTGGTCTTCCTTATTTCCTACAAATTAAAATTCAACAGTAAGAATTCGATATTCTCCCAAAACCTTTATAGAATTCACCAATCACAATACACACCATACCTGTAGCTTGTGTTTTAGGATCTCAATTTCCAGATCTGACTTAAGGATCTGTCGATCAAAGTAGGACATCTCTTTATCAGTTTTCTCTATTTGTTTAATACAGTAGTGTGGGGTTAAATCCTGTTCATTCAACATGAATTCCATAGAATAACACTCTGGCATTTACTGTACGTCACTGAACTGTGTTCATCCGTGCAGAGGAGTTTGATGGACCCTCCTCCTCCTCCTCCTCCTCCTCCTCCTACATCCATGACATGCTCAAATTTTACCTGATTGAATTATGTTTTATACTTCATTTTTAGCAGCTGCCATGTTCTTTTAATTCCTGCAGGATTGCATCTACAAGAAAATGAAATCAGGGACATTGAATTAGATTAATGTAACATTTACTTTTTGGAAACACAATTTGCTAGTACTGCTTACTTTCTTAGCACGTCAAGTTCAGCTGGAGAAAAATATGCAGACCTCTTTGTTTCCACGGTTGCCATGGAGACTCGTAATATCTGCGCTCAGGGCCGGCCCTGATCTTCTGGGGGCCCTAAGCGAAATTTAATTTGTGGGCCCTCTAACTGATCGGCAGCACCAACAAAACGCAACTTTTGTTGTAATATAAATGCGATCTCTCTATTACTACATTTTGTGAATGTTTTATTGTTGCTGCTAGAATTGAACACAGTATATTGGGAGTGAACCGATTGGGAGTGAACGCTGGCGCGTCTGGCAGCCGCTGCTCCCCGGATACTGCAACTTCGACTAATCAACTACCAACAATGTGGATTACTTTCGATCTTGTGTGGATTCTACTCACCTGGATTATCCTGTCGCTTGTCCAGCAATTTTCGACAGCACTACAATACTCCGCTGAAGAACTTGCTAACCTCCGGAACTCTCCGCCTGGGCCTCCGCCGTTAGCCCTACTACAGCATCCGGACATCTTATACGTGCCCCGCCGGAGATACTCTCATCGAGGATCACGTCGGAGCTTCCAGTACGACAACACCAACTCCATCAAGTCATTCTGGTCTTCTGCTCGCCGTCCATCAAGACACGCCGGTCGCCATGCTAACCGCAGCGTCCTAGCACCTGTTGTTCGCTTGGCTAACAACATGGCTAACATTCTCCCCCGCATATGTGTCAACGTCGGTCTCCTGAACATTCGCTCCCTCACAACAAAGGGAGATCTTGTCCAAGATCTCCTCGTTAAAAACGAGCTGGACTTCATGTCCCTGACTGAGACATGGCAAAATCCCCTGGATTTCACTCCACTGAATGATGCCACGCCACCGGGGTTTGTTTACATCGCCAAACCACGTGATTCGGGCCGCGGGGGTGGTCTCGCAATGATCTATCGCGAGAATTGGAAGATTGCGCCTGTGACTGCTCCTGTGTTTGGATCCTTCGAATCTTTAGTTTGTCAATTCTCTGGACCAGTCCCAACTATTGTTGCCACCATCTATCGCCCACCTAAACCCAATAAGAAATTTATCTCTGACTTCAAATTTTCTGACACACCTCTCCCTACTCTCACCAAACATAATACTTCTGGGTGACTTTAATATCCACATGGACAGAAGTAATAATTTAGCTGCCAAAGATTTTATATCCTGTTTGGACAGTTTTGGTATTTATCAACACATCACAACTCCCACCCACATCAAAAGACATATTTTGGACCTTGTCTGCTGCTCAGGTGTTTTGCCAAATGCCTACAAAGTGGATCCCCTTCCTCTCTCTGACCACTCCCTAGTAACCTTCAATGTCAATATTACATCCATTGGGTCAACCCCCACACGCAGCATCACCTACCGTAAAATTAATAGTATTAACCTGGATCATTTCTCATCCCACATCACTAACCTTCCTGACACCGACACCCTCCACACACCTGATGAACTTGTCTCACATTACAACGACAATCTCCGCAACATCCTGAATATCCATGCTCCACTCAAAACCAGAATGGTCTCATTTTCTCTCACTGCTCCCTGGTTCACTCCCTACCTCAGACAACTAAAAGCTAAAGGGCGTGGACTGGAAAGACTCTACAAAAAAACTGGTCTCTCCATACACAGGGACATGTACACCAGTCACCTCTCCCACTATAAGGACTCCATCTCTAAAGCCAAGACAGCATACTACTCCACTTTAATAAATACCCGTGAAGGGAATTCTAAGGCCCTCTTTTCCCTCCTTTCCAAAATTACACAGCCTACTAACCAACTACCTCCCCATCTGTACTCCTCTGACTTCTGTGACACTTTGGCTTCCTTCTTCAATTCAAAAATAGAGAACATCCATCACGAACTACTAGTAAATCCTGACCCTGATCTAGCTCCCCCAATACTGTTTGACCCACATCACTCATTTTCATCATTTTCTTTACCATCAGTCAACAAAATTGCTGAGCTAATTAAACACTCTAAATCCTCAACCAGTCAACTTGATCCACTTCCTACAGTTCTGGTCAAAGCTACTCTTCCCTCCCTGTCCCCTCTCATCACCAATGTGATTCAGTCCTCTCTCACCACTGGAATTGTTCCCACTAGTCTCAAAAAGGCTGCTGTCACCCCAATACTCAAAAAACCAGGATTAGACCCCTCAAACCTCAACAATTTCCGTCCCATTTCTAATCTTCCGTTCATCTCTAAAATCCTCGAAAAAACTGTTGCAGAACAACTCCGCATACATCTATCACAGAATAACCTATATGAACAATTCCAGTCTGGCTTCCGTCCCCTTCACAGCACAGAAACGGCTCTCCTTAAAATCTCCAATGATCTCCTCCTTGCTGCTGACTCCGGACTACTTTCCATCCTCCTCCTACTTGACCTGAGCTCAGCCTTCGATACAATCTCCCACACCATCCTCCTAGACAGACTGTCCGCCATAGGTATCAGAAACATACCTCTTAACTGGTTTCGTTCTTACCTCTCTGGTCGCACCCAAATTATTCAATTAAAACAGTTCACTTCCCATACAGTTCCTGTCACTACAGGTGTTCCCCAGGGCTCTGTCCTGGGACCCCTGCTATTTATCATCTACCTTCTCCCCCTTGGTCAAATCCTCCATAAATACAAGATTCACTTCCATTGTTATGCAGACGATACTCAGCTCTACATCTCCACCAAGCCAAATTCCTCTCTACCTCCCACTTCCCTCACTGACTGCCTTCTTGCAATAAAATCCTGGTTCACTACTAATTTCTTAAAACTAAACAGTGATAAAACTGAACTTCTCCTGATTGGCACCAAATCCGTTATAAACAGCATCCAGAACTTCTCAATCCCCTTTGAAACCTCCTCCATTTCCCCCTCCCCTCAGGTTAAGAGTCTAGGTGTCATCTTGGACAGCACCCTCTCCTTCACTTCTCACATCAATAGCATCACCCGGTCTGCCTATTTCCACCTTCGCAGCATCCGGCGTCTTCGCCCTTCCCTCAGTCCGCATTCCACAGCCGTTCTGGTCTCACAGTCTTGTCACTTCCCGCCTGGATTATTGCAACTCCCTTCTTTTTGGTCTACCGCAAAAAACTCTACGTAAACTACAGTATGTTCAGAACTCAGCTGCCAGAATTATTTCTCAAACACCTTCCTCCCAACACATCACACCTGTTCTGCAACAGCTCCATTGGCTACCAGTCACACACCGCATTACATACAAAATACTTATTCTGACTTTTAAATCCATCCACAACCTTGCTCCATCATATCTTTCAGATCTTGTTCATGTGGCCATTCCCACCCGTACCCTCAGATCCTCCTCCTCCCTTCATCTGGATGTCCCCACTGCTCGCCTTGTCACTATGGGGGGCAGAGCTTTCAGTTGCTCTGCCCCCCGGCTCTGGAACTCTCTACCTGCAGACCTCAGAAACATTGGGTCTCTCTCACAATTTGCCAAAAAACTGAAAACTCATCTTTTCCAACTCGCCTATTCCCTCCGATAACTTCTTATTTCTGGCTTATCTATATGTATATTTTATTGTGCTTTCGATTGCTTTTAATTTATTTTACTTTTCTCTTTTATGTACGGCGACCTTGGGTTCCTTGAAAGGCGCCTAACAAATAAAATTTATTATTATTATTATTATTATTATATTGCCTGCATGTTGGATTCACATTTAGTGGTGCCAAACCAATTTTAAAAGTGAAAAGAAAAAAATAAGAATGACAAATGTATATATATATATATATATAGATAGATAGATATTTTTTAATGTAACATTAGGCACTCAACAAATGACATTCCCAAAACTCCAACTAATGAAAAACAGCAACTTAATAGACAATCAAATAACGATAAAACAATCCAAAATAAAGAACTGAATGGTTGGTCATTCAGCTGGACCAAATGGATTTGAGGTGTGGAATTTTGGATCCAGTAGATCCTCTTCCATTCACGCCTCTCTTGAAGCCTCTGGAACATGAGAGACATAACTTCAACAAAAGCAAACAGTGAAAAGTCAAAGAGTCAAATCAAATCTACTGAACAGTTGCTGTGACGCTGGAAGCAGAATGTTGGAAAGAAGTGCTTTCACTTTTGTCTGTGTGTGTGCAAATGTATGACTTTCTTTTAAGTAATAATGAAACAATCATTTTGATATAGGTTCCATATTGGGTGGATTTGAACTTACCAGCAGCAGCATCAATGTTTTCCCTTTCAACAGAGGATGTGGTGACGGCAGTTTCTTCTGCAACTAAAAAACAAGAAATATTATACAATAATTAATGATGAAGCTAATAAAATAACTATAGCAGAATACTACTAATAGTTTACTGGCTCATTTAAAATCTGTGTGCAGGTTTTTCACAATTTCATGATCTTTTTATATATTTATGAGAGATTTATTGTTAGATTATATTTGCTCAATATCATATTTATTTATTTAATTATGAACAACTGGGGGCTCCGTTCTCTTCAGCTGCTGTTTATGAACATAAGGGGTTATGCAGACACTGTTTATAAATGACTTTACAAGCTATTAAATTACCTGAAATCACATCTTCAGTGATGTCAGGAACATCTTGGGATGTGGACGCTGCACCACCTCCAATACTTTTTGATACTTTTTGAGAGTAGAAGAAACTGTCAGCTGAGACGGAACTGTGCAAAACATCATCACTATGTAAAACCAAAACTCCAAAATACAAATACGAAATAGATGTACCCATTTATAAATAATACATGTGAGCCCTACTTTGAGTATAAATGGAAATATAAACATTTATACATTTCTTTATTTATTGTTTTGTGTGTTCGTAATTTTAAAATTAGTACATTTATTTTGTTTGTCATTTATAAATGAGAACATTTATTTCCTATTTGTATTTGGCAGTTTTGATTCTCCATACTTCATGCCAATGAAAGATTTTAAGACACACTAATTGTTGAAAAGTTAGACTACCTGACTGTCTGTAACAGATGAACAGCAGTTTTTATACTGACATAAACCAGAAAATGCAGAAAGAACGCACTAAATATATGTAGCAAAACAATGAAACAATACGATAATGTGAGTTCAAACATTTTTCAGCCATCATACTGTTGTCATTATTTGCTCTTCTCTGCTCTCCACCGTTTAGAAGGTCATGTCCACCCTCATCTTGGAAACGTGGGTATCAGAATTATTTGAGAGTTTTCCACTGGAAATTAACTACGACAACGGGGTCGTTTCTGTGTAATCTTCTTCACCAAGGATCGATTAGTATTTATGTAAAGCCACACAGAAATACTGGATAATGTAAAAATTTGGCCCCAACATGATCCTCCAAACTTACCTTGTGATTGGTGTTAAAGTTCTTCATCTTTTTTCAGCTCCTGATGGATAAAGTCTCTGTAGCATGAAGTTCTCTTGTTGTCGCTCTGATCAGTGTGACAAAATGCGCTCATTTTTTTTTCTTTTTCCCAACTTTATTGAAACAAAATGAGCTCGTAAATACACACTGTGCCAGGCTCAGACAATGATGTCGTTGCTAAGAGTGGCGTAACGTCATTATTTGGGTTGCCAGATTGGTTCAGGTGTGTTGACGGGGGAGATCTTTAAAGTTCAGGCAACTTTCTTTTGCACAACATTCATTGCTATGAAATGGGTTGCCAGATTTGGGTCTTTTTTTATTCTTTATTTTTCGGCACTTCGGGGCCCTGGTGGTGACGGGGGCCCTACGCGGCTGCGTAATTCGCGTATAGGAAGGGCCGGCCATGTATGCGCTCCATTGATAATGGCTTCTTATGGTCGCGGTGCGCACGCTCAACTCCGATTCAGTCCACTCAGAGTTGATTAACCTAACTCCGATCAGCTTCTCTGAAACAGAAAACTCAGAGTTGTTAATCTCTCTGTAGACCAACTCAGAGTTCAAGTTCAACCTCAGAGTTGGTTGAACCTCCTTTCTGAAACAGGCCCCAGGTCATTGCTCTCACTAGGGGCGCAACTACCTATTTTCACAGGGGTATGCGGCCACATTAAATGCACATGATAACGTCCCATCCACCCCTCCTAAAGCTATCTAAACATCCACAAAACACCTTTAATGTTTACATGTATACATCTCATTACTTCTTATCTGATCTTTTGACCCAGCAGAACATTTTTGTGAGCTATTTTCAACCGTGTTTTGCCTCAAAGATTCCCTACATTTTTATTTTTTATTTTTTTTAAAATTCTTATTTATTTATTTTTTTTAACTTGTCCTGTCCAACAGCTGGGCAAACAGATGAGAGCTGAAGGCCTCTTGTGTTGGACAGATTTTACTTTAACAACAGGGGTTATGAATCTTCAGACAAACCAGAGGAATGTCTGAATAAACGCCTTTTGGAATTGAGGCCAAACTTTATTAAATTCCATCATGTTTGAAAATCTTTGGTAATGGACCGGACGGAAAAGGAAAGGAGGGAAGAAGAGAGAGGGATGTTAGAGAGGAGGGGGGATAGGAGGGTGATAATAGGAGGGGGGGGGTAGAACCATAAAGCAGCATAAGGCAACAACTTTACTGGATGTTTGTCATTACGGTAAGGCTCAAGTGTAATACAAATCTCAAAGGGCGGGGCCTGTCCACACACACATTCAGATGTTATAAACACACCTGTTAACTGCAAAGATGTCCACATGTCAACACAAAACATGCACACAATACAGATATTGTTCACACACGCATACTCATGCCTTTAAACCAACTAGTGTGAAATATTTCATTCGTTCCATCATGCAAACTATTAGTGTAAAGGTGAGCTAACACCTGTGCTCAGGTGAGTGTTTATGTTCTTCTAAATGGATGGTGGAATGTGAAAAGAAGGAGGGAGAGCGCCCAGACACCCCCACACCAAGACCCCCACCGCAGCAGCAGCCAGAACCCCCAACACCCACATGGCAGCAGACAGAGAACAACCACCCCCCGGGCGACCACATCCGCCACCCAGGCCAGGGCCAGCAGGACCACCACGAGGCCCCCAGAGCCAGAGAGCAGGGAGGCACGGGGGGAAGAGAGCGCCGCCCCAGCCCAACCAGGGGAGCAGCCCCCCCGCCGCGCCGGGAGGGCCCAACGCAGGGCCCCACCCGGGAAGAGTGCCCACAGCTCCAGACGAGCACCCCATCACCACCCAGGAGTTCTGGGCATCCCCCCGCCCCAACCCCAGGTACGAGCCAGGACCCCCCAAGGGAGACCCGCTCTGCGCTCCAGGCAGCCACCCACCCGGCCTACGGTTGGTCCAGGAAGGAGCAAGGCAGGGGCCAGCCGGCCCCGCCCAGGAGGGGGGCACCCCGGAGAAGAGAGGGGCCCGCAAGGGGTGTTGTAAACATGGCCCGACCAGGCTCGGCCTCAGTTGGAATGTGGGCGGGGCCCAGCGCCCAGGGGCAAAAACCCGAACCCACCCCTCAGGGAGACGGACACCCCCGGCTCAGGTGTAATGTGAACCCCGTCCCTGCACGGAGAGAGCCCCGCCGGGCCCAGGAAACTGGCACCCAGGGGACACGGCCGCCGCTGCCAAGGGCCCAGTACCCCCCACCAGGGATGGGGTAGGGGACAGATGGACCTAGGACCCACCTTCCTTGCAAAATGTGTGTCCGTGTGTTTGTGAGGGTGTATGTGTGCATGTGTGTGTGTTTGTGTTTCAATGTATATTATGAGGAGTAAGATGTGTTTGTACTAGGGGGCTGCAGTTAAAATTGGTGGGTAGGGCACAGAGAGGACATTCCCTGATTACTCACAGTAATGTCCCCTCACCCTCCCCACCAAGGGTCCCTAAATGTCTAAGGTGCGGTTAAAATTGGCGGGTAGGGTGCTAGGAGGACATCTACTGCTTGCTGGCAGTGATATCCAAGCACCCCCCCTACCAAGGGCCCTACATGTCTAAAAAGATTCCCTAAATTTGTGTGTTGAAGGCCATTCAGAAGAATCTACTGAGTAATGCTTCCCCCCCCCCCCCCTCTGTAGCTCTCTGTTCTTCTCCCTCTTCATCATCATCATCATCGTCTGAACCTCTCTCCTCTTTCTTCTCTGTTGGGACTGACTTGTCATGAATGTCTGCACTTGTTTTCCCAAAAATAGGTGAACAGGTGGTCAGCAGAAGTTTAAACCAGAAGTAGCATCTGGGTTTTTGTGACTTTAATACTTTAATTGATCACCTGGGGTCATCTCTGCTCTCTTTTCTATCAGATGCATCACCAACCTCTTGTCTGTGTTGTTCTTCACTAAATCATATGGCCAAGCAACAATTATTTCATGTTTTAAAGAAATTAAACATCTTGCTAATGCAGGTTTTTCTTTCAATTAATACTATTTGAAAATGACTGACTTGGTATGAACTGGCTTTGCCCTGAACGTCCACCATCAGACCAGCCTGTTTCTTTCCTCCTTCTGTCCTGATTCTTTCTCTCCATCCTCACAGCTGTATGATATCAACTTTGTGCTAGGAAGTTTTTCAAAGAATACAGTGACTAAACTAGATGTAACAATAGAAACATTTTTCATTTTGAATTTGTGTTGGATATCAGTTAGTGGTGTAATAGAATCGCACCACCCACGACCCACCCCCAACACCCACATGGCAGCAGACAGAGAACAACCACCCCCCGGGCGACCACATCCGCCACCCAGGCCAGGGCCAGCAGGACCACCACGAGGCCCCCAGAGCCAGAGAACCATTTGCTCATGATGAAAGCATGCATTAGCATCTCCATATTAGCAAGACAGTAGTGGGCGGAGCCTAGCCAGATTTCTAAGATGATAAAAAACAGATTTTTCTGGTTTAGCGTAAAGCAAAAATATTCATGAATACATTGTTCATAAAACAAGTCCAGGCTACTTCACTCTGGTCTGTCTGTCATGTTTCTAACAAGCAGTGGTTTGCCCCCCCTCCCCTCTTTAGAGTGGGTGAGTTCTTGTGAAATAATGTTTTGTCATTAATGATGTGTTTTTTTACTTCCAAAGTTAAACTTTCCTGGTTAATTCAACAAAGAGCTTGAACTCTCTGCCCCCCCATGCCTCCCTGCTCTCTGGCATGGGGGGCCCCTGTGGCGGTCCTGCTGGCCCTGGTCTGGGTGGTTGTTCTCCAGCTGCTACCATATGGATGTTGGGGAGTTCCTGGCTGCCGCTGTGGCTACAGTGGGGGCCTTGGTGTGGGGATGACCGGGCCCCCTCCCTCATCCTTACATTCCATCATCCACCTCAGAAGAACATGGACAGTCACTCCAGCACAGCTGCTATTGTAACCGGATCACTGCGTTGTGTTTTAGGAGTCAAAAGATGTCAGGACACAGCAGCACCCTTGGAGACCACCTCCGTTTATTGCAGTTCTGACAATTTCCTGACAATATTCCAGAAGAAAACTAGAAACCAGCGTGTTAGCATCCCGTATTAGCGCCTACATGAGGGGGAGGGGTAGATAGACAACTTTATTTATCCATTTGGGAGGTTCCCGCATGGAAATTGACATCTCCATCGCATACAGCACTATTACACATAACCAGAAAAGTAAAAACAGTAAAAACAGTTTACAATTCTGCAAAACAGCATTTTAAAAAAAAGAGGGAGCTCAGGAAATTCTTACACTGACATAACAGTCAACATCTATGAAGGTTTTGGTATTTTCATAACAGATTTCAAATAATAATAGTACATTGAACATTACTAAAATAAAACGAGGATTCATATCACTAACATTACAGGACACCCGCCTCTCCTGCTGGATAATAAACAACCTGTTCGGAGCACCAGCCCCCCCAATCCATGAAAACAAGCGGGCTGTCATACATATGCAGAAATGGAGCTGTGAAAATAACTTATTTTCAAAAATCGTTCTAAAGTGAGCCAAAGGTAATAAATTCTCATTATATATATATATGTGCATGTAGGCTCAGGAATTGTATGGCATACATGCCCTTTAAATCAGTCGTCCCCTCTGTCTCTCTTTAGAAGTGTATCCCTTCGGAGCTCGCTTAGGAGTGGGGGCACAGGTTTTATAATATCACAGAGAGGTGATATTATAACCTGTGCCCATGTAGTAAAGGGGAGCCACAGGCTGAAGGTGAGCGACAGCAACGATGTGTTACTAAAACCTTAATTCATCCTTGTTTGAAGAACAGGACATAGCTCTGATTGTGTCCTCACCATTTTCCAGGTGGAGCTGAGGAGCGGGGACAAGCTTAGGGCCTCCCTTGTCCACATGGATGAGGGTACTGATATTGCACTCATCCATGTCATGTTGAAAAGAATGAAAAAAAAAATTGTAAACTGGCCCACGTGACTTATATTTGAATAAAAACAAAAGTGCCTCAAGCTTTAGTCAGTGAGGATGGAGACGTCTGGCAGCAGCTCTGAGTCCGTCACAAATTTAGATACTCCAACCCCCCCCTCACCAGAAGGGAGCTCCGTCCCCCTTTTTTTCAGGAGGCAAGCCATCATCCCAGATATTGTGGACGCCGCAGCTCCTGCTGTGGAGGTAAGTGCCTGAACCTCTGTTCACTGAGCTGAAGACTGGCTGTAGTGTTGTGCATATCTGCAGGGATTGGATTTGCTGTCCCTGCAGATGTTCTCCAGTTCCTGGTAGATTAGTCTCGTCAGTTTCCCTCTGTCTCTCTTTAGAAGTCCATCTCTTCGGAGATTATTTCAAAGTGGGGGCACAGGTTTCATAATTTCACCAACTGGTGATATTAGCTGTAGACGTCAAGCAGAGATCTACTCTGACGTAGTAGGTGGTGTCAGGAATCTGCTCAAATCTGCATTGTCTTCATCCCACCACCCCCCACAGATCCCCCTGCCCTCCCTGGAGTTTGGCAGCAGTGCGGCTGCACGGCCAGGGGAGGCAGTTCTCGTTTTTGGCTGCCCCAAAGAGCTGCTATGGACTGTCTCCTCTGGCATCCTCAGTCTTACCAGGGTGAGGAAGAGGAGGACCGTGCTGCAGCACAGCTGCGTAACAAAGGAGTGTCTGTGAGGATCGTTCAGAACTTTCTGACTGCAGCTTTCCCCTGTTTTCCTTTAGGGAGGATTCTCGGGGGGCGGGGGCATTTGTTACTATGGTGAGTGATGTTCATCTGAGCAGAAGCTGGATTCTGACAGTAAAATAAGATATTAACTGCTCTGATTGTGTCCTCACCATTTTCCAGGTGGAGCTGAGGAGCGGGGACAAGCTTAGGGCCTCCCTTGTGCACATGGATGACGGCAATGACATGGCCCTCATCTGTGTCATGTTGAAAATTGGAATGAAAAAAAAAATTGTAAACTGGCCCACGTGACTTATATTTGAATAAAAACAAAAGTGCCTCAAGCTTCAGTCAGTGAGGCAACAGAACATGGCGACGTCTGGCAGCAGCTCCGATTCCATTCTTACAATAGATTCTCCCTGGCCTGCACGGCCAGGGGAGGCAGTTCTGGTTTTCCGCTGCCCTTCGCAGCTTCCATGGACTGTCTCCTCTGGCATCCTCAGCCCTACAATGCTGAGGAAAGGGAGGACTGAGCTGCAGCACAGCTGCCCGACGAAGGTGAGCTCCCACTGTGGTTGGGTCAGCGCGTCCGTGAGGATCGTTCAGAACTTACTGACTGAAGCTTTTCCCTGTTTTCTTTAGAGAGGATTCTCTGGGGGGGTGGGGGGGTTGTTACCATGGTAAGTGATGATCATCTGAGCAGAAGCTGGATTCAGAGTGTAATAAGATAATATTAACTATAATAAATAAGTGTATTAATAGCTATCCAATTTGAGCAACAGGAAAATTGATTTGTTTCCATTACTCTCAGATTGTCAACCCCCTCCTCACCTGAAGGGACCTCCATCCCACTTTTTTTGAGGAGGCGGGATATCCCTGACATTGTGGACACTGCAGCTCCTGCTGTGGTGTTCATATCATGTGTCTGGAGGCAAGTGCCTGAACCTCTGTTCCCTGAGCTGAAGGCTGGCTGTAGTGATGGGATGTTGAGGTCTCAGCTGTGTTTACCTGGAAGATGTTGGAAAATCAGAAAAAAGGAGAAGATTAAATCTTTAGTGATGTTCACCCAAAAAACATTCAATGTTATTCTAAAACAATAAAATTCTATTTCCCTCTTTTGTTACTCGTTGGACCATCTGCTACAGAGGAAGATCGACCGCTAACATTTTCTTTAGATGTTTGACATTTTCCTATTGCTTACAGTTATTCAGATATGAAGGATACATTGATTCAATTCTAAAATCAAAAGTTTCCCTTATATCATGCAGCCCTATTCGAATCTATTTACAAAGTGTTAGTTATGATTATTATGAGAGTTTTTAGTGTTTTGAACATGTTCCTGTGGCATTTCTCTGATGATGACGGACAAATATGAAAAAGTTCTGCTCAAAGTTGCATTTCTGTCTACTTCTCTGTTCAAATTGTTGTGAATCAGGAGCAGAAAAAAGCAGTTTGACAGAAAACTAGCTTGGGGGGCCTCAAGCTTCCTGCTCTGCTCCATTCTAATAGATCCACCTGCAGACAAATAGATCCATGAACGTCTTTGTTTTCCTGGTCTGAGCTGGAATCTGCATCCAAACTGTACGGCTGCATAGCTCTCATATTTCTGGCTGCTTTTGTTGCTAGGGGAAGGGGGCGAGGTGGCTCCATGCTAATGGGCCCGCCCACAGCTCAGAGGTGAATTTCTAACAAAGTCCTGCTGCTCTGCAGAAACTATGTCCTAGAAAAAGACAGGTTTAGTGATTTTGGCTAAATCCTAGTGAAAAGACCACTGGAAACTCTGAAAATGAATGAAAAGATGATCAAAGTGGGACTTTAAACCTTTGATAAAATCCATAAAAAGGATATTTAATATCATTTTGAATGACAAAGATTTCTACATCATGATCAGGTTTTGTTCTCAATAATGTCAGTTTAAGAGGAGAAAATATTCAGGAAAAAGCTAATCTTTAGAAAACATGGACCACGTTCTACACAATGAGGTTTGAAGGACAGTTTGGATCCTGGTTATTAAATAGAGGTCTCAGAAATGTGTGGATGAAATATAATATCAATGGTTAAACAGGGTTAATGACTAAACCAGAAATGATTTTTCCAAACACAGGTGTGCACACAGGATTTGTTAGCTGTCCCGTGAACTCTGGACCACAGAACAAATCCTGAAGGTTGTTGAGTTTTTCAGAAAAACAACAACAACAACACTTGTCGGGGAAATAAAAAAAGAGGAAAAATCTATTTATTGAGACCACAAAATAATGAGGATCTATGTCCTGATAGCAGCAGAAGCCAGCCAGCCTTCAGCTCAGTGAACAGAGGCTCAGACACTTTCAGAACAGCTCTATGTGAACCACAGCCGGTGTGGTGTTCTCCACTATGTCAGCGATGAACTTGATGTCACAATGAATACAAATTATGAGTAGGGCAATAGAATGGACCCCCCCTTATGCTCTCCTGTGTGGGAACACTTTGGAAAAATTTTTTTGGATAAAAGGAAAAGACAGCTGGAGAAGTTGAATGCTGTGTTTCCACATTTTATTCTTGCATAAAGATAGATAAGCCACAGATAACATCTAATCTGTTATCAAACTTAAAACGGCATCACCAGACTGTAAAAATCGGGTCTACAAGAAAAAAATTGCACAAGTTAAAATGTTTTTCTTTTCTTTTTGAGGCCATTGTTAAGTACAGCAAATAGTTATTTTATTTAAATAGCAGATCACCGCCATAGGTTAATTTTATTATTGTCATAAAACCAATAAATGCATTTTGCAAGAACTTTTTTTTCTACCTTTTTTGTACCGAAAAAATATTGAAAATGTATCAAACCGAGTCCTATGAAATTCTGAACTGAATTGAGATTTTAGTGTACTGTTAAACCCCTAAATGATAGTACAGTAATTGTTCACTAAAATGATACCTCTCAATGAAATGTGTTAAATATTTATATTTTATAATCCATTTGTGTATCTTACTGGCTTACCAAACTGTAACAGTTGACAGTGTCGACAGAGACGATGACTAGTCTGGTTCTTCTGCCATTTTGCTGCTGGCTAACGTCTCCATTCCGCCTCACAGACTCAAACGCCACCTGCTGGCGGAAAGGTGTAACATCACCCTTAATGCACTTAAACATTTGAAGTAAGCCATTTTAAATCAAAAAGCATTACTAGTATTGACTTATAATTTTAGTTATGCTACCGAAACGCTTCATACCTACCAGTTCCAGTAGAGAAAGGGTTGTCCAGTGTCCAGCAGAGGGCGCTTGGTCCTTCGCTAGGATCACTTTCATGGTTCAGGGTTGGTTCGCCATCTTGTTTCTTGTTCTTCCCGCTCATGGAAATTAGAAAAGAATCCTCTTTATTCGGCCCAACCTTCATGGCCCATCAGGCAAAGATAAAATACACTCAAATAAGCACAAGTAAAACCCTATTCCCCTGTAACCAGGTCGCCTTTTTAATTATTTTTAAACAGAACTATTTCAAGTTACGCATCACGTAATGGCGGTTGGAATGTCCCGGCGAGGCCTACACTAACGCGCCAAAACTTCTACAGCAAAAATGTAACATAAATTAACTGCCTTAGTCTGCTATTTCAATACATTTACTGATAAAACATTGTTAAATATCAAATTTATGCAAATAAAACACATTTTTAACATACTGACTCACCAAGTCCCGTTCGGTACATGAAAATAGTCTCATTTTTTTTCAGGTAAAACAGGTGGAAAAGCAAAACCCAACTTCACCACCGAGTAAAATGAACAAAAACCAAACATTTATGGAACTCTGATCATCTCAACTTTTATCTTCTCCGTCGTTCGATAAGCTGCATAATGGCTGCTCTGCAAACGTACAGGCAACGTCTAATATCTGCAACAACCTGATTGGCTGTTGTCGGTCACGTGGGTCACGTCAGCCAGAGACTGCATACCTTTTCAAAATAAAAGAGAACAAATAGGAAATAACATTTTGAACAATTTCCCACTTATGTTTTTCTTCTATTTTAATATTTCTTTTCGTTTTCTTTCTTTTCAATTGTATTTTAACCTAGTTTACAATAAGAAGAAATTGTTTTATTCTTCCAAAATTAAGTAAAATTGAAAAAAAAAAAAATTTAATTTCTTGCTTTGGTTGAGAAATTGAATGGAACTTAATTTATCTCTCAGAGAGAAATTTACCCATCAAGGAAGCCCAAAGAAAAAAACAAGCAATAGTACAATTGCAAATCAACAGATATCGGATCAAACTAACAAATCAGTAAATAGGTATATATACTGTATATATGTACACATTTTTGATGACCTGATAATACAGAGCTGTGCAGTCTGATAGCAGTGGGAGTGACAGACCTGCAGTAGTTCTCGTTTCTACACTGTGGGTGTCTAAGGCCGCATTTACACTGCATGGTTCAAGTGACTCGATTCCGATTTTTTCCTCTCATGTGGCACAGATCGGATATGACCGGTGACCGTGTAAGCAGGACCAGAGCGCATGGATTCCGTTTTTCTCTGATCGGATACAGGCCTCACTCATATGTGGAAATAAATCGGAAACGAATCGGATATGTGCATATGCGTGTGACATGTAAGCAGACAAATCAGATATTCCACAGTATGTGAGTCATCATTTAGTTCTCCATGCCTCTGTTTGGTGCAGTGATTCATGTACTGTCCCTCTTTCCCTCTCCCCTCCTGGGGAGTGGGAGTGCTTCCAGATTCCAGTTGGCTCGTCCGTGCTCCTGTACCTGACCGTGTACCTCGTCTCTGGCTCGCCTCTTCTACTGCTCCTACACCTGGCTGTGGATCCTGCCTCCGGCTCGACTCCGCGCCCCCGGCCGTCCCCCCAACTGCGGCTGGATGAAGCTCGTCTGCTGGACTTTAAATATGTAGTTGTACAGTTAGATAAGTTAATTCTTCACTATGAGTTCTGGTAAATCGCCTGTCCGTCCTGGGGGAGGATCCCTCCCTCATGTGGACACCCCTGAGGTTTCTTCATTATTTCCGGATTCCATTTTTTTAGGAGTTTTTCCTTACAGAGAAGCGGGGTCTAAGGGCAGGGATGCCAGTTTAGTTTAGTCAGTTTGTTAGTTCAATTTAGTATTTTCCTATTGAATTCTAGGTATTCATGATCCTTTTGATTTCCTGTTTCACTTTTTTCAATTACCGTTACAAAGCCCATCGGGACGACTGTTGTTGTGAATTTGGGCTCTACAAATAAGATTGAATAGAATATTGTGTTAATCCACCTTTGTTTTCCCCCCTCCCTCAGTGCTGAGGACTCAGGTGTCAGCCCTGAGTTCTAGGTGGAGGATCTCCTCCCGTTTGGAGTGACGTGTCACAAGTGTGTGTGGTCTGCATCACGTGAGTGGGGTGAAATTGTATTTTTGTTCTCTGGGAGCCTCCACCTCCCTTAACTCTTCTGGTCCTCAGCAGACTGAATCTGTCTTTGTGCATGTTTTTTAAACTGGTCTATTTTTAATTGGTTTTAACATTTTGCAATAAAAACATTTTAATCTTGGTACCTCCGTCTTCTGCCTTTTTGTGTGCATCTGCCAAAAGAAAAATAAATTCCCTGTGGACCACAAGGTCATCTGTGTTGTGGGACCAATCCAGTTTGTTGTACACCTAGGTCCTTGAAACTGTCCACCATGTCAATGTCACTTCCTGGATGTTCTCCAGGAAGTGGGCCACCGTTCTTGGTCTTCTGGGGTCAACCACCATCTCTTTGGTCTTGCTGGTGTTTGAGCACAGGGGCCTGTTTCAGAAAGGAGGTTAAGTGTAAACTCTGAGTGAGTTAACCCTGAAATCAGGGAAACTCTGGGTTTTCCGTTTCAGAATGGGAGGTTTGTTAAACCAGAGAAAGCAGAGTAAGTCAAACCCGTTTCTGAAAGAGAGGTAACTTATACTCGGAGTCAGTGTCCATGGTTACTTATGCTGTGAACCTAACCTGGTCGGGAGCAGGTTTTATTCTCTAAACTCAAGGTTTCTGCCGGTCCCCCTCCCCTTTTTAAAGACAAAGCGGTATTTTTCGCTTTAACCTTCATTGCCCACAATTCCTTCACACAGAGACAAGCTAAGTGACAAGAATGACTTGTTCTTTTTTGGAGGACCCAATAGAAGAGAAGGCTGCATTAATTCATAGAGAATTACCACAACAAGAAAAAAAAAAGATAAATAAAAAAAAGAATACCACAATAAATAAATTCAAGTCACAATTTATTTGGTCTTCCTTATTTCCTACAAATTAAAATCAACAGTAAAAATTCAATATTCTCCCAAAACCTTTATAGAATTCACCAATCACAATACACACCATACCTGTAGCTTGTGTTTTAGGATCTCAATTTCCAGATCTGACTTAAGGATCTGTCGATCTAAGTAGGACATCTCTTTATCAGTTTTCTCTATTTGTTTAATACAGTAGTGTGGGGTTAAATCCTGTTCATTCAACATGAATTCCATAGAATAACACTCTGCCATTTACTGTACGTCACTGAACTGTGTTCATCCGTGCAGAGGAGTTTGATGGACCCTCCTCCTCCTCCTCCTACATCCATGACATGCTCAAATTTTACCTGATTGAATTATGTTTTATACTTCATTTTTAGCAGCTGCCATGTTCTTTTAATTCCTGCAGGATTGCATCTACATGAAAATGAAATCAGGGACATTGAATTAGATTAATGTAACATTTACTTTTTGGAAACACAATTTGCTAGAACTGCTTAATTTCTTAATCCAATATAAACCTATACCACTTGATCAATACAAGGCTAGACAAAAGTTCACTTTTAAAAACACAATTGCATGTATTAATATTAAACTGACCAACGTTTGCAAGAGGGGAAGGTTAACAAAAAAGTCCTCTAAACATTACCGACGTTAAATGCATTTTTCCCCCAGATTGGTTCTGTACACTATGCAGCATTTCATGCATTTACACCAGGAATAACACTTCAAAAGTACACCGAAATATCTGCATTTTTTAATTTCACACCTTACGCTATTTAAAAAGTTATTACAGCCAATATTTTATAACAATGATTTAAATGCAAACGTACGCATTAACGTGAGCAGCTATGTTTTCCCACGCTAACTGTCTCTGTGTTGCAGATGCAGCGGTGTTGCTTTTCTTCTGGAATATGTGCTCATATTCACTGTAACTCTGCAGCAGCACGTCAAGTTCAGCTGGCGAAAAATATGCAGACCTCTTTGTTTCCACGGTTGCCATGGTGACTCTTAATATCTGCGCTCAGGGCCGGCCCTGATCTTCTGGGGGCCCTAAGCGAAATTTAATTTGTGGGCCCTCTAACTGATCGGCAGCACCAACAAAACGCAACTTTTGTTGTAATATAAATGCGATCTCTCTATTACTACATTTTGTGAATGTTTTATTGTTGCTGCTAGAATTGAACACAGTATATTGCCTGCATGTTGGATTCACATTTAGTGGTGCCAAACCAATTTTAAAAGTGAAAAGAAAAAAATAAGAATGACAAATGTATATATATATATATATATATATATATATAGATATATATTTTTTAATGTAACATTAGGCACTCAACAAATGACATTCCCAAAACTCCAACTAATGAAAAACAGCAACTTAATAGACAATCAAATAACGATAAAACAATCCAAAATAAAGAACTGAATGGTTGGTCATTCAGCTGGACCAAATGGATTTGAGGTGTGGAATTTTGGATCCAGTAGATCCTCTTCCATTCACGCCTCTCTTGAAGCCTCTGGAACATGAGAGACATAACTTCAACAAAAGCAAACAGTGAAAAGTCAAAGAGTCAAATCAAATCTACTGAACAGTTGCTGTGACGCTGGAAGCAGAATGTTGGAAAGAAGTGCTTTCACTTTTGTCTGTGTGTGTGCAAATGTATGACTTTCTTTTAAGTAATAATGAAACAATCATTTTGATATAGGTTCCATATTGGGTGGATTTGAACTTACCAGCAGCAGCATCAATGTTTTCCCTTTCAACAGAGGATGTGGTGACGGCAGTTCCTTCTGCAGCTAAAAAACAAGAAATATTATACAATAATTAATGATGAAGCTAATAAAATAACTATAGCAGAATACTACTAATAGTTTACTGGCTCATTTAAAATCTGTGTGCAGGTTTTTCACAATTTCATGATCTTTTTATATATTTATGAGAGATTTATTGTTAGATTATATTTGCTCAATATCATATTTATTTATTTAATTATGAACAACTGGGGGCTCCGTTCTCTTCAGCTGCTGTTTATGAACATAAGGGGTTATGTAGACACTGTTTATAAATGACTTTACAAGCTATTAAATTACCTGAAATCACATCTTCAGTGATGTCAGGAACATCTTGGGATGTGGACGCTGCACCACCTCCAGTACTTTTTGATAATTTTTGAGAGTAGAAGAAACTGTCAGCTGAGACGGAACTGTGCAAAACATCATCATTATGTAAAACCAAAACTCCAAAATACAAATAAGAAATAAATGTACCCATTTATAAATAATACATGTGAACCCTACTTTGAGTATAAATGGAAATATAACCATTTATACATTTCTTTATTTATTATTTTGTGTGTTCATAATTTTAAAATTAGTACATTTATTTTGTTTGTCATTTATAAATGAGAACATTAATTTCCTATTTGTATTTGGCAGTTTTGATTCTCCATACTTCATGCCAATGAAAGATTTTAAGACACACTAATTGTTGAAAAGTTAGACTACCTGACTGTCTGTAACAGATGAACAGCAGTTTTTATACTGACATAAACCAGAAAATGCAGAAAGAACGCACTAAATATATGTAGCAAAACAATGAAACAATACGGTAATGTGAGTTCAAACATTTTTCAGCCATCATACTGTTGTCATTATTTGCTCTTCTCTGCTCTCCACCGTTTAGAAGGTCATGTCCACCCTCATCTTGGAAACTTGGGTATCAGAATTATTTGAGAGTTTTCCATTGGAAATTAACTACGACAACGGGGTCGTTTCTGTGTAATCTTCTTCACCAAGGATCGATTAGAATTTATGTAAAGCCACACAGAAATACTGGATAATGTAAAAATTTGGCCCCAACATGATCCTCCAAACTTACCTTGTGATTGGTGTTAAAGTTCTTCATCTTTTTTCAGCTCCTGATGGATAAAGTCTCTGTAGCATGAAGTTCTCTTGTTGTCGCTCTGATCAGTGTGACAAAATGCGCTCATTTATTTTTCTTTTTCCCAACTTTATTGAAACAAAATGAGCTCGCAAATACACACTGTGCCAGGCTCAGACAATGATGTCGTTGCTAAGAGTGGCGTAACGTCATTATTTGGGTTGCCAGATTGGTTCAGGTGTGTTGAAGGGGGAGATCTTTAAAGTTCAGGCAACTTTCTTTTGCACAACATTCATAGCTATGAAATGGGTTGCCAGATTTGGGTCTTTTTTTATTCTTTATTTTTCGGCACTTCGGGGCCCTGGTGGTGACGGGGGCCCTACGCGGCTGCGTAATTCGCGTATAGGGAGGGCCGGCCATGTCTGCGCTCCATTGATAATGGCTTCTTATGGTCGCGGAGCGCACGCTCAACTCCGATTCAGTCCACTCAGAGTTGATTAACCTTACTCCGATCAGCTTCTCTGAAACAGAAAACTCCGAGTTGTTAATCTCTCAGTAGACCAACTCAGAGTTCAAGTTCAACCTCAGAGTTGGTTGAACCTCCTTTCTGAAACAGGCCCCAGGTCATTGCTCTCACTAGGGGCGCAACTACCTATTTTCACAGGGGTATGCGGCCACATTAAATGCACATGATAACGTCCCATCCACCCCTCCTAAAGCTATCTAAACATCCACAAAACACCTTTAATGTTTACATGTATACATCTCATTACTTCTTATCTGATCTTTTGACCCAGCAGAACATTTTTGTGAGCTATTTTCAACCGTGTTTTGCCTCAAAGATTCCCTAAAATTTTTTTTTTTTTTTTTTTTTTAATTCTTATTTATTTATTTTTTTTAACTTGTCCTGTCCAACAGCTGGGCAAACAGATGAGAGCTGAAGGCCTCTTGTGTTGGACAGATTTTACTTTAACAACAGGGGTTATGAATCTTCAGACAAACCAGAGGAATGTCTGAATAAACGCCTTTTGGAATTGAGGCCAAACTTTATTAAATTCCATCATGTTTGAAAATCTTTGGTAATGGACCGGACGGAAAAGGAAAGGAGGGAAGAAGAGAGAGGGATGTTAGAGAGGAGGGGGGATAGGAGGGTGATAATAGGAGGGGGCGGTAGAACCATAAAGCAGCATAAGGCAACAACTTTACTGGATGTTTGTCATTACGGTAAGGCTCAAGTGTAATACAAATCTCAAAGGGCGGGGCCTGTCCATACACACATTCAGATGTTATAAACACACCTGTTAACTGCAAAGATGTCCACATGTCAACATGTACACAAAACATGCACACAATACAGATATTGTTCACACACGCATACTCATGCCTTTAAACCAACTAGTGTGAAATATTTCATTCGTTCCATCATGCAAACTATTAGTGCAAAGGTGAGCTAACACCTGTGCTCAGGTGAGTGTTTATGTTCTTCTAAATGGATGGTGGAATGTGAAAAGAAGGAGGGAGAGCGCCCAGACACCCCCACACCAAGACCCCCACCGCAGCAGCAGCCAGAACCCCCAACACCCACATGGCAGCAGACAGAGAACAACCACCCCCCGGGCGACCACATCCGCCACCCAGGCCAGGGCCAGCAGGACCACCACGAGGCCCCCAGAGCCAGAGAGCAGGGAGGCACGGGGGGAAGAGAGCGCCGCCCCAGCCCAACCAGGGGAGCAGCCCCCCCGCCGCGCCAGGAGGGCCCAACGCAGGGCCCCACCCGGGAAGAGTGCCCACAGCTCCAGACGAGCACCCCATCACCACCCAGGAGTTCTGGGCATCCCCCCGCCCCAATCCCAAGTACGAGCCAGGACCCCCCAAGGGAGACCCGCTCTGCGCTCCAGGCAGCCACCCACCCGGCCTACGGTTGGTCCAGGAAGGAGCAAGGCAGGGGCCAGCCGGCCCCGCCCAGGAGGGGGGCACCCCGGAGAAGAGAGGGGCCCGCAAGGGGTGTTGTAAACATGGCCCGACCAGGCTCGGCCTCAGTTGGAATGTGGGCGGGGCCCAGCGCCCAGGGGCAAAAACCCGAACCCACCCCTCAGGGAGACGGACACCCCCGGCTCAGGTGTAATGTGAACCCCGTCCCTGCGCGGAGAGAGCCCCGCCGGGCCCAGGAAACCGGCACCCAGGGGACACGGCCGCCGCTGCCAAGGGCCCAGTACCCCCCACCAGGGATGGGGTAGGGGACAGATGGACCTAGGACCCACCTTCCTTGCAAAATGTGTGTGCGTGTGTTTGTGAGGGTGTATGTGTGCATGTGTGTGTGTTTGTGTTTCAATGTATATTATGAGGAGTAAGATGTGTGTGTACTAGGGGGCTGCAGTTAAAATTGGTGGGTAGGGCACAGAGAGGACATTCCCTGATTACTCACAGTAATGTCCCCTCACCCTCCCCACCAAGGGTCCCTAAATGTCTAAGGTGCGGTTAAAAGTGGCAGGAAGGGTGCTAGGAGGACATCTACTGCTTGCTGGCAGTGATATCCAAGCACCCCCCCTACCAAGGGCCCTACATGTCTAAAAAGATTCCCTAAATTTGTGTGTTGAAGGCCATTCAGAAGAATCTACTGAGTAATGCTTCTCCCCCCCCCCCCCCCTCTGTAGCTCTCTGTTCTTCTCCCTCTTCATCATCATCATCATCGTCTGAACCTCTCTCCTCTTTCTTCTCTGTTGGGACTGACTTGTCATGAATGTCTGCACTTGTTTTCCCAAAATAGGTGAACAGGGGCCTGTTTCAGAAAGGAGGTTCAACCAACTCTGAGGTTGAACTTGAACTCTGAGTTGGTCAATCGAGAGATTAACAACTCTGAGTTTTCTGTTTCAGAGAAGCTGATCGGAGTAAGGTTAATCAACTCTGAGTGGACTGAATCGGAGTTGAGCGTGCGCTCCGCGACCATAAGAAGCCATTATCAATGGAGCGCAGATATTACGAGTCCCCATGGCAACCGTGGAAACAAAGAGGTCTGCATATTTTTCTCCAGCTGAACTTGACGTGCTGCTGCAGAGTTACAGTGAATATGAGCACATATTCCAGAAGAAAAGCAACACCGCTGCATCTGCAACACAGAGACAGTTAGCGTGGGAAAACATAGCTGCTCACGTTAATGCATAAGTTTGCATTTAAATCATTGTTATAAAATATTGGCTGTAATAACTTTTTAAATAGCGTAAGGTGTGAAATTAAAAAATGGCGATATTTCGGTGTCCTTTTGAAGTGTTATTCCTGGTGTAAATGCATGAAATGCTGCATAGTGTACAGAACCAATCTGGGGGGAAAATGCATTTAACGTCTGTAATGTTTAGAGGACTTTTTTGTTAACCTTCCCCTCTTGCAAACGTTGGTCAGTTTAATATTAATACATGCAACTGTGTTTTTAAAAGTGAACTTTTGTCTACTGTTGAACCTTTCGCTGCGCGAAGACTTCTCCTTTCTTTCTTTTCTCTCGTCTTTCCGACCGTGGTCAGAAGCGCAGGGGAGATTTCCTTCAGAAGGGAATTCTCCTTCGGGGTTCACTTCCTGTTCAAAACCCTCAACCTCCAGAGCGGATTAAGAATGACTCCAAAACAGTTATTCTGGGAATGACACCTTCTCTTTATTTAACTAAGTGCTCCGTCCTCCGAACACACAATATATCCCACGCACACACCTCCGCTCCGTGCTCACCCCCCCCCCCCCCATCTGCACCTGCACTCGCCCCTCCCCTTGTCTCTCGTGGATCGCACCCCGCTCAGCACACACACACTGCAACACTACCCTTGTATTGATCATGTGGTATAGGTTTATATGGGATTAAGAAAGTAAGCAGTTCTAGCAAATTGTGTTTCCAAAAAGTAATTGTTACATTAATCTAATTCAATGTCCCTGATTTCATTTTCATGTAGATGCAATCCTGCAGGAATTAAAAGAACATGGCAGCTGCTAAAAATGAAGTATAAAAACATAATTCAATCAGGTCAAATTTGAGCATGTCATGGATGTAGGCTTTGTTGACAATATTTGACATATGAAACATCTACATAGCAATACATATCTAATGTTGTTTTCATTGTATATATGTAATTGACTGCAACGAAAAACGGTAACGCTCAAACAAAAACGTGTGGGGAAATGACAAAAAATCGAGTCTTCTCAAAATCCTCGTACGAGGTAAATATAATTCTCTATGAATTAATGCAGCCTCCTCGTCTATTGGGTCCTCCAAAAAAGGACAAGTCATTCTTGTCACTTAGCTTGTCTCTGTGTGACTGGAATGTGGGCAATGAAGGTTGAAGCGAAAAATACCGCTTCGTCTTTAAAAAGGGGAGGGGGACCGGCAGAAACTTTGAGTTTGGAGAATAAAACCTGCTCCCGACCAGGTTAGGTTCACAGCATAAGTAACCATGGACACTGACTCAGAGTAGAAGTTACCTCTCTTTCAGAAACGGGTTTGACTTACTCTGCTTTCTCTGGTTTAACAAACCTCCCATTCTGAAACGGAAAACCCAGAGTTTCCCTGATTTCAGGGTTAACTCACTCAGAGTTTACACTTAACCTCCTTTCTGAAACAGGCCCCAGGTGGTCAGCAGAAGTTTAAACCAGAAGTAGCATCTGGGTTTTTGTGACTTTAATACTTTAATTGATCACCTGAGGTCATCTCTGCTCTCTTTTCTATCAGATGCATCACCAACCTCTTGTCTGTGTTGTTCTTCACTAAATCATATGGCCAAGCAACAATTATTTCATGTTTTAAAGAAATTAAACATCTTGCTAATGCAGGTTTTTCTTTCAATTAATACTATTTGAAAATGACTGACTTGGTATGAACTGGCTTTGCCCTGAACGTCCACCATCAGACCAGCCTGTTTCTTTCCTCCTTCTGTCCTGATTCTTTCTCTCCATCCTCACAGCTGTATGATATCAACTTTGTGCTAGGAAGTTTTTCAAAGAATACAGTGACTAAACTAGATGTAACAATAGAAACATTTTTCATTTTGAATTTGTGTTGGATATCAGTTAGTGGTGTAATAGAATCGCACATTTT
This sequence comes from Oryzias curvinotus, assembly GCA_023969325.1. NCBI lineage: Eukaryota > Metazoa > Chordata > Actinopteri > Beloniformes > Adrianichthyidae > Oryzias > Oryzias curvinotus. The sequence continues at coordinate 23,581,527 of CM043724.1, forward strand.
TATTTGTCAAAAATCTCCAAATTTTCAACTAAAATCCAAAGTGTTACAATAATCCATTTGCTCATGATGAAAGCATGCATTAGCATCTCCATATTAGCAAGAGAGTAGTGGGCGGAGCCTAGCCAGATTTCTAAGATGATAAAAAACAGATTTTTCTGGTTTAGCGTAAAGCAAAAATATTCATGAATACAATGTTCATAAAACAAGTCCAGGCTACTTCACTCTGGTCTGTCTGTCATGTTTCTAACAAGCAGTGGTTTGCCCCCCCTCCCCTCTTTAGAGTGGGTGAGTTCTTGTGAAATAATGTTTTGTCATTAATGATGTGTTTTTTTACTTCCAAAGTTAAACTTTCCTGGTTAATTCAACAAAGAGCTTGAACTCTCTGCCCCCCCCCATGCCTCCCTGCTCTCTGGCATGGGGGCCCCTGTGGCGGTCCTGCTGGCCCTGGTCTGGGTGGTTGTTCTCCAGCTGCTACCATATGGATGTTGGGGAGTTCCTGGCTGCCGCTGTGGCTACGGTGGGGGCCTTGGTGTGGGGATGACCGGGCCCCCTCCCTCATCCTTACATTCCATCATCCACCTCAGAAGAACATGGACAGTCACTCCAGCACAGCTGCTATTGAAACCGGATCACTGCGTTGTGTTTTAGGAGTCAAAAGATGTCAGGACACAGCAGCACCCTTGGAGACCACCTCCGTTTATTGCAGTTCGGACAATTTCCTGACAATATTCCAGAAGAAAACTAGAAACCAGCGTGTTAGCATCCCGTATTAGCTCCTACATGAGGGGGAGGGGTAGATAGACAACTTTATTTATCCATTTGGGAGGTTCCCGCATGGAAATTGACATCTCCATCGCATACAGCACTATTAGACATAACCAGAAAAGTAAAAACAGTTTACAATTCTGCAAAACAGCATTTTAAAAAAAAGAGGGAGCTCAGGAAATTCTTACACTGACATAACAGTCAACATCTATGAAGGTTTTGGTATTTTCATAACAGATTTCAAATAATAATAGTACATTGAACATTACTAAAATAAAACGAGGATTCACATCACTAACATTACAGGACACCCGCCTCTCCTGCTGGACAATAAACAACCTGTTCGGAGCACCAGCCCCCCCAATCCATGAAAACAAGCGGGCTGTCATACATATGCAGAAATGGAGCTGTGAAAATAACTTATTTTCAAAAATCGTTCTAAAGTGAGCCAAAGGTAATAAATTCTCATTATATATATATATATATGTGTGCATGTAGGCTCAGGAATTGTATGGCATACATGCCCTTTAAATCAGTCGTCCCCTCTGTCTCTCTTTAGAAGTGTATCCCTTCGGAGCTCGCTTAGGAGTGGGGGCACAGGTTTTATAATATCACAGAGAGGTGATATTATAACCTGTGCCCATGTAGTCAAGGGGAGCCACAGGATTCAGGTGAGCGACAGCAACGATGTGTTACTAAAACCTCAATTCATCCTTGTTTGAAGAACAGGACATAGCTCTGATTGTGTCCTCACCATTTTCCAGGTGGAGCTGAGGAGCGGGGACAAGCTTAGGGCCTCCCTTGTCCACATGGATGAGGGTACTGATATTGCACTCATCCATGTCATGTTGAAAAGAATGAAAAAAAAATTGTAAACTGGCCCACGTGACTTATATTTGAATAAAAACAAAAGTGCCTCAAGCTTCAGTCAGTGAGGATGGAGACGTCTGACAGCAGCTCTGAGTCCGTCACAAATTTAGATACTCCAACCCCCCCCCCTCACCAGAAGGGAGCTCCGTCCCCCTTTTTTTCAGGAGGCAAGCCATCATCCCAGATATTGTGGACGCCGCAGCTCCTGCTGTGGAGGTAAGTGCCTGAACCTCTGTTCACTGAGCTGAAGACTGGCTGTAGTGTTGTGCATATCTGCAGGGATTGGATTTGCTGTCCCTGCAGATGTTCTCCAGTTCCTGGTAGATTAGTCTCGTCAGTTTCCCTCTGTCTCTCTTTAGAAGTCCATCTCTTCTGAGAAGGTCTTTAAGTTGGGGCACAGGTTTCATAATTTCACCAACTGGTGATATTATGACCTGTGCCCATGTTGTGAAGGGGAGCCACAGGATTCAGGTGAGCAACAGCAACGATGTTTTACTAAAACCTCAATTCATCCTTGTTTGAAGAACAGGACATAGCTCTGATTGTGTCCTCACCATTTTCCAGGTGGAGCTGAGGAGCGGGGACAAGCTTAGGGCCTCCCTTGTGCACATGGATGACGGCACTGACATTGCACTCATCCACGTTATTATTTCTTAGTCTATTGTTCTAGTTTGAAAATGATTTGTTTCGCCACCTAGAGGGCAGTAGAGGTGATGTCCTAGGTGGAAGCTGTCTCTGGTAATGTTCTGGGCTTTACTGAGGGAGTGGGAGCTGTAGATGTCAAGCAGAGATCTACTCTGATGTAGTAGGTGGTGTCAGGAATCTGCTCAAATCTGCATTGTCTTCATCCCACCACCCCCCACAGATCCCCCTGCCCTCCCTGGAGTTCGGCAGCAGTGCGGCTGCACGGCCAGGGGAGGCAGTTCTTGTTTTCGGCTGCCCCAAAGAGCTGCTGTGGACTGTCTCCTCTGGCATCCTCAGTCTTACCAGGGTGAGGAAGAGGAGGACCGTGCTGCAGCACAGCTGCGTAACAAAGGCGTGTCCGTGAGGATCGTTCAGAACTTTCTGACTGCAGCTTTCCCCTGTTTTCCTTTAGGGAGGATTCTCGGGGGGCGGGGGCATTTGTTACTATGGTGAGTGATGTTCATCTGAGCAGAAGCTGGATTCTGACAGAGTAAAATAAGATATTAACTGTTATAAATAAGTGTATTAATAGCTATCCAATTTGAGCAACAGGAAAATGGATTTGTTTCCATTACTCTCAGATTGTCAACCCCCTCCTCACCTGAAGGGACCTCCATCCCACTTTTTTTGAGGAGGCGGGATATCCCTGACATTGTGGACACTGCAGCTCCTGCTGTGGTGTTCATATCATGTGTCTGGAGGTAAGTGTCTGAACCTCTGTTCCCTGAGCTGAAGGCTGGCTGTAGTGATGGGATGTTGAGGTCTCAGCTGTGTTTACCTGGAAGATGTTGGAAAATCAGAAAAAAGGAGAAGATTAAATCTTTAGTGATGTTCACCCAAAAAACATTCAATGTTATTCTAAAACAATAAAATTCTATTTCCCTCTTTTGTTACTCGTTGGACCATCTGCTACAGAGGAAGATCGACCGCTAACATTTTCTTTAGATGTTTGACATTTTCCTATTGCTTACAGTTATTCAGATATGAAGGATACATTGATTCAATTCTAAAATCAAAAGTTTCCCTTATATCATGCAGCCCTATTCTAATCTATTTACAAAGTGTTAGTTATGATTATTATGAGAGTTTTTAGTGTTTTAACATGTTCCTGTGGCATTTCTCTGATGATGACGGACAAATATGACAAAGTTCTGCTCAAAGTTGCATTTCTGTCTACTTCTCTGTTCAAATTGTTGTGAATCAGGAGCAGAGAAAAGCAGTTTGACAGAAAACTAGCTTGGGGGGCCTCAAGCTTCCTGCACTGCTCCATTCTGATAGATCCACCTGCAGACAAATAGATCCATGAACGTCTTTGTTTTCCTGGTCTGAGCTGGAATCTGCATCCAAACTGTACGGCTGCATAGCTCTCATATTTCTGGCTGCTTTTGTTGCTAGGGGAAGGGAGCGAGGTGGCTCCATGCTAATGGGCCCGCCCACAGCTCAGAGGTGAATTTCTAACAAAGTCCTGCTGCTCTGCAGAAACTATGTCCTAGAAAAAGACAGGTTTACTGATTTTGGCTAAATCCTAGTGAAAAGACCACTGGAAACTCTGAAAATGAATGAAAAGATGATCAAAGTGGGACTTTAAACCTTTGATAAAATCCATAAAAAGGATATTTAATATCATTTTGAATGACAAAGATTTCTACATCATGATCAGGTTTTGTTCTCAATAATGTCAGTTTAAGAGGAGAAAATATTCAGGAAAAAGCTAATCTTTAGAAAACATGGACCACGTTCTACACAATGAGGTTTGAAGGACAGTTTGGATCCTGGTTATTAAATAGAGGTCTCAGAAATGTGTGGATGAAATATAATATCAATGGTGGGAACACTTTGGAAATTTTTTTTTGGATAAAAGGAAAAGACAGCTGGAGAAGTTGAATGCTGTGTTTCCACATTTTATTCTTGCATAAAGATAGATAAGCCACAGATAACATCTAATCTGTTATCAAACTTAAAACGGCATCACCAGACTGTAAAAATCGGGTCTACAAGAAAAAAATTGCACAAGTTAAAATGTTTTTTTCTTCTTTTTGAGGCCATTGTTAAGTACAGCAAATAGTTATTTTATTTACATAGCAGATCACCGCCATAGGTTAATTTTATTATTGTCATAAAACCAATAAATGCATTTTGCAAGAATTTTTTTCTACCTTTTTTGTACCGAAAAAATATTGAAAATGTATCAAACCGAGTCCTATGAAATTCTGAACTGAATTGAGATTTTAGTGTACTGTTAAACCCCTAAATAATAGTACAGTAATTGTTCACTAAAATGATACCTCTCAATGAAATGTGTTAAATATTTATATTTTATAATCCATTTGTGTATCTTACTGGCTTACCAAACTGTAACAGTTGACAGTGTCGACAGAGACGATGACTAGTCTGGTTCTTCTGCCATTTTGCTGCTGGCTAACGTCTCCATTCCGCCTCACAGACTCAAACGCCACCTGCTGGCGGAAAGGTGTAACATCACCCTTAATGCACTAAAAATTTTGAAGTAAGCCATTTTAAATCAAAAAGCATTTCTAGTATTGACTTATAATTTTAGTTATGCTACCGAAACGCTTCATACCTACCAGTTCCAGTAGAGAAAGGGTTGTCCAGTGTCCAGCAGAGGGCGCTTGGTCCTTCGCTAGGATCACTTTCATGGTTCAGGGTTGGTTCGCCATCTTGTTTCTTGTTCTTCCCGCTCATGGAAATTAGAAAAGAATCCTCTTTATTCGGCCCAACCTTCATGGCCCATCAGGCAAAGATAAAATACACTCAAGTAAGCACAAGTAAAACCCTATCCCCCTGTAACCAGGTCGCCTTTTTAATTATTTTTAAACAGAACTATTTCAAGTTACGCATCACGTAATGGCGGTTGGAATGTCCCGGCGAGGCCTACACTAACGCGCCAAAACTTCTACAGCAAAAATGTAACATAAATTAACTGCCTTAGTCTGCTATTTCAATACATTTACTGATAAAACATTGTTAAATATCAAATTTATGCAAATAAAACACATTTTTAACATACTGACTCACCAAGTCCCGTTCGGTACATGAAAATAGTCTAATTTTTTTTTCAGGTAAAACAGGTGGAAAAGCAAAACCCAACTTCACCACCGAGTAAAATGAACAAAAACCAAACATTTATGGAACTCTGATCATCTCAACTTTTATCTTCTCCGTCGTTTGATAAGCTGCATAATGGCTGCTCTGCTAACGTACAGGCAACGTCTAATATCTGCAACAACCTGATTGGCTGTTGTCGGTCACGTGGGTCACGTCAGCCAGAGACTGCATACCTTTTCAAAATAAAAGAGAACAAATAGGAAATAACATTTTGAACAATTTCCCACTTATGTTTTTCTTCTATTTTAATATTTCTTTTCGTTTTCTTTCTTTTCAATTGTATTTTAACCTAGTTTACAATAAGAAGAAATTGTTTTATTCTTCCAAAATTAAGTAAAATTGAAAAAAAAAATTTTTAATTTCTTGCTTTGGTTGAGAAATTGAATGGAACTTAATTTATCTCTCAGAGAGAAATTTACCCATCAAGGAAGCCCAAAGAAAAAAAACAAGCAATAGTACAATTGCAAATCAACAGATATCGGATCAAACTAACAAATCAGTAAATAGGTATATATACTGTATATATGTACACATTTTTGATGACCTGATAATACAGAGCTGTGCAGTCTGATAGCAGTGGGAGTGACAGACCTGCAGTAGTTCTCGTTTCTACACTGTGGGTGTCTAAGGCCGCATTTACACTGCATGGTTCAAGTGACTCGATTCCGATTTTTTCCTCTCATGTGGCACAGATCGGATATGACCGGTGACCGTGTAAGCAGGACCAGAGCGCATGGATTCCGTTTTTCTCTGATCGGATACAGGCCTCACTCATATGTGGAAATAAATCGGAAACGAATCGGATATGTGCATATGCGTGTGACATGTAAGCAGACAAATCAGATATTCCACAGTATGTGAGTCATCATTTAGTTCTCCATGCCTCTGTTTGGTGCAGTGATTCATGTACTGTCCCTCTTTCCCTCTCCCCTCCTGGGGAGTGGGAGTGCTTCCAGATTCCAGTTGGCTCGTCCGTGCTCCTGTACCTGACCGTGTACCTCGTCTCTGGCTCGCCTCTTCTACTGCTCCTACACCTGGCTGTGGATCCTGCCTCCGGCTCGACTCCGCGCCCCCGGCCGTCCCCCCAACTGCGGCTGGATGAAGCTCGTCTGCTGGACTTTAAATATGTAGTTGTACAGTTAGATAAGTTAATTCTTCACTATGAGTTCTGGTAAATCGCCTGTCCGTCCTGGGGGAGGATCCCTCCCTCATGTGGACACCCCTGAGGTTTCTTCATTATTTCCGGATTCCATTTTTTTAGGAGTTTTTCCTTACAGAGAAGCGGGGTCTAAGGGCAGGGATGCCAGTTTAGTTTAGTCAGTTTGTTAGTTCAATTTAGTATTTTCCTATTGAATTCTAGGTATTCATGATCCTTTTGATTTCCTGTTTCACTTTTTTCAATTACCGTTACAAAGCCCATCGGGACGACTGTTGTTGTGAATTTGGGCTCTACAAATAAGATTGAATAGAATATTGTGTTAATCCACCTTTGTTTTCCCCCCTCCCTCAGTGCTGAGGACTCAGGTGTCAGCCCTGAGTTCTAGGTGGAGGATCTCCTCCCGTTTGGAGTGACGTGTCACAAGTGTGTGTGGTCTGCATCACGTGAGTGGGGTGAAATTGTATTTTTGTTCTCTGGGAGCCTCCACCTCCCTTAACTCTTCTGGTCCTCAGCAGACTGAATCTGTCTTTGTGCATGTTTTTTAAACTGGTCTATTTTTAATTGGTTTTAACATTTTGCAATAAAAACATTTTAATCTTGGTACCTCCGTCTTCTGCCTTTTTGTGTGCATCTGCCAAAAGAAAAATAAATTCCCTGTGGACCACAAGGTCATCTGTGTTGTGGGACCAATCCAGTTTGTTGTACACCTAGGTCCTTGAAACTGTCCACCATGTCAATGTCACTTCCTGGATGTTCTCCAGGAAGTGGGCCACCGTTCTTGGTCTTCTGGGGTCAACCACCATCTCTTTGGTCTTGCTGGTGTTTGAGCACAGGGGCCTGTTTCAGAAAGGAGGTTAAGTGTAAACTCTGAGTGAGTTAACCCTGAAATCAGGGAAACTCTGGGTTTTCCGTTTCAGAATGGGAGGTTTGTTAAACCAGAGAAAGCAGAGTAAGTCAAACCCGTTTCTGAAAGAGAGGTAACTTCTACTCGGAGTCAGTGTCCATGGTTACTTATGCTGTGAACCTAACCTGGTCGGGAGCAGGTTTTATTCTCTAAACTCAAGGTTTCTGCCGGTCCCCCTCCCCTTTTTAAAGACAAAGCGGTATTTTTCGCTTTAACCTTCATTGCCCACAATTCCTTCACACAGAGACAAGCTAAGTGACAAGAATGACTTGTTCTTTTTTGGAGGACCCAATAGAAGAGAAGGCTGCATTAATTCATAGAGAATTACCACAACAAGAAAAAAAAAAGATAAATAAAAAAAAGAATACCACAATAAATAAATTCAAGTCACAATTTATTTGGTCTTCCTTATTTCCTACAAATTAAAAATCAACAGTAAAAATTCAATATTCTCCCAAAACCTTTATAGAATTCACCAATCACAATACACACCATACCTGTAGCTTGTGTTTTAGGATCTCAATTTCCAGATCTGACTTAAGGATCTGTCGATCTAAGTAGGACATCTCTTTATCAGTTTTCTCTATTTGTTTAATACAGTAGTGTGGGGTTAAATCCTGTTCATTCAACATGAATTCCATAGAATAACACTCTGCCATTTACTGTACGTCACTGAACTGTGTTCATCCGTGCAGAGGAGTTTGATGGACCCTCCTCCTCCTCCTCCTCCTCCTACATCCATGACATGCTCAAATTTTACCTGATTGAATTATGTTTTATACTTCATTTTTAGCAGCTGCCATGTTCTTTTAATTCCTGCAGGATTGCATCTACATGAAAATGAAATCAGGGACATTGAATTAGATTAATGTAACATTTACTTTTTGGAAACACAATTTGCTAGAACTGCTTAATTTCTTAATCCAATATAAACCTATACCACTTGATCAATACAAGGCTAGACAAAAGTTCACTTTTAAAAACACAATTGCATGTATTAATATTAAACTGACCAACGTTTGCAAGAGGGGAAGGTTAACAAAAAAGTCCTCTAAACATTACCGACGTTAAATGCATTTTTCCCCCAGATTGGTTCTGTACACTATGCAGAATTTCATGCATTTACACCAGGAATAACACTTCAAAAGTACACCGAAATATCGCCATTTTTTAATTTCACACCTTACGCTATTTAAAAAGTTATTACAGCCAATATTTTATAACAATGATTTAAATGCAAACTTACGCATTAACTCGAGCAGCTCTGTTTTTCCACGCTAACTGTCTCTGTTTTGCAGATGCAGCGGTGTTGCTTTTCTTCTGGAATATGTGCTCATATTCACTGTAACTCTGCAGCAGCACGTCAAGTTCAGCTGGCGAAAAATATGCAGACCTCTTTGTTTCCACGGTTGCCATGGTGACTCTTAATATCTGCGCTCAGGGCCAGCCCTGATCTTCTGGGGGCCCTAAGCGAAATTTAATTTGTGGGCCCTCTAACTGATCGGCAGCACCAACAAAACGCAACTTTTGTTGTAATATAAATGCGATCTCTCTATTACTACATTTTGTGAATGTTTTATTGTTGCTGCTAGAATTGAACACAGTATATTGCCTGCATGTTGGATTCACATTTAGTGGTGCCAAACCAATTTTAAAAGTGAAAAGAAAAAAATAAGAATGACAAATGTATATATATCTATATATATATATATATATATAGATATATATTTTTTAATGTAACATTAGGCACTCAACAAATGACATTCCCAAAACTCCAACTAATGAAAAACAGCAACTTAATAGACAATCAAATAACGATAAAACAATCCAAAATAAAGAACTGAATGGTTGGTCATTCAGCTGGACCAAATGGATTTGAGGTGTGGAATTTTGGATCCAGTAGATCCTCTTCCATTCACGCCTCTCTTGAAGCCTCTGGAACATGAGAGACATAACTTCAACAAAAGCAAACAGTGAAAAGTCAAAGAGTCAAATCAAATCTACTGAACAGTTGCTGTGACGCTGGAAGCAGAATGTTGGAAAGAAGTGATTTCACTTTTGTCTGTGTGTGTGCAAATGTATGACTTTCTTTTAAGTAATAATGAAACAATCATTTTGATATAGGTTCCATATTGGGTGGATTTGAACTTACCAGCAGCAGCATCAATGTTTTCCCTTTCAACAGAGGATGTGGTGACAGCAGTTTCTTCTGCAGCTAAAAAACAAGAAATATTATACAATAATTAATGATGAAGCTAATAAAATAACTATAGCAGAATACTACTAATAGTTTACTGGCTCATTTAAAATCTGTGTGCAGGTTTTTCACAATTTCATGATCTTTTTATATATTTATGAGAGATTTATTGGTAGATTATATTTGCTCAATATCATATTTATTTATTTAATTATGAACAACTGGGGGCTCCATTCTCTTCAGCTGCTGTTTATGAACATAAGGGGTTATGCAGACACTGTTTATAAATGACTTTACAAGCTATTAAATTACCTGAAATCACATCTTCAGTGATGTCAGGAACATCTTGGGATGTGGACGCTGCACCACCTCCAGTACTTTTTGAGAGTAGAAGAAACTGTCAGCTGAGACGGAACTGTGCAAAACATCATCATTATGTAAAACCAAAACTCCAAAATACAAATAAGAAATAAATGTACCCATTTATAAATAATACATGTGAACCCTACTTTGAGTATAAATGGAAATATAACCATTTATACATTTCTTTATTTATTATTTTGTGTGTTCATAATTTTAAAATTAGTACATTTATTTTGTTTGTCATTTATAAATGAGAACATTAATTTCCTATTTGTATTTGGCAGTTTTGATTCTCCATATTTCATGCCAATGAAAGATTTTAAGACACACTAATTGTTGAAAAGTTAGACTACCTGACTGTCTATAACAGATAAACAGAAGTTTTTATACTGACATAAACCAGAAAATGCAGAAAGAACGCACTAAATATATGTAGCAAAACAATGAAACAATACGATAATGTGAGTTCAAACATTTTTCAGCCATCATACTGTTGTCATTATTTGCTCTTCTCTGCTCTCCACCGTTTAGAAGGTCATGTCCACCCTCATCTTGGAAACTTGGGTATCAGAATTATTTGAGAGTTTTCCATTGGAAATTAACTACGACAACGGGGTCGTTTCTGTGTAATCTTCTTCACCAAGGATCGATTAGAATTTATGTAAAGCCACACAGAAATACTGGATAATGTAAAAATTTGGCCCCAACATGATCCTCCAAACTTACCTTGTGATTGGTGTTAAAGTTCTTCATCTTTTTTCAGCTCCTGATGGATAAAGTCTCTGTAGCATGAAGTTCTCTTGTTGTCGCTCTGATCAGTGTGACAAAATGCGCTCATTTATTTTCCTTTTGCCCAACTTTATTGAAACAAAATGAGCTCGTAAATACACACTGTGCCAGGCTCAGACAATGATTTTTTTTTTTTTTTTTTAGTTTCATTCATCTTTATTGACATGCATAGACATACATAAATAAAATCAGGCTTATTTTACAAGGATTGAGAAAAAATAAGAAGAGATTAAATAGCAAACAAACACAGTGAATCGTTTTTCCAGACTTTTAATGAATTGCAAAAAGTCCCATAATCATTTGTAGCCAGTCTGCTCTGTTTATCATAAAAGTCAAAATAAAAGACAAGTAAAAATGATAATAATAATACTAAGAAAAAGAAGTAAAATGTCCAATGTGGACGTTTTATAAACATGATGAGGTGACCGATTTAAACTTACGTAAATAAATATGCTTGAGGTTTTGACCCAGCCTGAGAAGTTTTTTTTTTTTTTTTTTTTTTTTTTTAATTGAAAAAGACAATTGAGGTTAACAGTTTGATACAATTGTATACAATTAAGCAAAGTATAAAAAACATCGAAAAAGGATACTGGACATGTACAAACAACCAATGCAGAATAAAACAATATAATTTTTTTTTTTTTTTTTTTTTACCAATAATACAGAAAAAAAAAATAAAATAAATACAAGACATTAAAATAAAATAAAAAGTAAATAAAAAGGGGGGTTTACATAGACATTGTAATGATTCTTAGCTTAGGTGTTATCAAAAAGCTGCAATTTACATATGATACTTTGAAGTTCTATAGCAAGTTTGTTTTCCATGAAGTTTACAGATGAAAAAAAAGAGCAGAGTTCTTTATGAAACGTAGAAAAAAAAGGTTTGATTTTAAGGAAACGACATTTATGTATATAGAATTTACCCAAAATAATGACAACATTCAGAATAAGTTCTGTGTCCTTGTTTTCTAAAGTAAACCCAAAAATGATATCCTTAACAGAAAAGTCTGCTAAAAGTGGAATCTTGGGGAAAAGCCAATAATGTAAACTATTCCAAAAGACATCAGAATAAAAACATTCAAAGAAAAGATGCTCAGTTGTCTCAATCTCCACATGACAAAAAGAACAGCAATTTTCAGGGATTCCAAACCGTTTTCTTAATAATTCCTTGGAAGGGTAAATACCTGAAAAGGTTTTAAAGTGAACTTCCTTGGCTTTAGGAGGAATGGGGAGTTTTAAATATTTAGTTCGTATTTGTTTCTTTTTTGAATTATTAAAATATTGGGTTATATAATTTGGATTTGATATGTAGGGAAAGAACGTTTGATTCAAATATTCTCTGATTTGATGGTTTGGGAGTTTGGCAGTTGCTATGTTGTGTCCATTAATCAGAAGCTTGGGGACAGTAGGACGTCTGTAGATGTCATTATGAAACAGATCAGAAACTGAGCTCACAACATTTTGAGGAATGGCCTTAATAATTTTTTCAAAATCTTTTCTATTCGTTAGTGAACCATATTTAGCTGTGAAATCATCAAAAGACATGAGAGTGGCATTGTCATTAAGCAGATGCATTAAAGACCAAATTCCATTTTCAAACCATGTTGGAACAAAGATAGATTTGTTTCTGATAGTGATGTATCTGCAGTTCCATAGGGGAGTGTTGTGTGGACTGTAATTGTGTTTATAAATGAGCTTCCAATACATGAGAACCTGCTGATGAAAAGACGAGAGTTGAATGGGAAGTTTCTTATTGTCAAAATCACAACTGAGTAAAAATTGGATCCCTCCTAGGCTGGAAAATATTTTATAAGGAACAATGAACCAAATACTATTTTGATTCCTAATAAATGATTTTAACCAGTTTATTTTTAAGGTGCCATTTAGGCTGTTAAAGTCTATGGCTTGAAGACCTCCATCTTCATATTTTTTGGTCAGCATACCTTGTTTAACATAGTGTGTTTTCCTTTTCCATATGAAGTTAAAATTGACTTGATTAATAGATTTGATGGCTTGTTTAGGGACACCTATAGAATAGGTGGGATATATGAATCTGGATATGCTTTCAATTTTGGTGAGGAGAATTCTACCAAAAATAGAAAGATCTCTCTGTGCCCAGTTATTCAGCAGAGACGAACATTTGTCTAGTTTGTCCCAAACATTCAGTTTTTCCAAGTCTGTTTTGTTTGTAGTTATATACATTCCGAGGTATTTAACTGTGGATTTAATGGGAATATTATAAGCATTCAATAATGTACATGGTTCAATGGACAAGATCTCACATTTGTTTAGGTTCAATTTGAGGCCTGAAGCTTTTGAAAAGATGTCAATAGTGTTAAGAATCTTGGGGATGTCATGAAGATTATTCAGGAAAATTGTTGTATCGTCGGCTAGTTGGCTTATTGAAAATTCAGCATTTGTAACTGACAGCTTACCAAAGTCAGTGTGTTTGATGAGCAAAGACAGCATTTCTGCTGCTGCAATAAAAAGAAGGGGTGAAATGGGGCAACCTTGTTTTATACCTTTGTTGATGTTAAATCTGTGAGACGTTCCCTGAGGTAAACAAACAGAACTACTGGTTTCATAATAAAAAGTTTTAACTGTATTAATAAATTTATTACCAAAACCAAAGAATTGCAGAGTTTGAAACATGAAATTATGCTCAATCATATCAAAAGCCTTGTAAAAATCTAAAAATAAAATAAAACCGTCTGTATCTATGAGATGTTTATAGTCAATCATATCCAGAACAAGGCGTAAATTATTATGAATTGAGCGACCTTTAATAAAACCGGACTGCGTTTCAGAGATTATTTGGGTTATTTCTGATTTGAGTCTGTTGGCAAATATATGCGTTAGAAGCTTATAGTCAGTATTTAAAAGAGTTATAGGCCTTAAATTATCTAGAAATGTTGGGTCTTTACCCGGCTTGGGAATAAGGGTGATTACACCCTGTTTCATTGTATGTGTTAGAGACCCATTTTGAATAATTTCTTTAAACATTTCAAAAATTAAATCTTTGATATGCTCCCAGAAGAATTTATAAAAGTTACTGGTCAGTCCGTCACATCCTGGAGCTTTATCCTTGGACAGACAGCTTAAAGCCTTCTCTAATTCCTGCAAAGTTATTTCTGAATCACAAGAATTTCTAAAATTGTCATCAATCTTAGGAATGAAATCTTTAATTGTCTGGAAAAAAGTATTATTGTGGGATTCGGAATAAGATGACGAGTACAAATTACCATAAAATGAACTTATTTCTTTAGAGATCATTTGAGGATCAGAGCGTAATTGATTATTAATATGGAGTTTCTTTATAGCATTCTTCTCTTGCCTCTTCTTTTCTAGATTACAGAAATAAGAAGTACTCTTTTCACCAAGCTCCACCCATTTTGCTCGGGATCTGATGAAGGCTCCTTTTGCTTTTTTAACATAAATATCGTCAAGGGAACACTGTAAAATGCTTCTGCGTTGTTTGTCATCCTCATTGAAAACAGGCTTGGAACAAATCTGATTTAACTCAGTCAAAATTTCAGTTTCTTTTTGTTTATAATGTTTTGCAATTAATTTGCTATGTTTAATGGCAGTTTGACGTACTTTGAATTTAAAGAATTCCCATTTATCAGTGTAAGATTTTAGGGTTGAATCACTATTTATTGTTTCTAATAATTCAATAACAGCATTACAGAAAGTTTCATTAGTGAGAAGTGAAGAATTAAATTTCCAGTAGCCTCTTCCAGAGGATTTTTGGATTTGGGAGCTGACATTAAGTTCAATCAAACAGTGATCAGTCAGGGGAGCTGCTGAGATGTTAACGTCTATTTTGTTTTGTAGAAGGTTATTTGAGACTAGCCAGAAGTCAATCCGAGATTTTGAAGATCCATTAGGCTTGAACCAAGAGAATGTTTGTCTGAGAGGATTTTTAATCCTCCAGGGGTCAGAAACATTAACATCAATACAAAAGTCCTTTAAAGTTGGATTAATATGATGGGTATTGAACTTTGAGGGCACTCTATCCAGCCATTCATCTAGAACCATGTTATAATCACCACCAATTACTACAGTATTTGTACAGTACTTATGATTGAGAAGTTTGACATGTTTTGCAATTTCTGTTAATAACGACTTGTTTTGACTAGGAATATTATAGCCATAGACGTTGCATAAGATCAGAAAACCATCATCAGTTTTAAGAACACAGATGAGCCAAAGGCCGTCATCATCAGAGATACGGGTAATCACTTTGAACGGACAGTTTTTAAAGAGCAAAGCAACTCCAGAAGATTTGTTTGTACCGTGACAGAACAGGATTTTGTCTCCCCATTGATTAGACCAAAACTGTTCGTCTGCTTTAACAGAATGAGTTTCCTGCAGTAGAATGCAGCTGGCTTTCACATTTTTACAGAATAGGAACATAGATTTTCTTTTTACGTTGTCTCGTAAACCCTTAGCTAGTTACTGAAGGTGAAAATAAGCGGTTGGAATTCAGATCCCAAACAACATTGTAATGGAGAACTAGACCTCAAACTTTTAGAGAAAAAAAATACTTTAAAACTTTAAAACTTATAACTTTCAAGTTAACAACAACAGATTTTCACTTTCCTCTGTGAACTTAAGGTGTGGAAAAAACGGATCAAATAAGGTTTATGCTTTAAACAACAATGATAGTTAACTCCGAACTTGTAAAGAAGAATAAAAAAAACACAGCTAGTCTGGAGACAAACGGACTCCGATGGCGTACCCGATGTGGCCCCGGTAGTAGACGTTCTGTCCCGCAGCTCTCGCTTTCTCCATTTTGGGCCAGACAGCAGCTCTTGCTTCTCGGTCAGCTTTGCAGAAATCCTGCTTGAAGAAGATTCCCAGCTCTTGACAAACCCTTGCATCCTTAGAAACCTTCCAGAAGATGTCGCGGTAGTGCCTCATGGAGAACTGGATGATGATTTGGCGGTGCCTCCCGGTTTCTTTCCTCCCCAGCCGATGTACTGTATCCACAACCATTTCCAACACCGATGTGTGCTGTGGCGCCATCTTTGCCAGGATCTCCAGGACTTCTTTGCGGGTGTTTTCCTCGCTTTTTTCTTTCAAACCTTGTAACTTCAGGTTCCAGCGCCGTTTATATCGCTCCATCTCTTTTAAGTCATTATTTTCCTTCCTCAGCACAGAAACTTCTTTTTCCAAATTGTGCACTTTGGATTTGCAGTCCTTTATATCAGCAGCGTTTATCTCAGTGATCTTCGTCAGATTAGCCAGAATCACAGAGTTTTCCCGAAGTCTGCCGTCAAAGTCGTCAAATCTCGCCGTCAGTTTTTCGATGGCGGCAGTTAATGCTGACAACTCGGCATCACTTTTGTTAGAGACGACTACCTTGTTAGGTGGAACGGAAGGTTTGGTGGGTGTAACCGGGGTTTTCCTTTTAGTAGAAAGCGAGGAAACTTCCATGGCGTATTCGTGGTCATGTGTTGTCATCTCTGGGTTTTTGGATGCGGGAGTCGGCTTCTCCAATACAGGCTTTTCCCGTGGCATTCTAGGAGCTCTTAATATTGCTGTTGTTGTTTTTCTCACTTCGTTCTTGTCTCTTTACAGTGATAAGACTCGAGAGTAATACAAAAAAAAAGCAAAACTAGTTCAGCAGTTTGAAATTGAGGTCAAAAGGGATATTTTGGGACCGGACCGTAGCAGCTCACAAAAAGTTGACCGCACGGACCGCCATCTTAGCTCCTCCCGCTCAGACAATGATGTCGTTGCTAAGAGTGGCGTAACATCATTATTTGGGTTGCCAGATTGGTTCAGGTGTGTTGAAGGGGGAGATCTTTAAAGTTCAGGCAACTTTCTTTTGCACAACATTCATAGCTATGAAATGGGTTGCCAGATTTGGGTCTTTTTTTATTCTTTATTTTTCGGCACTTCGGGGCCCTGGTGGTGACGGGGGGCCCTACGCGGCTGCGTAATTCGCGTATAGGGAGGGCCGGCCATGTCTGCGCTCCATTGATAATGGCTTCTTATGGTCGCGGTGCGCACGCTCAACTCCGATTCAGTCCACTCAGAGTTGATTAACCTTACTCCGATCAGCTTCTCTGAAACAGAAAACTCTGAGTTGTTAATCTCTCGGTAGACCAACTCAGAGTTCAAGTTCAACCTCAGAGTTGGTTGAACCTCCTTTCTGAAACAGGCCCCAGGTCATTGCTCTCACTAGGGGCGCAACTACCTATTTTCACAGGGGTATGCGGCCACATTAAATGCACATGATAACGTCCCATCCACCCCTCCTAAAGCTATCTAAACATCCACAAAACACCTTTAATGTTTACATGTATACATCTCATTACTTCTTATATGATCTTTTGACCCAGCAGAACATTTTTGTGAGCTATTTTCAACCGTGTTTTGCCTCAAAGATTCCCTAAATTTTTATTTTTTATTTTTTCTTTTATTCTTATTTATTTATTTTTTTTAACTTGTCCTGTCCAACAGCTGGCCAAACAGATGAGAGCTGAAGGCCTCTTGTGTTGGACAGATTTTACTTTAACAACAGGGGTTATGAATCTTCAGACAAACCAGAGGAATGTCTGAATAAACGCCTTTTGGAATTGAGGCCAAACTTTATTAAATTCCATCATGTTTGAAAATCTTTGGTAATGGACCGGACGGAAAAGGAAAGGAGGGAATAAGAGAGAGGGATGTTAGAGAGGAGGGGGGATAGGAGGGTGATAATAGGAGGGGGGGGTAGAACCATAAAGCAGCATAAGGCAACAACTTTACTGGATGTTTGTCATTACGGTAAGGCTCAAGTGTAATACAAATCTCAAAGGGCGGGGCCTGTCCATACACACATTCAGATGTTATAAACACACCTGTTAACTGCAAAGATGTCCACATGTCAACATGTACACAAAACATGCACACAATACAGATATTGTTCACACAGGCATACTCATGCCTTTAAACCAACTAGTGTGAAATATTTCATTCGTTCCATCATGCAAACTATTAGTGCAAAGGTGAGCGAACACCTGTGCTCAGGTGAGTGTTTATGTTCTTCTAAATGGATGGTGGAATGTGAAAAGAAGGAGGGAGAGCGCCCAGACACCCCCACACCAAGACCCCCACCGCAGCAGCAGCCAGAACCCCCAACACCCACATGGCAGCAGACAGAGAACAACCACCCCCCGGGCGACCACATCCGCCACCCAGGCCAGGGCCAGCAGGACCACCACGAGGCCCCCAGAGCCAGAGAGCAGGGAGGCACGGGGGGAAGAGAGCGCCGCCCCAGCCCAACCAGGGGAGCAGCCCCCCCGCCGCGCCAGGAGGGCCCAACGCAGGGCCCCACCCGGGAAGAGTGCCCACAGCTCCAGACGAGCACCCCATCACCACCCAGGAGTTCTGGGCAAAACCCCCGCCCCAACCCCAGGTACGAGCCAGGACCCCCCAAGGGAGACCCGCTCTGCGCTCCAGGCAGCCACCCACCCGGCCTACGGTTGGTCCAGGAAGGAGCAAGGCAGGGGCCAGCCGGCCCCGCCCAGGAGGGGGGCACCCCGGAGAAGAGAGGGGCCCGCAAGGGGTGTTGTAAACATGGCCCGACCAGGCTCGGCCTCAGTTGGAATGTGGGCGGGGCCCAGCACCCAGGGGCAAAAACCCGAACCCACCCCTCAGGAAAACGGACACCCCCGGCTCAGGTGTAATGTGAACCCCGTCCCTGCGCGGAGAGAGCCCCGCCGGGCCCAGGAAACCGGCACCCAGGGGACACGGCCGCCGCTGCCAAGGGCCCAGTACCCCCCACCAGGGATGGGGTAGGGGACAGATGGACCTAGGACCCACCTTCCTTGCAAAATGTGTGTGCGTGTGTTTGTGAGGGTGTATGTGTGCATGTGTGTGTGTTTGTGTTTCAATGTATATTATGAGGAGTAAGATGTGTGTGTACTAGGGGGCTGCAGTTAAAATTGGTGGGTAGGGCACAGAGAGGACATTCCCTGATTACTCACAGTAATGTCCCCTCACCCTCCCCACCAAGGGTCCCTAAATGTCTAAGGTGCGGTTAAAAGTGGCAGGAAGGGTGCTAGGAGGACATCTACTGCTTGCTGGCAGTGATATCCAAGCACCCCCCCTACCAAGGGCCCTACATGTCTAAAAAGATTCCCTAAATTTGTGTGTTGAAGGCCATTCAGAAGAATCTACTGAGTAATGCTTCTCCCCCCCCCCCCCCCCCCTCTGTAGCTCTCTGTTCTTCTCCCTCTTCATCATCATCATCATCGTCTGAACCTCTCTCCTCTTTCTTCTCTGTTGGGACTGACTTGTCATGAATGTCTGCACTTGTTTTCCCAAAATAGGTGAACAGGGGCCTGTTTCAGAAAGGAGGTTCAACCAACTCTGAGGTTGAACTTGAACTCTGAGTTGGTCTACCGAGAGATTAACAACTCTGAGTTTTCTGTTTCAGAGAAGCTGATCGGAGTAAGGTTAATCAACTCTGAGTGGACTGAATCGGAGTTGAGCGTGCGCTCCGCGACCATAAGAAGCCATTATCAATGGAGCGCAGATATTACGAGTCCCCATGGCAACCGTGGAAACAAAGAGGTCTGCATATTTTTCTCCAGCTGAACTTGACGTGCTGCTGCAGAGTTACAGTGAATATGAGCACATATTCCAGAAGAAAAGCAACACCGCTGCATCTGCAACACAGAGACAGTTAGCGTGGGAAAACATAGCTGCTCACGTTAATGCATAAGTTTGCATTTAAATCATTGTTATAAAATATTGGCTGTAATAACTTTTTAAATAGCGTAAGGTGTGAAATTAAAAAATGGCGATATTTCGGTGTCCTTTTGAAGTGTTATTCCTGGTGTAAATGCATGAAATGCTGCATAGTGTACAGAACCAATCTGGGGGGAAAATGCATTTAACGTCTGTAATGTTTAGAGGACTTTTTTGTTAACCTTCCCCTCTTGCAAACGTTGGTCAGTTTAATATTAATACATGCAACTGTGTTTTTAAAAGTGAACTTTTGTCTACTGTTGAACCTTTCGCTGCGCGAAGACTTCTCCTTTCTTTCTTTTCTCTCGTCTTTCCGACCGTGGTCAGAAGCGCAGGGGAGATTTCCTTCAGAAGGGAATTCTCCTTCGGGGTTCACTTCCTGTTCAAAACCCTCAACCTCCAGAGCGGATTAAGAATGACTCCAAAACAGTTATTCTGGGAATGACACCTTCTCTTTATTTAACTAAGTGCTCCGTCCTCCGAACACACAATATATCCCACGCACACACCTCCGCTCCGTGCTCACCCCCCCCCCCCCCATCTGCACCTGCACTCGCCCCTCCCCTTGTCTCTCGTGGATCGCACCCCGCTCAGCACACACACACTGCAACACTACCCTTGTATTGATCATGTGGTATAGGTTTATATGGGATTAAGAAAGTAAGCAGTTACTAGCAAATTGTGTTTCCAAAAAGTAATTGTTACATTAATCTAATTCAATGTCCCTGATTTCATTTTCATGTAGATGCAATCCTGCAGGAATTAAAAGAACATGGCAGCTGCTAAAAATGAAGTATAAAAACATAATTCAATCAGGTCAAATTTGAGCATGTCATGGATGTAGGCTTTGTTGACAATATTTGACATATGAAACATCTACATAGCAATACATATCTAATGTTGTTTTCATTGTATATATGTAATTGACTGCAACGAAAAACGGTAACGCTCAAACAAAAACGTGTGGGGAAATGACAAAAAATCGAGTCTTCTCAAAATCCTCGTACGAGGTAAATATAATTCTCTATGAATTAATGCAGCCTCCTCGTCTATTGGGTCCTCCAAAAAAGGACAAGTCATTCTTGTCACTTAGCTTGTCTCTGTGTGACTGGAATGTGGGCAATGAAGGTTGAAGCGAAAAATACCGCTTCGTCTTTAAAAAGGGGAGGGGGACCGGCAGAAACTTTGAGTTTGGAGAATAAAACCTGCTCCCGACCAGGTTAGGTTCACAGCATAAGTAACCATGGACACTGACTCAGAGTAGAAGTTACCTCTCTTTCAGAAACGGGTTTGACTTACTCTGCTTTCTCTGGTTTAACAAACCTCCCATTCTGAAACGGAAAACCCAGAGTTTCCCTGATTTCAGGGTTAACTCACTCAGAGTTTACACTTAACCTCCTTTCTGAAACAGGCCCCAGGTGGTCAGCAGAAGTTTAAACCAGAAGTAGCATCTGGGTTTTTGTGACTTTAATACTTTAATTGATCACCTGAGGTCATCTCTGCTCTCTTTTCTATCAGATGCATCACCAACCTCTTGTCTGTGTTGTTCTTCACTAAATCATATGGCCAAGCAACAATTATTTCATGTTTTAAAGAAATTAAACATCTTGCTAATGCAGGTTTTTCTTTCAATTAATACTATTTGAAAATGACTGACTTGGTATGAACTGGCTTTGCCCTGAACGTCCACCATCAGACCAGCCTGTTTCTTTCCTCCTTCTGTCCTGATTCTTTCTCTCCATCCTCACAGCTGTATGATATCAACTTTGTGCTAGGAAGTTTTTCAAAGAATACAGTGACTAAACTAGATGTAACAATAGAAACATTTTTCATTTTGAATTTGTGTTGGATATCAGTTAGTGGTGTAATAGAATCGCACATTTTTATTTGTCAAAAATCTCCAAATTTTCAACTAAAATCCAAAGTGTTACAATAATCCATTTGCTCATGATGAAAGCATGCATTAGCATCTCCATATTAGCAAGAGAGTAGTGGGCGGAGCCTAGCCAGATTTCTAAGATGATAAAAAACAGATTTTTCTGGTTTAGCGTAAAGCAAAAATATTCATGAATACAATGTTCATAAAACAAGTCCAGGCTACTTCACTCTGGTCTGTCTGTCATGTTTCTAACAAGCAGTGGTTTGCCCCCCCTCCCCTCTTTAGAGTGGGTGAGTTCTTGTGAAATAATGTTTTGTCATTAATGATGTGTTTTTTTACTTCCAAAGTTAAACTTTCCTGGTTAATTCAACAAAGAGCTTGAACTCTCTGCCCCCCCATGCCTCCCTGCTCTCTGGCATGGGGGGCCCCTGTGGCGGTCCTGCTGGCCCTGGTCTGGGTGGTTGTTCTCCAGCTGCTACCATATGGATGTTGGGGAGTTCCTGGCTGCCGCTGTGGCTACGGTGGGGGCCTTGGTGTGGGGATGACCGGGCCCCCTCCCTCATCCTTACATTCCATCATCCACCTCAGAAGAACATGGACAGTCACTCCAGCACAGCTGCTATTGAAACCGGATCACTGCGTTGTGTTTTAGGAGTCAAAAGATGTCAGGACACAGCAGCACCCTTGGAGACCACCTCCGTTTATTGCAGTTCGGACAATTTCCTGACAATATTCCAGAAAAAAACTAGAAACCAGCGTGTTAGCATCCCGTATTAGCTCCTACATGAGGGGGAGGGGTAGATAGACAACTTTATTTATCCATTTGGGAGGTTCCCGCATGGAAATTGACATCTCCATCGCATACAGCACTATTAGACATAACCAGAAAAGTAAAAACAGTTTACAATTCTGCAAAACAGCATTTTAAAAAAAAGAGGGAGCTCAGGAAATTCTTACACTGACATAACAGTCAACATCTATGAAGGTTTTGGTATTTTCATAACAGATTTCAAATAATAATAGTACATTGAACATTACTAAAATAAAACGAGGATTCACATCACTAACATTACAGGACACCCGCCTCTCCTGCTGGACAATAAACAACCTGTTCGGAGCACCAGCCCCCCCAATCCATGAAAACAAGCGGGCTGTCATACATATGCAGAAATGGAGCTGTGAAAATAACTTATTTTCAAAAATCGTTCTAAAGTGAGCCAAAGGTAATAAATTCTCATTATATATATATATATATATATGTGTGCATGTAGGCTCAGGAATTGTATGGCATACATGCCCTTTAAATCAGTCGTCCCCTCTGTCTCTCTTTAGAAGTGTATCCCTTCGGAGCTCGCTTAGGAGTGGGGGCACAGGTTTTATAATATCACAGAGAGGTGATATTATAACCTGTGCCCATGTAGTCAAGGGGAGCCACAGGATTCAGGTGAGCGACAGCAACGATGTGTTACTAAAACCTCAATTCATCCTTGTTTGAAGAACAGGACATAGCTCTGATTGTGTCCTCACCATTTTCCAGGTGGAGCTGAGGAGCGGGGACAAGCTTAGGGCCTCCCTTGTGCACATGGATGAGGGTACTGATATTGCACTCATCCATGTCATGTTGAAAAGAATGAAAAAAAAATTGTAAACCGGCCCACGTGACTTATATTTGAATAAAAACAAAAGTGCCTCAAGCTTCAGTCAGTGAGGCTACAGAACATGGAGACGTCTGGCAGCAGCTCTGAGTCCGTCACAAATTTAGATACTCCAACCCCCCCCTCACCAGAAGGGAGCTCCGTCCCCCTTTTTTTCAGGAGGCAAGCCATCATCCCAGATATTGTGGACGCCGCAGCTCCTGCTGTGGAGGTAAGTGCCTGAACCTCTGTTCACTGAGCTGAAGACTGGCTGTAGTGTTGTGCATATCTGCAGGGATTGGATTTGCTGTCCCTGCAGATGTTCTCCAGTTCCTGGTAGATTAGTCTCGTCAGTTTCCCTCTGTCTCTCTTTAGAAGTCCATCTCTTCTGAGAAGGTCTTTAAGTTGGGGCACAGGTTTCATAATTTCACCAACTGGTGATATTATGACCTGTGCCCATGTTGTGAAGGGGAGCCACAGGATTCAGGTGAGCAACAGCAACGATGTTTTACTAAAACCTCAATTCATCCTTGTTTGAAGAACAGGACATAGCTCTGATTGTGTCCTCACCATTTTCCAGGTGGAGCTGAGGAGCGGGGACAAGCTTAGGGCCTCCCTTGTGCACATGGATGACGGCAATGACATTGCACTCATCCACGTTATTATTTCTTAGTCTATTGTTCTAGTTTGAAAATGATTTGTTTCGCCACCTAGAGGGCAGTAGAGGTGATGTCCTAGGTGGAAGCTGTCTCTGGTAATGTTCTGGGCTTTACTGAGGGAGTGGGAGCTGTAGATGTCAAGCAGAGATCTACTCTGATGTAGTAGGTGGTGTCAGGAATCTGCTCAAATCTGCATTGTCTTCATCCCACCACCCCCCACAGATCCCCCTGCCCTCCCTGGAGTTCGGCAGCAGTGCGGCTGCACGGCCAGGGGAGGCAGTTCTTGTTTTCGGCTGCCCCAAAGAGCTGCTGTGGACTGTCTCCTCTGGCATCCTCAGTCTTACCAGGGTGAGGAAGAGGAGGACCGTGCTGCAGCACAGCTGCGTAACAAAGGCGTGTCCGTGAGGATCGTTCAGAACTTTCTGACTGCAGCTTTCCCCTGTTTTCCTTTAGGGAGGATTCTCGGGGGGCGGGGGCATTTGTTACTATGGTGAGTGATGTTCATCTGAGCAGAAGCTGGATTCTGACAGAGTAAAATAAGATATTAACTGTTATAAATAAGTGTATTAATAGCTATCCAATTTGAGCAACAGGAAAATGGATTTGTTTCCATTACTCTCAGATTGTCAACCCCCTCCTCACCTGAAGGGACCTCCATCCCACTTTTTTTGAGGAGGCGGGATATCCCTGACATTGTGGACACTGCAGCTCCTGCTGTGGTGTTCATATCATGTGTCTGGAGGTAAGTGCCTGAACCTCTGTTCCCTGAGCTGAAGGCTGGCTGTAGTGATGGGATGTTGAGGTCTCAGCTGTGTTTACCTGGAAGATGTTGGAAAATCAGAAAAAAGGAGAAGATTAAATCTTTAGTGATGTTCACCCAAAAAACATTCAATGTTATTCTAAAACAATAAAATTCTATTTCCCTCTTTTGTTACTCGTTGGACCATCTGCTACAGAGGAAGATCGACCGCTAACATTTTCTTTAGATGTTTGACATTTTCCTATTGCTTACAGTTATTCAGATATGAAGGATACATTGATTCAATTCTAAAATTGCGAGTTTCCCTTATATCATGCAGCCCTATTCTAATCTATTTACAAAGTGTTAGTTATGATTATTATGAGAGTTTTTAGTGTTTTAACATGTTCCTGTGGCATTTCTCTGATGATGACGGACAAATATGACAAAGTTCTGCTCAAAGTTGCATTTCTGTCTACTTCTCTGTTCAAATTGTTGTGAATCAGGAGCAGAGAAAAGCAGTTTGACAGAAAACTAGCTTGGGGGGCCTCAAGCTTCCTGCACTGCTCCATTCTGATAGATCCACCTGCAGACAAATAGATCCATGAACGTCTTTGTTTTCCTGGTCTGAGCTGGAATCTGCATCCAAACTGTACGGCTGCATAGCTCTCATATTTCTGGCTGCTTTTGTTGCTAGGGGAAGGGGGCGAGGTGGCTCCATGCTAATGGGCCCGCCCACAGCTCAGAGGTGAATTTATAACAAAGTCCTGCTGCTCTGCAGAAACTATGTCCTAGAAAAAGACAGGTTTACTGATTTTGGCTAAATCCTAGTGAAAAGACCACTGGAAACTCTGAAAATGAATGAAAAGATGATCAAAGTGGGACTTTAAACCTTTGATAAAATCCATAAAAAAGGATATTTAATATCATTTTGAATGACAAAGATTTCTACACCATGATCAGGTTTTGTTCTCAATAATGTCAGTTTAAGAGGAGAAAATATTCAGGAAAAAGCTAATCTTTAGAAAACATGGACCACGTTCTACACAATGAGGTTTGAAGGACAGTTTGGATCCTGGTTATTAAATAGAGGTCTCAGAAATGTGTGGATGAAATATAATATCAATGGTTAAACAGGGTTAATGACTAAACCAGAAATGATTTTTCCAAACACAGGTGTGCACACAGGATTTGTTAGCTGTCCCGTGAACTCTGGACCACAGAACAAATCCTGAAGGTTGTTGAGTTTTTCAGAAAAACAACAACAACAACACTTGTGGGGGAAATAAAAAAAAGAGGAAAAATCTATTTATTGAGACCACAAAATGATGAGGATCTATGTCCTGATAGCAGCAGAAGCCAGCCAGCCTTCAGCTCAGTGAACAGAGGCTCAGACACTTTCAGAACAGCTCTATGTGAACCACAGCCGGTGTGGTGTTCTCCACTATGTCAGCGATGAACTTGATGTCGGCAATGAATACAAATTATGAGTAGGGCAATAGAATGCCCCCCCCCTCGTGCTCTCCTGTGTGGGAACACTTTGGAAATTTTTTTTTGGATAAAAGGAAAAGACAGCTGGAGAAGTTGAATGCTGTGTTTCCACATTTTATTCTTGCATAAAGATAGGTAAGCCACAGATAACATCTAATCTGTTATCAAACTTAAAACGGCATCACCAGACTGTAAAAATCGGGTCTACAAGAAAAAAATTGCACAAGTTAAAATGTTTTTTTTTCTTTTTGAGGCCATTGTTAAGTACAGCAAATAGTTACTTTATTTACATAGCAGATCACCGCCATAGGTTAATTTTATTATTGTCATAAAACCAATAAATGCATTTTGCAAGAATTTTTTTCTACCTTTTTTGTACCGAAAAAATATTGAAAATGTATCAAACCGAGTCCTATGAAATTCTGAACTGAATTGAGATTTTAGTGTACTGTTAAACCCCTAAATAATAGTACAGTAATTGTTCACTAAAATGATACCTCTCAATGAAATGTGTTAAATATTTATATTTTATAATCCATTTGTGTATCTTACTGGCTTACCAAACTGTAACAGTTGACAGTGTCGACAGAGACGATGACTAGTCTGGTTCTTCTGCCATTTTGCTGCTGGCTAACGTCTCCATTCCGCCTCACAGACTCAAACGCCACCTGCTGGCGGAAAGGTGTAACATCACCCTTAATGCACTAAAAATTTTGAAGTAAGCCATTTTAAATCAAAAAGCATTTCTAGTATTGACTTATAATTTTAGTTATGCTACCGAAACGCTTCATACCTACCAGTTCCAGTAGAGAAAGGGTTGTCAAGTGTCCAGCAGAGGGCGCTTGGTCCTTCGCTAGGATCACTTTCATGGTTCAGGGTTGGTTCGCCATCTTGTTTCTTGTTCTTCCCGCTCATGGAAATTAGAAAAGAATCCTCTTTATTCGGCCCAACCTTCATGGCCCATCAGGCAAAGATAAAATACACTCAAATAAGCACAAGTAAAACCCTATTCCCCTGTAACCAGGTCGCCTTTTTAATTATTTTTAAACAGAACTATTTCAAGTTACGCATCACGTAATGGCGGTTGGAATGTCCCGGCGAGGCCTACACTAACGCGCCAAAACTTCTACAGCAAAAATGTAACATAAATTAACTGCCTTAGTCTGCTATTTCAATACATTTACTGATAAAACATTGTTAAATATCAAATTTATGCAAATAAAACACATTTTTAACATACTGACTCACCAAGTCCCGTTCGGTACATGAAAATAGTCTCATTTTTTTTTCAGGTAAAACAGGTGGAAAAGCAAAACCCAACTTCACCACCGAGTAAAATGAACAAAAACCAAACATTTATGGAACTCTGATCATCTCAACTTTTATCTTCTCCGTCGTTCGATAAGCTGCATAATGGCTGCTCTGCTAACGTACAGGCAACGT